>CM054114.1:101599387-101656352 GCA_028673005.1 Tanypteryx hageni | reverse complement strand
GTGAGGCATCACCTCGGCATTTCCATGGCAAAAGAATCACAACCGAAAAACATCGTTTTAACAACTTGAAATCCCCGCTGAAGAACGAAACATTTAAAGAGGGCAAATGAACGGAAAAGAATCGAGGAAGCCATTAGGCATAACAACACTCACGAATTAATACTGAAGAACATCGCAAATAAATGCACAAGATATTTTCGGCTCGTAATTTGCGGAAACAGCTAACCGTTCACGCGGAGCAAACGAAATACCACTGAAAGATATTTACGTCGTTCTAAACGCGCACATCACGCGGATCAAGGATATGTTGGCTATCGCTGTAACACGAATTATAGGCCGAACTACTTGGGATGTTCCTGTCATGTACGGTTAACGCGCGCATCGAGAACTTTGGAGTACAATGGAGATATTACGAACCAAGCACATAATAAGCAGAAAAAAAAGTACTTCCCTTATTAGACTCCATATGTGGCTGTACACCGGATACAGCTGACGAGCGTTCGAGGAAGATGAAGTCGTCCTCTCCGGGAGCCCATCGATGTTGTCTCCGATGTCTTCCAGAAGCTCCGTCCCAGTCCGTGGGAAAACGGTCTGCCACCTTCGAATGCCTAAATGGAATGAGTCCCGTGACGTCGGCGGAGGGACTTGTTAGCGGAGTAGGGGAACCCCAAGGTTCTGGGAGGGAGGGGAGTGACGCGTCCGTTAAGCGTTCTTCCAAGGGTTCGGGGCGCCGATAACTCGCCCGATAAATGTATCCGCCGCGACATGAGCACATCACGCCAATTAAGTAACATTGTTAAGTGAAAGTGCTTCAATTTAAATCCCCCAGTCAATATACTGAATGAAATAAATTTATTTAATGTAATTATAAGTTATAATTTAGCATCGAAGTAGCGAAACACGGACCGAGGTAGTTCGACAGAGAGATTTTCTCGCAAGACATCGCCACCCTTTGTTTTTCGCTGAAAACAACCGCCTAGTCCTTATCTCACCCTCTTAATCTCGCTACCGGCTTGAGGGCTGAGGTTCCTCGGGTGTGAGTGGGTCAGAGGAGGATGGCGGGGGGTAGAAGAGGAGGGTGGGGGAAGAGGAGGGTGGGGGAGAGAAGATACGGATGGGGATTTCCCCAACGTTTCTCGCCCTTTCCATATCGCCGACGGGCATTAGACGGCCCCCTGACTGCCCCTTTTTGTCTGGTACGCGGAAGATGCTACGGTTAAAATTCGCCTACAAATGCGACGGGATTTTTATTGGTGGCTGTCTCTCGCCCTATTCTTCTTCCACGTTCGAGTTTCTTCTTGCCCTTGCCCTCCCCCCCCGGACAGCCCCACCCTTTTTGCTTCTCCCGCGCTTAACCACTCGGGGAAATATCGAAATCCTTCGCAAGCAGAAGGTAACCGAACGGAAAAATATATTTCTTTCAGCGAACCACGATCCGAGCAACAAATTTCTGCGGAGATGGTTCGCTTCGAGAATAATAGGAAACGTGTATTTGCCCGTCATAAATGGCGATTGTGCATTACTTGCAAATAAGATTGAACTGCATGAAAGAAATTACCCTTCAGCGACGGTGTTGATTTAATTTATAGTCTATCCCACGGACATTTAGTACGGAGACAATCATTCTTCTTTATCTCTATTCAACGGATTTGCATGCAATTTTCATGTAATTACAATAATACTATTGTTATTATACCTGTTTATTTTCGTTGTGATATTCTTATAAACTATTACAATATCGCTCGGCGAATAGAATATCAAAGAATGATTAGCGTAATAGTATTCATTTTAGGCATGCGAGATTTGTTTTGTTGCCTCCAACTAAATTCTAATGGCATGGTCAAGATATTTGTAAAGACTTCAAATCTCTTCTTCTTCGTTCTCATAACTACGCAGTAACCGTCTCCGAGCGGACCTTCCCTCTCTGGCTCTGCCCCGCAATCTCTCGCACACAATTCATGGCACTCAAGAATTGTTTACAAAAAGCACCAGATGGACCTACAGCGTGAACGAGGGTGGCAAACGTCGTCTCAAAAACTAGTCCGCATTTCCTTTCCCCTCGCACGATCTTTTTGCCGAAAGGAAGCTTAAATCCGTAAATGTCCCTTTGGCTCTATTATTAGAGAAATACAATGAATTGATTACAAACATTATGAATATATAGAGATTATAACTTTATTTTAATTACCTCATTAGTTTAATTTTGTGTGGTAAGCCTCGAAAAGGAAACACGTTGCCTCTCGTATTTCTGTATTGTTCCGCATATCTATTAGTTTCTTCTGCTATATATTTTTGTTATAAAATAGTTCAAAACATTGAACAACATAAACCACACATTAAGCAACATTCAGAGCTCTGCAGTTTCCAATAAATACCTCCTGTTGTGCAATTCTTCGTCCCTTTTCTTTTCATCTTCACTATCTGGCAGGTTTATGAGTTCGTCTGCAACTGCAACATCATCAATATAAATAAAACCACTATCTTTCTCCGACATTTATATGGAAGAGAAAACCTTCGCCTTTCACAATTAAAATACCATTTGAAAATTGATCCAGAACTCTTCTCACAAGAATAAATTAAAACAAAAGCGGCATGTCAAGAAATGGAATTAACTTGAAAAGGAAACGCTTCACAATTTCTATATGCCTAACACTAAAGTACGTGAATTTTATATTGTTACCTCTTATTGCGCACAGAACGTTTCCTATAAATCTATTCATACAATTTTTATTTTTCCTGTTCACAGTTAGTTATTAGAGACAGATTCCGGAGAAATTTTCCACAAATACCTTAAAACATGCTAAAAATTTCATCTCTGTAACTTACTTCATCAACATATAACAATGAATAATTGATTATTCATGTTCTATCTCATTGTTATTAGCTCGCTAGAAATGCATTGTTCAAACTTCTAAAGAGAGTAGAATTTTTTAAAATATTTGGGCAGATGCGATAATCATTATCGGCATAAATGCAAATCACCTAAACGAGGAAATGTTTTCGCGTGAGAATGCGTAAAATATTCGAGATAACTATGTAGATGATAGGTGCACTTAAAAAATTCAAACAACGTTTGTTGAATGTGTACATCCGCAAGCATAAGTCTAAGTTATATCACCATTAAGCTTAGATGCCCGTTGAATTTCAACAGATTCCGTGAATATACCGTAAAACACTGGTTTCTTGAAGGTATGCATGGGACAATGTCCGCATATCACACATCTAACGAAGTAAAGGTTAATTTCGTCGTTATCGTCTTATTGCACAACATCAAAAGTTGATTGAAGTCACAGGTCTAGTTTGCCATGGAGGAAGTGGGCTTTTGTTAAATGATTGCAGCGTATATTTTCATCAAAAAACACTTCCGAAATATACATTTATTTGTAGGAAAGTGTACATACAGTGTATCACAAATAGACGCGTTTCGTGCGATGGAATATTTGAAACTGTGCGACATAATTTGCCCGAACACACCATAAAACAGCAAAACACCACAACCCGATTAGATAGCTGTCTATAAAGATTTCTATATTACGTAATTTCAATGATTAATACCGCACAACGTTATCAGAAGTTATGCCATGGAAATACTAAATTTTTATTTACAGATTTATTTCCTTACCAGTTTTAAATCGAGAATTATATAAAACACCTCACTTGAGTTGTCATATTTCCGTTTCCGTTCTTTTCTTCGCCGTAGATAATCCATTTTCTTCCGCTTACAAAGTTATTAAATGCATTTTGCAATTATATCAGATCTTATTGACTTCAGTAACCAATAAGATTATTTACGTTGACAACAATTAGGTAGCTATGCGTGATTTTTTCCAATTTTGTTTGTTCGATTTTCTTCGTAACGGCTACTTCTACGATAGAAATGTATAGAAAAATACTCTACGTTACTTGTTCTAGAAGTTTCCATTCGGTAAAAGTCGAGGCCGAACATGCGGACGGACAGACGGACAAACCGAAGCTCAAGCTGGAAGCGAAACGATACTAAAAAGCGACATTATCTATTTATGAGCTCCTATTTAAAAAAAGTGAGCAGTTTTTACGCTTCAAAATGTACATTTGGCGATATTTAGGAAGGTATTCGAATTCTAACTTCGATGAAAATGAACTTTGTACTTTGAGGCAAACGATCGTTTAAGACCCGAGTTTGAATCTCGGATTCTATTAATACGAAAATGCAAATTAAAAATGTGCAGCACTCCTTCCCATGTAATTAAAATGGAAAAAATAAACAAGGGAAATTTCTTTCTTCATCTTAACTTAGTACGTCGTAGGAATTCATTTTCCGCAAATAGCATCAGCTGAGGTGTTGAGATCTGTAGTTGGTTGTTCTCAAATTGATCACGACAATAGCGCCTACAGGTAAAGATTTGGAATGTTCCCGTTGTAAACATCAAAAACAGAACTGCTGGACATCCTGTTTTTGTACCCAAACCTTACAGCTTTTCTTTGATAAATATTTTTGCTGGATTGTGTTTCACCATGGCTTCGTTCTGTTAGGTCTTTGTAGAAGAAACCCCATGGGCAGAAACATTTTATAAGCATATTCATAAGTGGCCTAGTTTCGAACATTCGGTCTTGGGATTTTCCTAATATTAAGCCGTTTGATTTCTAAATATCGATTTCCTGAGATACTATCGTACAAAATTGAAACTCCCAGGTCCTCAATTCGGTCCCGTGGTAAACAATAAATAAACCTGTCAGCAATAAAACGGCAAAAAATTTTCACATTCCATTCACACTAATTTTTAAGGTATGATGGATTTTCTGTTGTTTATAGAACATAGTTTAGATTCATCACTAAGACGGAGACAAATCTTTCATTTCATTTATAACAGTATAAAATTAACATACTATAATTTGTACCTATACCTCAATGGAACTGAGAATATCTTGCGGTAATGAATTAGGTCCACATAAAACGTCGTCATCGAATTCGTCACAGTCCGTCAGTTCATCTAAATTTGGTGGAATAATACCGACTTGGAACTCTTCAGCATCTTTCATAATCGCCCGATTCCTCATTCATCATAGCAAGAACGGCCATCTCTCAATAATACCTTTATCGCATTCTAATTTACTTTCGGAAGATAGTATATGTTTTTCAGAAGGATTATTCGCAGGAGAAAAAATAGTTCCTCTGCCAGTGCATTCGATTTCTGATAATTTTAGCACATACGAAACATCCATCATTCACCCTTCCTATAGCAGTCGACGTCGGAGACTTCAGCTGAGGGGAGAAAAACCTCAGCAGAAAGATTTTTTGGGTTGGTTAAGACAGGAAATCTCTGTATTAGGTTCCCTTACCCGACACTTATGATCCATGGAAAAAAGAGAGAGAGAGAGAAAGACCCAGGGAGATAGGGAGACATAGTTAGGGAGGGAGACAGAGATATGCAGACAGGTATTGAGGGGGGGGGGGAGAGGTATAGGGGGGGGAGAGAGGTATAGAGGGGGGAGAGAGGTATAGAGGGGGGAGAGAGGTATAGGGGAGGAGAGGTATAGAGGGGGGAGAGAGGTATAGAGGGGGGAGAGAGGTATAGAGGGGCGAGAGAGGTATTGAGGGGGGGAGAGAGGTATTGAGGGGGGGGAGAGAGGCATTGAGGGGGGGGGAGAGAGAGAGAGAGAGAGAGAGAGAGAGAGGTGGGTATAGATTTGATTTGTTTATTCTGCTCTGGGGCATGTCCACTAAGATTAACTGTGGTACTACAATAATAAAATAGTCTCGTAATGTTACATACAATCATAAATTCATGGCAGACATATACGTATCATTATATAAAGACGTTCCTTACTAGCATACTAGTAGAAGGTGCTCTCATACTGCAAGCATTTCATCTCTTCTTTGGAAACATTAATTTTTCAGTGAGATATTTCATCATGGGAAATATTTCTTTAATTCATAAGATTTATCCTCTGGACCGATTTTCGTTTTTTCTTTATGGACCAATAATAGAGTAAAAGTATCACTAATTTTTACAATTTTAGGAACATTATAAATTTTCCACATGGGGTTAATAATGCCATACATTTCCGCCAAATTTTAAATTTGTAGCACATTTAGAAGTAAAATGACATTTATCATATTGTTTAAATTTAAATAAATTTTAACGGCCGCAATAACAATGTCATGGATACACTGATATGTTTGTTCGTTTCTATGGACTAAACTCCAAATAACTTTAAAATATCAGCTCTTTAACTTGCCTCGTAGTATCTAAACATTTACCTATTTGTTTAAACTTTAAGAACTTTTAACGGCCAAGCAAATTAAAATATCAAAATTTGTATAATCCCTATTTCCTTTTTTTACAAATCCTACCTCTAAAAGAAATTTCAGCTCCGTAGCACATGCGGAAATACATAAACCTGGAAAATTTGTTTAAACAATTGCCAATTTTTAGTGGCCGTATTGTTGCACTTTTTCATGATTTTCGTTTTTTCTAGTCGATTTTATACAAAATCCTACCTAAGAAAAAAATTTCGGAACTGCAGCTCATCTGGAAGTGCCCAAATATTGGTATCCTCCTATTTGTTATATCCTCCTCCTCCTCCTCTGTAAAAAACGTCCATATAAAATGATGTTATTTCTCCTCTGACAGAATGTCCATAGAAAATGATAGCATGTAAAATGTAGGAGGATACTCATGTTTAGGCACTTGCAGATGAGCTGGAGATTCGAAATTTTTTTTATAGGTAGGATTTTGTGCAGAACCGGCTAGAAAAAACGAAAATCTTGAAAAAGTGAAACAATGCGGCCGCTAAAAATTCGCAATTGTTTAAACAAATTTTCAAGGTTTATGTATTTCCGCGTGTGCTACGGAGCTGAAATTTTTTTAATAGGAAGAATTTGTAAAAAAACGAAATAGGGATTATACAAATTTTGAAATTTTAATTAGTTTCGCATTAAAAAATTCTTAAAGTTTAAACAAATTGGTCAATGTTTAGGTACTACGGGGCAAGTAAGAGGGCTGAAATTTTTAAGTTATTTAGAGTTTAATCCATGCAAACTAATAAACATTTCAATGTATCCACGAAATTCTTATTGCGGCCGTTAAAACATATTCAAATTTAAACAATTAGGTAAATGTTATTTCACTTGCAAATGTGCCACAAATTTGAAATTTCGCGGGAATGTGTGGCATTAATACCTAAATGTGGAAAAATTATAATATTCCTAAAATTGCAAACATTAGCTCTAGTTTTACTCCATTATTGTTCCATGAGGAATAACCGAAAATAGGTCCCGAGGAGAAATAGTTTGAATTAAAGAAATATTTCCCATGATGAAATATCTCTCTGAAAAATTAATGTTTCTACAAGGTGAGATGATATGCTTGCAGTGCGCAAGCTCCTACTAGTATACACATAAATGCACGCATTGATAAACTAAGCATATTTGATTTTACACAGCTGAAGGAACTGTAGCGTTTCACATGGTCGGGAATTGAATTCCATAGTTGGGATCCGACGATCTGAACGGATTTGTGATTAGTGGTCCGATGGTCCGGGTACTAGAAGTGGCCGCAGTCGAACCTTGTGGCCATAGTCATACGTGGTAACAAGTAGCGGAGGTTTTCAGGCTGTTCATTCCAAGAAAGGGAGTAAAGGAATATTGCACATTTACGTCTGGATTTTGCGGATACCCAACCAAGGTATTCCAAATGTGGACGTCTCTCCTGAGGTTGAAAATGAATCTTACGCGGGAATTCATTGAGCGCTGGAGCATGATGTCCAGCTGATCTGTGAGGTCATTTAATACAAGGCAGCAGTAGCCGAAGAGGGGGAACACAGACGAATGAAATCAATCCCAGTCAGCCCTTAGTCTCCCTATCCCCAGAGCAACGCATTACCTTTTTATTAATCGATTGATTCCACAGAAGGAAAACATCGGCGGTATTTCGATGTTGCCCATCTCATCTCATGACCGCTTCGGCTATAAAAAACTGCAGCCTTTCTTGCCTCCATTACAATTAGGAGCAGCGTCACCTATGGGATAATTCCCCGCCATAGTCAGGGATTGCACACGACGCACCTTTGTCCATAATGTTCATAAATCATGCTGTTTTTGGAATAGTGTGACTGACGGTGCTTACTAATACTAGAAATATTAAAACTAAAAACGCTATGCAAATGACGGGCCACATCCGGCCGCATAAGTTCACAATGTTCAGAACAAATTCCTCATTGAAAAACATCAAACTCTTAGCCATCTTTTGAGGTCCACATCCACCAATAAATTTTTCCTTCCTTTCGTCCTACGTAATTGATCAATTTGAGCACGATCTTCACTATCAGTCTCACTTTCACTCTCTGAACTCACACTATCTTCCGAATCAATCTCCTTCTCATCACAACTTAGGGGATATATTTTAATTAACTTCGCAATTAAAATATAAAGTATCCACAGGGAAAAAACACGAAAAAAAATCGTAAAAATCGTGGAATGGTCATGTTTGTGTAATGACGTAGATAAGTGCATACAACGACCCTGTTATCTCTCTCTCTCTCTCTCTGTCTCTCTGAAAATATTGCCCTCGAAAAATGCCGAACCAAACACATGGCCCAGTCCCAACGACCGTTCCTATTCCCTTTCCATACAGCTCTGACGTGATGACACACATGAAAAAGACATTCATTTCAAGAGTTAAGAGACCTCTAACAGCAGTCCCTATATCTCCTTCTTCTTCGTAGTAGCTTTTGAGCAGAGATTTGGTTCGTCTTGGTATAAGATAGGTTTCTTCATAGCATACGCAATTTCCTAATTCGCAAGACTAAATGCAATCACAATATTTAACCTATAATAAAGGAAAATAAATACAGTAAAAATTGCATAATCACGTAAAAGAGGAAGGACCAAGTTTACTGTCTTGAAATATGTCAAGGTTTTTTTTATTTTTATTTTTTTAACAAATACATTAATACAGCGGTCTCCGCGGCGTACTCAGTACGCAGTACGACCGCATATGGAGTTTCAAACATGCAGGTTGATATATCTTCAGGTTTGGTAGTTGTAGAATTTTGAATAGTATTCTTTTTGTATGTATATGCATGGAAGAAATAATATCCAGAGTTCTTGAAAGATGAGTCGGCAAGGAGAGTTTGATGCTATATGCAATAGGTGCATATAACTCTGAAACTAGGTCCTTAACCGTAGGAGTTAATTTCTATTTAACATAAATCTCCATATTAACCCTCAGACTACCAAGGGGGTTAACGAGATGACTTTCTTTATTCCTTAAAAATATTTTCTGATTTTGATTAATTACGCTGAAAGTATCTGGCAATTTCTGAGGAATACAGAAAATTGTCTTGGGGTAAGCGACCCTATTCATATTATTCGGAACGATATTCCTCATCAAAGAAAATATCAAAAAATTTCAACGATTACGCATAAGTACCCTAAAATCGCACTGCTTTTGCTGCCGGAAAAGTGGATCATTACTCACTCAGACGGCAAACCCAAGGCCCTTCAGACTGTCATCAACACGGCTTGGGCCTTGAAAAGCCTGCAATAGCACTAATATACCTGTTTGCCTTTTTATAACCCTGTAGTTATTTTCTAAATGCCGTGCTTGCTGGCGTTGAATCTACAGAAGTCATACTAGTAATTTAGAATGTCTTACATTACATATTATAATACATTTACCAAGCAGGCAGAGTGGTAGCCAAACAATTAGTGTTTGCTGCTAACCACAGACTCAGTGGTTCGAATTCGGCAGGGTCTTTTTCATGCACCCCCAGACCAACCCATTCAAGAGCAGACTGCGCCCAACATATTTAGACGTCCGCACGATCATCTGCGCATATCCTTTCCGTATAAGTTTAAACGCCATTACTTATGTTATCCGAGTTATCTTTTTATATAAAATTACCGTAATCGTCGGCGACCATTTACACAGGTTCTCACTGGTTGACTGGCTAGCCAGTCCAAAATTGAGACATTGTTTATACACCATAGTTACATTATCTTATGGGGGATCCTATTACCTAGGTCAACGCGAGATTTTACACTTCATATTTTTCATAAAAGTCGCAAGAACGAATGTTTTTGGTAAAAATCGGTCAACCGGAAGTGGGTGTTTCATGTTGGCACTTATCCGTTATTTTGAAATATTTTCTTTAAAGTTTGAGAAATGTATTGGAATGCGAGGTTAAGCGGGGTGGTGGCGGCGATGGGGGAGGGGAAAGGGGGGGTGGAAGAGGAGGAAGAGGGGGGGAACTGCGAGGGGGAGGGGAGGAACGGCGAGGGGGAGGGGGGCGGCGAGCGAGGGAAGGGGGGGCGAGCAAGGGGGTGGGGAGGGGTGGGTGCGGGGGGGTGCGTGAGGAGGGGGGCGGCGAGCGAGGGGGGGGGGAGCGAGCGAGGGGGGGAGGTGGGGGGAAGGGGGGGGGGCGAGCGAGGGGGGGGGCGGCGAGCGAGGGGGGGGGGGGCGGCGAGCGAGGGAAGGGGGGGCGAGCAAGGGGGTGGGGGGGGGCGGGGTGGGTGCGGGGGGGGTGCGTGGGGAGGGGGCGAGCGAGGGGGGGCGAGGGGGGGGGGCGAGCGAGGGGGGGCGAGCGAGGGGGGGGCGGCGAGCGAGGGGGGCGAGCGAGGGGGGGCGGCGAGCGAGGGGGGGGGGCAGCGAGGGGGGGGCGGCGAGCGAGCGAGGGGGGGGGCGGCGAGCGAGCGAGGGGGGGGCGGCGAGCGAGCGAGGGGGGAGGGAGCGAGCGAGGGGGGGGCGGCGAGCGAGGGGGGGGGGGCGAGCGAAGGGGGGGGCGAGGGGGGGGGGCGAGCGAGGGGGGGCGGCGAGGGGGTGGGGCGAGCGGGGGGAGGGAGCGAGCGAGGGGGGAGGGAGCGAGCGAGGGGGGAGGGGGGGGCGGCGAGCGAGGGGGGGGCGAGCGAAGAGGGGGGGCGAGGGGGGGGGGCGAGCGAAGGGGGGGGCGAGGGGGGGGGGCGAGCGAAGGGGGGGGCGAGGGGGGGGGCGAGGGGGGGCGAGCGAGGGGGGGGCGGCGAGCGAGAGGGGGGGCGAGCGAGAGGGGGGGCGAGCGAGGGGGGGGCGGCGAGCGAGCGAGCGAAGGGGGGGCGGCGAGGGGGTGGGGCGAGCGGGGGAGGGGGCGGCGAGCGAGCGAGGGGGGAGGGAGCGAGCGAGGGGGGAGGGAGCGAGCGAGGGGGGGAGGGGGGGGCGGCGAGCGAGGGGGGGCGAGCGAAGGGGGGGGCGAGAGGGGGGGCGAGGGGGGGGCGAGCGAAGGGGGGGGCGAGAGGGGGGGCGAGGGGGGGGCAAGCGAGGGGGGGCGAGCGAGGGGGGGCGAGCGAGGGGGGGGGCGAGCGAGGGGGGGCGAGCGAGGGGGGGGGGGCGAGCGAGGGGGGGGCGGCGAGCGAGCGAAGGGGGGGGGCGGCGAGGGGGTGGGGCGAGCGGGGGAAGGGGGCGGCGAGCGAGCGAGGGGGGGAGGGAGCGAGCGAGGGGGGGAGGGGGGGGGCGGCGAGCGAGGGGGGAGGGAGCGAGCGAGGGGGGGAGGGGGGGGCGGCGAGCGAGGGGGGGAGGGGGGGGCGGCGAGCGAGGGGGGGGGGCGGCGAGCGAGGGGGGGGGGGGCGGCGAGCGAGGGGGGGGGGGCGAGCGAGGGGGGGGCGGCGAGCGAGCGAAGGGGGGGGGCGGCGAGGGGGTGGGGCGAGCGGGGGAAGGGGGCGGCGAGCGAGCGAGGGGGGAGGGAGCGAGCGAGGGGGGGAGGGGGGGGGGCGGCGAGCGAGGGGGGAGGGAGCGAGCGAGGGGGGGAGGGGGGGGCGGCGAGCGAGGGGGGGAGGGGGGGGGCGGCGAGCGAGGGGGGGAGGGGGGGGCGGCGAGCGAGGGGGGGGGGGCGGCGAGCGAGGGGGGGGGGCGGCGAGCGAGGGGGGGGGGCGGCGAGCGAGGGGGGGGGGGGGCGGCGAGCGAGGGGGGGGGGCGGCGAGCGAGGGGGGGGGGCGGCGAGCGAGGGGGGGGGCGGCGAGCGAGGGGGGGGCGGCGAGCGAGGGGGGGGGGCGGCGAGCGAGGGGGGGGGATGGAGCGAGGGGGGGAGGGGGGGGGCGAGGGGTTGGGGGAGCGAGGGGGGGGGGCGAGCGAGCGAAGGGGGGGAGGGGATCGAGCGAGGGGGGGGGGGGGGGCGAGGGCGAGGGGGGGGAGGGGATCGAGCGAGGGGGGGCTGCGAGCGAGGGGGGGCGGCGAGGGCGAGGGGGGCGGCGAGGGCGAGGGGGGGGGCGAGGGCGAGGGGGGGAGGGGATCGAGCGAGGGGGGGCTGCGAGCGAGGGGGGGCGGCGAGGGCGAGGGGGGCGGCGAGGGCGAGGGGGGCGGCGAGGGCGAGGGGGGCGGCGAGGGCGAGGGGGGGCGGCGAGAGCGAGGGGGGCGGCGAGGGCGAGGGGGGGCGGCGAGGGCGAGGGGGGGCGGCGAGGGCGAGGGGGGGCGGCGAGGGCGAGGGGGGCGGCGAGGGCGAGGGGGGCGGCGAGGGCGAGGGGGGGCGGCGAGGGCGAGGGGGGGCGGCGAGGGCGAGGGGGGGCGGCGAGGGCGAGGGGGGGCGGCGAGGGGGGGCGGCGAGGGCGAGGGGGGGCGGCGAGGGCGAGGGGGGGCTGCGAGGGCGAGGGGGGGCGGCGAGGGCGAGGGGGGGGCGGCGAGGGCGAGCGAGCGGGGGGTGGCTGGGGGGGGGGGGGCGAGAGTGTAACATGAACAACTACAACGGCAAACGACTACACGAAATACGAAACAAGGCTCATGACTCAATAGTAAGGCTGCGTCCATGCTGACGCTCACAGCTTAGCTCATAGCCTAGCTCAGAGCTGCGCTTGTAAAATGAATACATTGTTTTAAATGGGGGCGTCCATACTCAAGCGGCGCTCATAGCTGCTGACCGAGGAGAGATAAGCGATGATAGCTGCGATGACATTTAAATTTGTTTTCTCGGCTAGTAAGCGCTGATAGTCGAGACGCGCGCGCGCAAACAGTAAGCACTGTAGGAAAGAACGCCTCCAGTTAAACATTTCAGGTAAGTAGAAATATATTTGAAATACGTATAAAATGCATAATTACATCTAATTTTTTATTGGTACTTTATATTTAACAGTTTATTTCTTTTAGAATGGAAGTTGACAAATTAATAAATCCTGTGTCATTGCGATCGCTTTTGTGGAAACAGGACGATCCTAACCACCACAATCGTTTCATGCTTGACAAAGCATGGAACGAAATAGCAAATGAAATGGGAACTACAAGTGAGAAATAACTGTAATGGGCAATGTTTGCAGTTTTATAATATAGTATTATATATTATTTACTGATGAGAAATGAACTGAGAGATTTGAAATACTTTCAGATACATTTTGAGTAATCACTTTACAAAATTGATATTAGTGTTTCATACATGAGCTAATGTCATATACGAAATGAAATAACAGCTTAAATAGAAAAAAGCACAGTTATACAAAGAAATATAGTATGTCTTTCTGGAGCTTCTGCAGACCTTATAACACCGATAAATTTCTTGTAACTTGGGGAAAATTCTTAAATATTATGCCCTTCGTTGTGTAGTAAAGTACTCCTTGAACATATTTCTTACATATCTTGCCTGTCTGCTGGAAGTATTGCATCCTCGTCCTACTGCTCTGTTTTTTTGCGATATATAGTTCTGCGTCTCTGTCGAGGTTCGCTGACAAACCTTCCATGTCAATAATTGTGTTGTGGAGGACACAAATAGCCTTGATAATTTTATCTGCATATTCAGGCGATGTTTCAATTGGCTTCCAAAGAATTCTGAACTTAGAAGTTATTATGCCAAACGACATTCAACGCATCTTCTGTCTCTCGATAATCTCTGATTGAAGTATTCACATTCTTCAGTGAGATCAGCTCTAGGATATGGTTTTAATAAATTACTTATTAATGGATAGGCCTCATCTCCTACGAAAACATAGGGGAAAGAAGCATTAGATCCTGTTTGACACAATTACTCCACTTACAAACGACTTTAGGCGACAATTTCCCTAAAATGTTTTCGAAAGTGGAGACAGAGATCCTTAAATATTCCTGGAATTTTTTTGGATGCTTCTTTAGTTCAGGAAAAAGGTGGTGAAATTCGCCGAGAATATTCCTTTTTTCATTTATAGGATGCACTGAAAAAGATCTCCCGTTTTCTATCGCTAAAATACGCAACGCAAAACTTGGTTCACGCAGAAGACACAGCCGCTGATCACCTGTTAGAGGCATACCGGCGACTATCAGCGAAGCTGTGATCGAGTATTCTCCTCTCTAGCATGGCCGTAGACAGCGCTCATCGCAGCTATGCGCTAGGCTCACTGCTGGTATCTCTGCTCTCGTCGCTGAGCGATGAGCGTCAGCATGGACGCAGCCTAATTCAACCGACTCCGACTTACTATCCACCGACGCAAACGAGTGCACAAAGCATAATAGACAACAGCATATTGAAGTACAACAAACTATTCAGACCCTAATGAACAATACGAAGAGTTTGAGTTAACACTGGCTGGTAATAATGTAATTGAGGAAAAATCTCCGATGCCAGACAATAATAGTGAAAAGTAAATACACCGGATAAAATAAGAAAGGCCAGACTCTTCTTATTGTTCATTAGTTACGGCCCTCCAGTCTAAAGAGCTTAACAAACTCCACGCATTAAAATTTAAAGTTTTTTCCTTATCAATTGAAATACAATTTCTCAAAAGGTACTAAACTCTTCGTCTATTTCCCAAGTTCATCAAAATAAACGATCCCCATAACAATATTAATGCATCCTAAGCCTTACTTCTAGCACGAAAACATTGGCTACATTTAGAAAACCGATCCAAATTCGCTAAACGCAGTCACCTCGAAACTTTAGCTTATAACCTACACCTTTCCATTACCAAAAAATTTAAGTAACATTGAGTTTCAGATCTTCAATGAACCTATGCAACATTTGTGTATAGTTAACCAATACAAAATTAAAACCGAACTTAGAACTACAAACATGAAAATTAAAACACTTCAAAAACAAAACCCCACCATGCTTTCGCATAAAACAAACTTCGTGGAAAATCTTTCGGATGTTCAATTCAACCATGAGGAAACCCGATTATTAAACAAAGGCCTTAAACATTGTTTACCGTCTAAAACACCCCCAATTGAGGACTTAATCATCGATGTAGAGTCGAACATAAGAAATAGAATAGACGAGACTAAGCAATACATTAGAAATGCATGTAAAATCGCTATCGAGAAAAACATTAAAAATCTACCAACAACTAATCGTCGGCACAATATTTCAGACCATACAACTCTCCATGGTTTTAAGAATAAAGATTGCGTGTATATTAAATCAGATAATGGGAACACTACCGTTATTACTAATAAAGATGACTATATTGAAAGGACATAAAACAATTGAAATGGGCCCCTACATTCAGAACCTTAAAACTCCATTAATAATTTCACTAAACAAGTGAAGTGAAGACCATTAAACGTTGCAACAAGACAAAAGAAACCTAGCCATCTCCTTGAAAACGTAATACCCCACAATCCCCCGAGTATACTGCCTACACAAAATACATAAACCTGGTAGAAAAATGAGACCCATTATTGCAGCTATAAATTTACCTACTTATGAACTCCCCAAATGCCTCACTCAACAATTCAAATCACTAGGCATAAAAGACACTTACGGGATTAAAAATACCTACAACTTACTGCAATTTATTAAAAACAAAACAATACATAAAGAGGAAATCCTAGTTTCATTTGATGTGGAACAACTTTTTCCTAGTGTTCCCATAAACGTTGCGTTGCAAAACCTTAAATCTTGGTTAACAGAAAAACAAGTCGAAGGAAATATAATACAGGAATACCTTATTCTCACCAAACTTTGTATGGAACAATATTACTTCATGCTCGACAACAAATTTCATAAACAAACGAATGGAACCTCTATGGGCAAGCCTCTTTCTCCATTAATAGCTCATTTTTTCCTTTACTTTTTTGAACGCCACTGCAAAAGAATATTAAAATACTTTCCTAATACATGGTGCAGATATGTCGACGATATCTTTGCTATTTTCGACACGAAACAATATAATATTATCACGTTTGTCTATGAACTTAATCCTTTCTATAACGCTATCAACTTCACCTTTGAAACTGAAGAAAATAAGTCTCTATCCCTTCTGGACACATTGATTATTATAAACAAAGACAGGCTTGAATTCGATATATACACGAAACCGACTCACGTCAAGAATAACATAAAAAATTACTCTAGTCATCCTTATCAACATAAGATCGTGGCCTTTAATCATAAGGTTCACAGACTTTTGACTACACCTTTTAATAAAATACGCTATGACAAAGAGGTAAAATACCTTAAAACGCGGCTCGGGAAAACGGTTTTACACACGAACTTATTGACCACATAAAGAAAAAATGTAAAACATTGAACAAAAAGATAATTACAACACTTGCCCCAAGGTATAATTACGCGTCCTCAGCCCTTCATATCCACTTGAGAGCGTGCTACCGTGATTTCCTTCACTGTTCGCTCCCTCTCAAGTCTTTGGCCACGATATGGTTACTTGGTAACCGAAATACATCACCATTTTTATCCGGTTTTTACTTTTCACTATTATTGATTGGCATCGGAGATTATTCCTCAATTACATTCAGACCCTATTACGCACGACGCCTTGAATTCAGACCATACGCCCGAGACATACATGATACGAAACAACAATACCCAGCGCCGAAAGACACACCCAAGACATACAACTACCACAAAGCCGACTGGAAGACGTACAAGAAAAAGCTAAAAAAGACGCAGCTCCCACGACTGGAAACCAACTCCGAGAGTATAGACAAATCCGCTAGGACACTGGCTATAGCTATACAAACGGCCACAAAAACAACAATCCCCAAGACTAGGTACAACCCAAAGATAGACCTGCCACAGGAGGTAATGACACTGATCAAGGAAAAAAGAAAAGCAAGAATAGCCTACCACAAAAGACGAAACGCATTAACGAAAAGAACGCTAAACGAAATTAGCAAACCACCCACTACGGTACTAAATGACTTAAACAATGACCAATGGCGGGAAAGACTAGAGAAGTTAAACAAAAAAGAAAACTACCTCTTGCAGATGACGAAAAGGTTCACGAAAAAACAAAGACAAATAACGTGCCTTCACGGAGAAAAAGGATTACTGTTCTCGGACTTGCGACCGCCCTAGCGGATACGTACGAAAAGCAACTCAGGAAAAACGAGACGGAAAATGCCGAAGAAGAAATGACTATCATATGAGCACTAAAGATATTACATGACAAAGCCACAGACTACGACACAGAATTCAAAAAACGAGACATACAGACATAGATCAAGAGACAGAAAGCCCTCAAGGCACCAGGAGAGGACGATATCAGGAATATGCAGATTAAATATCTGCCGAAAGCCACCATGAAATACCTGGCCGAACTGATTAATGCCATTTCCCTAACACATGGAAATACGCTCAAATATTGTCACTTGTCAAGCCAGGAAAGGACAGAAAATTCCCACAGAATTAGAGACCGATTTGCCTCCTGTCAACTCGAGGAAAACTAACCTAAATGACTATCGTGGAATAACTCAGACAACACACCACGCAAAAAGACATAATACGAGACGAACAATTCCGCTTTAGACCAAGACACTCCACCGTCCACCAAATATACAGATTGACAGAGTACTGCAAAAGACTAAGAAATTGTTACCTTGCCAGCATTTCAAACTGTAAATATTACCGATTTCCGATTATATTCAACTTCACTTTACAGTTTCAGCTGAGAGTTAAAAATTCTATAATTAGAAGTTTATTTTTATATTTGCAAACACGAGCCAAATCTTCCGAAAACAGAAGATTATGAAAAACCATTACGAAAAACTACTAGTCATATGGAAACAATCCCGATTTCAGATAATTATGTATTAGTATTCTCCAGTCAAAAAAATTGGGCACCTTAATTTCACGTGGCAATTAAGGTAGGAGAGTGGAGCGAGATAGAAGGAAAATTTGATATCGAGCAACGATCTGAGTCCGGAGAACAACCTGTGCGGCGAAAGGAATGTCAGCTTGCAATACTCCATCGCAGCAATATAAGGATGACGTCATCCATCAATGCGAGGAAACTACCACTTCCTATCATTCGATGATGTAAGGACTGAACGACTAAAATGAACACTAGACGTGACCCTACCTTTTTCAGCATATATTTCTGCGGTGGAAGAACTCCGGTTTCTCGCTAAGACAGGAGTTCCTTTCATATCGCAGCACCGCCACGTCCCGCGACAACAATAACTAAGTCGACTGAAGGATGGAGATCTCGCGGGTTAATCTGAAATAGCGGGAAAAGTAACCGAGGAGAAGAGGACAGTAATTTCACATTACGATGAGAAAAATAAATTGAACAATGATTCGAAAGAATTAAACAGCATGCTATGAGAAAAAGATTCACTAATCAACCAATCAAGGCATGTCTTCTAACCTAATACAGGGCAAAAAAAATTAATGATCACTTACGGACACGTTGAATCTCGAAATAAAAAATAGCGGCTTTTTCACTGCGTTTGAAATGATGAAATGCACGGGTTCCCTACAAAAGGGTCAATACGGATGGAAATTAGGAAAAATTAAAGATGGAATTCTTTCACTTCTCATTCTCCTCATACTCAATATCCCCACGTGAACATAGCCCGCCCACCAACTAACCAATCGGATATCATCCATATTGAAAAGACACGCCTCCCAGCCCAATCGATAACACGAACGTCAGAGACGCCACCACATCAAAGCTCGGAGACAATAGGATTGGCGGCTGCCCTTCCCCACTCCATTAGAGAACGAAAGCGTCCAATGAGGGCCGATTTTAATAGGTACGATCCACACGAAATTCTGTGTGCAATACCAATTTTGGGACCGATTCGACGCGCACATATTTGAAACGACGTTGGATAAATAAATTTCATTCTTTTGGGCTGTTTCATTCAAGACCTTTGTTTGTATGGTGATCCAAAGTAATTTTAAAATGCGACGAAGTTATGACGATCTGCTTCTCGTCAACGGAAATCCCGTATAAAAACCTGGGTGCTGAAAAAGAATAACAGATTTCTGTTATGTTATAAAAAAGCCTTGTCATTTATTATTATTTGTTTTATCTTTTTTTAGTATTCATATCTCTTTCCTTTATTTGTTAAGTACATATATTAGATATTTCTATAGAATTTTTATATTACTATTATATTTGTTTTGTATAATTAGTATTTTCTTTAAAACGAACTATTACGCCGTTACTAAACTGAAGTGCTGCAGAGGAGAAATTTACTTTCTCCCCTGTATGATCATGTGATTGAATAAAGAATATTTATCAATAACGTTTTGAAACGGGATAGGATCGTTACACGAACATCATACTTAAACGTATGCACGGACTACATATTGATGTTTCTTATTACAGGGTTATCGGCTATTATAAACACAGTATCGAAATTTATAGACACATTATCGATAGTTATAAACACAGTATCGGAAGTTATAAACACATTATTGATAGTTATAAACAAAGTATCAGTAGTTATAAACAAACTCAGTGGTTATAAACACATTATCGTGAATTATAGACAGAGTAACGATAATTATAAACAAAACCTGGCCATAACGCTAAAATTTAGGGAATATGTAAAAATTTGTTTTAGTGGTTTGGATACGAAAATATTAAAGTCAACTCAAAAATCAAAACAAAATATTGATTCTGTTGAGAAGACAAATATGGAAAACACAAACGCTAATGAAAATAAAAATATTTTTTCAGCCACTCTTCCTGAGAGTTTTCTTCCATTATAGGGTAGGGTTAGTATTGTTTATAATTATCAATACTCTGTCTATAATTCACGATAATGTGTTTATAACTACTGATAGTTTGTTTATAACTACTGATACTTTGTTTATAACTACCAATAATGTGTTTATAACTACCGATACTTTGTTTATAACAAAAATAATGTGTCTATAACTTCCGATAATGTGTTTATAATAGCCGATAACCCTGTATAACTAATAAACATGAAACCGTTACGAATAAGACCAACAGTTTGTTTGCAATAAGATTTAAGAGAAAAAATTCATTATTGAGCTAAGAAATTTAACTTCGAACTCGTAGGGCATTTTCGCCACATGCACTATATGAAAAAGAGTCAATGAAGTACGGTTTACAATTTCTGAACATAAGTTGATTGGAATTATTTATTTAGCTAAAAATAAAGAGCTAATTTTATGATCACAGTATTATTGTTTCGTTTAACTGTAAACAGGAAACTATTTCAAAGTATTTTACACGTTAACCAACGTTTCGACATGCACATTCGTCGAGTTATAGGCGCGGCCAACAAGAAACTGGCATTCATAGGTAGAATGGTACGAAACACTACAGAGAAAGTACGTGAAACATGCTACTTATCACTGGTAAGACCGCAAATGGAATACGCAGCGAGCATATGGGATCTGTACGAGAAGGGACACATAATTCAACTAGAAAGAGTAGAGCGTAGAGCAGCCACATTTGGAAAACAAAAGTACGTACATAAGGAAAGCGTCACCTCTTTATTGAGCGATTTGAACTGGGTATCACTGGAGGTCCGTAGATTGGACTCAAGGTTGAAAGTTCTGGAGAAATATAGGTCGGAAAGTCTAAAAGAGGAGGTAGTGGGAATAATTGTGGCACCGACGTATATAGGTAGAAATGATCGAGACGATAAAATACGTGAGATCGATTGTAGGACGGAGCGTTATCTAGGCTCGTTCTTTCCGAGGACAATAAGAGATCACAATAGGAAATTTCGAATTGCGTTAGGCAATCTTTAGGTAGGATTTGGTGCATTGCACCCCCTGCCACCCACCAACTTGGTGAATTGCAGGGTAACTTGTAGATGTAGATGTACATATTATCCTGCAAGTCACCTTGACGGTGGATGGCAGGGGATGCCGCGCACCAAGTTCCTAACTAATTATTATTCACAGTTATCTATTGTGGTCACGTATTGTCCTAGGGAAAAAAGACTCCTTATACCTCTCCGTCCTACTATCTATTTCGTGAATCTTGTCCTCATTATCCCTCCGTCCGATATATGTTGGTTGTCGAATAATATCCTTCATTTCATTTACGAATATCTCCGACCTATATTTATCTAGAAGTTTAAGTCTCGCCTGTAATCTACGATCTTTCAACGATGGCCAACTCAACTCTTCAATGAGTAAAGTAACGCTCTGTTTTTATCTTAATTCTTTTTCACGAATCTAGCTGCTCGCCGCTGTATTTTTTCTAAATCCTTTACGAGTCCCCTCTGATATGGATCCCAAACCGCTGCTGCGTATTCCATTTGAGGTCTAACCAACGATAAATAACAGGATTCTCTCACCTTTTCCGTGCTTTTCCTGATTATTCTACGCACAAAAGCCAACTTCTTATTTGACGCACCTATCACTCGTCTTATGTGGGTGTCCCAAGACAGGTCACGATTCAAGGTTACCCCGAGGTATTTCACGGATTCCGAAACAGGAATGATCTCACCATCTATCGAGTAGGTAAACACGGACGATGGGCTTCTAGATTTCCAAAAGTTTAGAACGTTACTCTTTTTCCGATTGATTTCTAGCTGCCATTCCTTGCACCAAACAGATAACGCATCCAGATCATCCTGAAGCTGACGATGGTCGCTAGGACCACTAATGTCTCTATAGACTACGGTGTCATCCGCAAAAAGCCTGATATTACTTTTCACAACTGAGCTGATGTCGTTTATATAAAGCAAGAAAAGCATAGGTCCGATCACACTACCCTGCGGCACTCCAGAGACTACATCTGCCACACTCGAGGACTTACCATCGATGACTACTTTTTGTTTTCTATTCCAAAAGAAAGCGCGAACCCAGTTAATGACTTTAACATTAACGCCAAGATTTCCCAATTTTAATAACAACTTACGGTGGGGAACCTTGTCAAAAGCTTTTCTAAAATCAAGGAACACTGCATCGACCTGCTTATTATTTTCGCCGCATGATAAAACATCATTCACAAACAGACCGAGTTGGGTGTCACAGGATCTACCTTTTCTGAAGCCATGTTGACAGCTGACTAAGAGCGATCTACTCTCGAGATAACGCATTGTGTTGCTAACAATAATGTGATCCAAAATCTTACATGATAATGATGTTAGAGAAATCGGCCTATAATTTTCGAGGTTTTCTTTGTCACCTCCCTTGTGAATGGGTGTGACGTGTGCTAGTCTCCAATCATCAGGAACCTCACAGAGGGTAAGAGATTTCTCGAATACTATCCGAAGGAAGGGAGCTATTTCTTCTGCTAGTTCTTTTAATACACGCGCGGGAATTCCTTCTGGTCCAGGATTTTTGTTGGGCTTTATCGCACCCAGTTGCTTCGCTATTCCTGCCTCAGAGATTTTAATATTATCCATCCGAGTACATCCATTGGGAATAAGATTATCTTCAAGTCTATCTCCACCTGCCGTGAACGCCTTCGCGAAGTAAACGTTTAGTAGATTAGCTTTATCCTCCCCATCGTGAAGGATGTCTCCGGAATCACATCGCAGTGAGGGTATTAAAGGACCCCCTCCCTTGACTTCTCTTACATAGGACCAGAACGCTTTTGGATCCTCCTTCAATTTTGTATTTAATACCTCATTCCGGAAGGTGTTAAATGCGTTACGCATGGTTTTTCTCGCTAATAAATAAATAAAAGCAATTATGGCTCCAATCAATTGACGGAAGATTGAAATCGCCCCCGATTATAATGCTTTATCTTTATTAGACGAATTTAGCGTCGCCACTTGTTTCTCCAGAGAATGAATAGTTTCCACGCTTGTATTTGGGGGTCTATAAAAAGCGCATATATTTATAGTTTTTGAGTCGCTTCCTTTCACACGACACCAAACACTTTCGACTTCGTCGTCGTTAATCTGTATTGGGTAACTTTCGTATTTATTGCTAACTGCTATAAAGACTCCACCATCGCCATTGTAAAGCCCGGGGTACATCCCCGGTGTGTAAGGCGATCCGGTCGCTGACCACTTCGGCTAGATAAGCTGTAGCCTTTGATTATCTGTATTGCCTCTTACAAGATGAAAGCGTCGTCACCTACGGGTCAATTCCCCGCCATATCAGGGCTTAATACGGTGCACTTTGTCTATACTTTTCACAGCAATGTTTTAATAGTGATGCTGACGGTGATACTAAGCTAAATATTAAAATTAAAACACGTTCTGCAAGTGACAGGCCAATCGGGCCGAATACAAGACATTATTAATTCTAAATAGTAGATTAATGCTATGTTAGTTTGGGGCGTGGGAGTTAGTCTGGTTCGAGCGGTAGAAAGAACTTCCGTGCGGGGCTTTGTATAAAAAAGTTGAATCCGTCAATATTGACGTCCGCGGTCATAGGCATTTGCGAGTAAAAGCAGGGGACCATGTTTTCTTCGGCGGTCAGAGACCCCGGAGGAGGAGAGCGATGGGTGTTATGAGGTTTTCCAGTCAGAGGCCCGGGGAGGGGAGAAGGAAAGGAGGGCGACTCGCGCGCCTTGGAGAGTGGAGTGGGGAGGAATGCAGGGTAGGGTTCGCTCCCACGGTCAGCGACCAGGGAGGGGAGGGAAGGCGAGCAGGCAGCTCTCTCCGAGGAAGAGAAGGGGAGGGGTGTTGGCCTGAGAAAGACTCCACCTCCCGACCGGATACATCGATCTTTTCTGAAGACGCTATAGTCACGGGGAAAGATCTCCTGATTGGCTATGTCTGCCGTAAGCCAACTTTCTGTGCCTATAACTACATCAGCACGCTGGATGTTCAAATTCGGCCTCCTTCCTGCGAATGCTGCGACAATTCACCGTAATGATTTTTATTTTTTCGCTATGACTACGTAACGATTCCTCGCGCTCTACTGAGCTATTATTATTAATATTATAATTATTATGATTATTTACTGCCTCCTTATCCTTCCTACTATGTCGACTATTTCTACGATTGGAATGTATTCTGTTACTTAACGTCGGGTTTATAGCGCTATTAAGGTCGCACGCATTATCTACGGAACTGTTGCATGGAAAATCGTTTATCCCCATACCTTCGATAATTCTGTTACCGCACGGATTTCTTACATTTTCCTCTATTGTGCTCTCAATTAATCCCGTACCTGTAAGCTGCCTCCATCCTAACCTACCATCCGATCTACTATTGACGTGCATTTAAAGATGCTATAGGACTATAAATACATGATTTTAAATGTATAATTTTCAATTAATCTGATATTATTTTACCATAACATACTGTCATGGCAGAAGTATTCTCGAAAGAACTTGGTTCACTTTAAAACCAAAGCTGGCGCATACAATCAGCGTGGGAATGGGCCAAATTTGGTTGCGAAATTCATATCGGTGGGAAGAGGTAGGTTGTCCTGTTGTTACTCGATTTCTTCTCGGCCCCCGGAGGTCAGAGTTTGGGCGGTTGGGAGAGGAAGCACTTGAGGAAGGGAAACCTTGGATCGCAGTGGGTGAGGGTCGCCTATAGTGTCTGGGGTAGGAATAACGGGGATGGATTGTGATGCGAGTGAATAGGGGCAAGGGGCAGGAAGGAAGACTCCGCTGAAGGGGAGACCTTCCTACGACGAAGTAGGTTTTCCAACGGTATGGGGGAGGGGAGAGAAAATGGGGAGGGGAGAGAAGATGGGGGAGGGGAGAGAAGATGGGGGAGGGGAGAGAAGATGGGGGAGGGGAGAGAAGATGGGGGAGGGGAGAGAAGATGGGGGAGGGGAGAGCAGATGGGGGAGGGGAGAGCAGATGGGGGAGGGTAGAGAAGATGGGGAAGGGGATAGAAGATGGGGGAGGGGAGAGAAGATGGGGAGGTGAGATAAGACAGACAGACAAACGACTTTATTAGGGCGAAATTGATAACATAAGATAGATAGATAGCTAATCTACTAAACGTTTACTTAGCGAAGGCGTTCACGGCAGGTGGAAATATACTTAAAGATAATCTTATTCCCGATGGATGTACTCGGATGGATAATATTAAAATCTCTGAGGCAGGAATAGCGAAGCAACTGAGTGCGATAAAGCCCAACAAAAATCCTGGACCAGAAGGAATTCCCGCGCGTGTATTAAAAGAACTAGCAGAAGATATAGCTCCCTTCCTTCGGATAGTTTTCGAGAAATCTCTTACCCTCTGTGAGGTTCCTGATGATTGGAAACTAGCACACGTCACACCCATTCATAAGGGAGGTGACAAAGAAAACCCCGAAAATTATAGGCCGATTTCTCTAACATCATTATCATGTAAGATTTTGGAGCACATTATTGTTAGCAACACAATGCGTTATCTTGAGAGTAGATCGCTCTTAGTCAGCTGTCAACATGGCTTCAGAAAAGGTAGATCCTGTGACACCCAACTCGGTCTGTTTGTGAATGATGTTTTATCATGCGGCGAAAATAATAAGCAGGTCGATGCAGTGTTCCTTGATTTTAGAAAAGCTTTTGACAAGGTTCCCCACCGTAAGTTGTTATTAAAATTGGGAAATCTTGGCGTTAATGTTAAAGTCATTAACTGGGTTCGCGCTTTCCTTTGGAATAGAGAACAAAAAGTAGTCATCGATGGTAAGTCCTCGAGTGTGGCAGATGTAGTCTCTGGAGTGCCGCAGGGTAGTGTGATCGGACCTATGCTTTTCTTACTTTATATAAACGACATCAGCTCAGTTGTGAAAAGTAATATCAGGCTTTTTGCGGATGACACCGTAGTCTATAGAGACATTAGTGGTCCTAGCGACCATCGTCAGCTTCAGGATGATCTGGATGCGTTATCTGTTTGGTGCAAGGAATGGCAGCTAGAAATCAATCAGAAAAAGAGTAACGTTCTAAACTTTTGGAAATCTAGAAGCCCATCGTCCGTGTTTACCTACTCGATAGATGGTGAGATCATTCCTGTTTCGGAATCCGTGAAATACCTCGGGGTAACCTTGAATCGTGACCTGTCTTGGGACACCCACATAAGACGAGTGATAGGTGCGGCAAATAAGAAGTTGGCTTTTGTGCGTAGGATAGTCAGGAAAAACACGGAAAAGGTGAGAGAATCCTGTTATTTATCGTTGGTTAGACCTCAAATGGAATACGCAGCAGCGGTTTGGGATCCATATCAGAGGGGACTCATAAAGGATTTAGAAAAAATACAGCGGCGTGCAGCTAGATTCGTGAAAAAGAATTACGATAAAAAACAGAGCGTTACGTTACTCATTGATGAGTTGAGTTGGCCATCGTTGAAAGATCGTAGATTACAGGCGAGACTTAAACTTCTAGATAAATATAGGTCGGAGATATTCGTAAATGAAATGAAGGATATTATTCGACAACCAACGTATATCGGACGGAGGGATAATGACGACAAGATTCGCGAAATAGATAGTAGGACGGAGAGGTATAAGGAGTCCTTTTTCCCTAGGACAATACGTGACCACAATAGATAACAGTGAATAATAATTAGTTAGGAACTTGGTGCGCGGCACCCCCTGCCATCCACCGTCAAGGTGACTTGCAGGGTAATATGTAGATGTAGATAGATATATAATCGTCTTTATTCGGGCGAAATATAGACCATAAGGTCCATTCTTACATTTAACCCTTAAGAGGGGGGAGAAGGGATGGGAAGGGGAGAAGGGATGGGGAGGGGAGAAGGGATGGGGAGGGGAGAAGGGATGGAGAGGGGAGAAGGGATGGAGAGGGGAGAAGGGATGGAGAGGGGAGAAGGGATGGAGAGGGGAGAAGGGATGGAGAGGGGAGAAGGGAAGGGGAAGGGAGAAGGGGAGGGGAGAATGGAGGGGGAAGCGGAGAATGGAAGGAGAGAATGGAGGGGGGAGGTGAGACTGGAGGAAGAAGTGAATGGAGGGGGGAAGGGGTAATTGAGGGGGTGGGGGAATGGAGGGGGAGGGGGGAATGGAGGGGGTGTAGAGGGAGGGGAAGAGGGGAATTGAGGGAGGGGAATGGAGGGGGAACGGAGGGCGTCAAAAGGCCCAAAATCGATAATTTGATGTAATAGGAAGGTAATGTTCTTCAAGTAATATATTTAAGGATGCACTACTAATATAAAAATGCTATTTTCATAATAAGAAATTTTGATGATAATGTAAACCTTAGCTGAACGTTAAATGAAACTACCGATTTTAATTAAAAATTGTCAAGATGTGAGACACGAAAATAAATGTTGTTAAAATGACACGAGCTTTACCCTACGAATACAAAAGGGGTGAAAGCACCAAGACCCACAACTGCTTGCGTCTATTTAACTGTAATAAAATTCGCGATTTTAAAAATTACTTCTTCCTTGCCCTTGTTATAAGAAAGAAGGCAGTGCATTCTATCCCTTCTACCCAATCTCCTAGTATCTGCGACCTATTTCTGGTGTTCCGCGTGCTATGATAAATACAAATTTAATGTAGGCCCAGGGCCCAAGCCTACATCTGCATGATACATTGCAAGTCACCTTTTAGGTGGATAGCAGGGGGTGCATGGCACCAAAAGTTCGTAGTTTTCTTACGATACATTTTCCTAAAATTTTCTCTTAACGACCTAGGGAAAAACCATCCTCTGTATCGCTCTGTACTGCAATCGATCTCGCCAATTTAATCCTCTCTGGGTCTTCTACTTGTCGGACGGATATTCTACCCCTGCAATTAATCAGCTACGATAGTTCAGTGGTAGAATATCCGCCCGGGAAGTGTAAGACCCGACTTTGATTCCCGTTAATAGAAGCATTTTTTCTCTTTTCTAAAATATTCGCAACTTAACAGATTATACCTGTCTGCATAGGATCTTAAGATAACTTCATTTTATACACCATGTTGTTCTCTAAAGAACGAACGAAAGCGTACATTATGATTTAACTTGAGAATATTTTAATTCATATTGTTTTTTTTTTATTGTCGGGTTATGAATGATGCTTTTCTACAATTTTCAGTTCAGGAAATATTTAATTTACTCATAATTATAAAAAAAATCTGGAGGCATTTAAAAAGACTAATAATTTCTCATCAAGGTACAACAGCAGTAATTGCTTTTGTTTGTTAAAAACACGTTATATGTAGATGTTGTGTGTTGAAACGCCTATATGGAGGATAATGTTACTAATTTACCATTTCAGAACAAAATAAATGTCGAAAACTGCTAAATACATTATAATTAATCATCTGACTTATTTTGAACAGTATATCAACATCTGAGAGGGAATAATTAATACTTATTCCGGTGCGTGGGGACATTTTAATCCTGGATCCGTATATATAGTATACGTTAACTAATTATCCATTTTCCTTTCAAATTGTGGCATTATGTGGGATTGCTGAAATTGAGCAAAAGTTCGTAAGATCGAGTTATAAGGTCGTAAATCAAATTTGTGGGGGCAAAATTATTGTTCGTTAATATCGAAAGTTCGTCAATCGGGAGATTACATCAGAAAAAGGATACAAATTGGATGTCTTAGAAACCATAGAAATAAATGTCCATAACAAAAGGAATACAATGTTAACCAAGGACTATTTTTTCAAACCACTGGAATTACTCCACTCCTTGGAATCATCATCCGGTCCAATTAACACTTCCTCCATTCTGCATCCCTTTTCTTCTTTACCCTCCCAAAATACCCCGGGATTTCACATCCCCCGCTGATCCCAAGGCGCCGACCAACCTCGCTCCCAGCCTTTCCCTCAACCTTCTGAAGCATTTCCCACCCTCCCTCCCGATGGGTTTACCCGACACTGACCTCCACCCCTCTCTCATTTCCCCACCCCCTTCTCCATTTTCCCCCTCCGTATTTCTACCACCCCTACTTTTCCTTATCTTAATATTTACGTTGTACATATACTATTTTTTGCCGTCTGATGATACTACTGTGTAGCGAGGTAACGACCGTGAAATACTAAGTAACTCAACTCGTGGATAAAAGTACCAATTGTAATTCTCCATGCTTTCAAAATTACTTACAATTATCGTAGGAATTCGCGACTTGGGCCAAACAGCGACTAAAAGAATTTTTAAATAATCTTCAAATTAGTCTACAAAGGTGATTTTTAAACGATACTTGCAGATTTTTCGTGATAAAAATATTATATTGTCAAGACAATCAGGAGGGCTTATGAAATTAGGTACTCCGATATAGGATAGCAATGCGCCCAAAATTTATATTTATGGATTGCAGTAAAATCGCTATTTCCCCATAGATTTTCCTAAAATACGTCTATGGGATGTGGAAATTAACTAGCGAACATTTTAACGTTTTCAGCAGTTTTTATGAAAAATCGCACATAAAACTTCATTGTCGTTGCTGTTTGGAGGTCCGTCGACAGTTAAAGTCATTTAGAGACTTTGGACGAACACAAACATCCATTACGGTAATTATTGTGTTATCTATATTCTCGGAACATTTTCCAAAAGTTGAAGCTTATGACTGAATATATTAAAACACTTGTGAGTATTAGTTGGTTTCACATACAGCTAATTCGCGCTTCGATTGACATACCGACATACATACGATTATTTTAATACTAGAGTAATTGCTCGTTGAAATTATTGAACGGGGAACCTGCATATCAATCATAGCATAATCAAAGTGAATGAAGAAAATTCGGACACGAACGGCCAGAACAAACAACAGTTAATTCAGCAACTGTCAGTACTTATTTTCATTCGAGTACCCGTATAATAAGAAACAACTGTTCCGTGACGATAAGATACGTGAGATCGATTGTAGGACGGAGCGTTATCTAGGCTCGTTCTTTCCGAGGACAATACGAGATCACAATAGAAAATTTCAACCTGCAATAGATACTCTTTAGGTAGGTTTTGGTGCATTACACCCCCTGCCACCCACCAATTGAGTGAATTGCAGGGTAACATGTATCAAATTTGTTCCCCATGATTTAAATTAAGAAATAACGCTCAACACAATCAAGTTCTTGGCATAGCTACATAGATCGCGTGTTTCTTATCTGGAGATGTCGAGATTAATCCCGGCCCTATGTGCACCCCAATCTCACTATATTATCAGAATGTTAGATCGATCAAGTACAAACTAAGTGATTGTGAAGTGCAACTAAGTGAATTAATGTCCTTCGACATAATCGCTTTCAGTGAAATTTGGCTCTCGGAGAGCATAAAATGTGAAGAATTACCTTTAGCATCTACTTACAGTGTATATCCCAAGGATATGAAGACCCGTGGCGGTGGTGTATTAATTGTCGTTAAGTAGTAGTAGCAATCTCGACACCGACCCTACTTGTATAGGGATAGGTGTGAAATTTTGTGGGCTGAAATTGTGCTGCAGAGGAAAAAAATCTTAATAGGCTGTTATTATCGACCACGAAACAGCGACAATGATTCATTGAATGCTTGTTTTGATTCCGGCTTGTCCGCCATCTCCGGAGTGGATAAGGGTTTTCTTGTAGGCGACTTTAACTTATCTGTTAATTGGGTGAACAAGGTTGAAGGACTGCCTACCAATTTGGTAGATATATTTTTCATTGATCACTTCCTTCATGCTCTTGGACTAAAACAGAGCAATTTAAATGTTACCCGTGAGGAGGCTGTTTTGGATTTTCTCCTTTCCGCCGAAGAGGTCACAGTTTCAGTAGGAAGGAACTTTTTCGACTCTGACCATGTCATTGGAGGCTTCACTCTCTACCGCCCCTGCCATGGAGTGTATACCCACCCAACTCCCCTGCGTAGTTAGGGTGTGGGGGAAGGCCGATTGGGAGGCCATAAACCTTTCCTATTTTCTCCTGCTGTGGGACGCACTCCTCTATGGATCCCTGGAAGACTCTCTCGCAATTTTCTACTGTGCTATCGAAGCAGTAACTGCTGATTGTGTCCCTTCTAAGAAATTGACAAAGAAAAGACCTCTGTGGATATCTGGTGAAGCAGTGATTTGTATGAGAAACAAACATGCATGCTGGGCTCTGTATAAGAGCAATCCGAACCAGCACATCAAAACAAACTTTAATGACATAAGGAGACACTGTAAATTTTTATTAGGAAGAGATTATAAAAACTATGTAGAGAGTATTACGGATGAAGTGAAATCATATTCTTAACATTTTTGGTCACTTGTAAACTCCAGGCGGCGAACATCACGGATACCTAACCTTGTGAAACATCAAAATATTGTTACTCAAGGTAATGATCGCCCGCGTATTTTCAATAATTATTTTTCCTCCAATTTCTCTCTGCCTACCTCTACTACTGACTCCCTTCCTTATATTGCATCAATTTCTTCGGATTCCTTATCCAATATTTCCACATTTTTTCTGAGGTCAGATACTTTCTTCCCTGGATAAAAAAATCTTTCGGCTCCGATGGAATCAGTTCTGTCTTTTTAAAAAATACTTCGGAGGTTCTGTATATTCCATTTCCAGTTATTTATAACAAGTGTCTGTTCAGTGGAAGTTTCCCTGCCATATGTAAGTCAGCCAATGTAACACCCATTTTAAGAAGTGGCAGCAGAGAGGATATCACAAAATATTGACCAATGTCAGTCCTCCCTCTATTATCCACCATGTTTGAAAAGATAACATACAGGCATTTGCTCTCTTTCACGTATCCTTATATTTCTGTTCAACAATACGGTTTTTTACCTGGGAGCTCTTGTTTAACGAATCTTACTGCCATACACCATGAAATCATTCTGGCCTTTGAACAAAGATCCCAGGTTGATGTATGCTATATTGACCTGGCTAAGGCATTTGATACAGTTGTCTATAAACTTCTTCATAAATTAAGCAATAGATTTAACGTAAATGGCCCTCTTCTCTCTCTCCTGGAAAATTATCTATATTCCCTAACACAGCGTTTTGTACTTAACGGCCACTCCTCATCCACCACTCCAGTCTTGTCCGGTGTGCCCCAGGGTAGCGTTGATGATTTAGTCGATGTTATTGCCACACATGATTGCCAAATTCTTTTATATGCTGATGACTAAAATTTTCAAAAGGGTTGACTCCGATGAAGATAAGCAATGTCTCCAAGCTGCACTTAACTCGTTGACGTAGTGAGGTTCCATGTGGAAGCTTAAAATAAATCCATCTAAAAGCAAACATTTGTCCTTTACCCTTAAATCCTCACCTTTCCCTTCCTCTTACAGTTTACTAGGTAAACCCATTCCTATAATTCAATCCCATGAAGATCTTGGAGTGATTTGTTATGCTAAATTAAAATTTTCCCAACACATCGAGAAGATTTCTGCGAAAGCGATGTCTTTACTTGGTGTTCTCTACAGATTCACTGAAATTTCCAATCCATTAGGTATTAAGACATGCTTTAATGGCTGTGTTGCTCCCATACTAAATTACTGCTCTCCTATTTGGTCCACTACTGCTCCTTCAAACATAAAACGGCTCGACTCTATACTCAAGTTCTTCTACGCCATAGATCGAAATCGCACGCAGGGTAGAGCACCCTCTTTAAGCATCCCCTCCCTTTCTCAAAATCGTCTTATTACGGATCTTAATTACCTTCATTCTCTCATCAATGGTTTCTATCGCTCCCCTGTACTTTCATCCTATTTTTCTCTCCGTGTTCCATCTCGCTCCACTCGCCTTCAAAATCTTTTTCATCTACCAAAATTTCGACTTTCCGTCTCCCAATGCTCTCTCTCTCTTACCGCCTCCCGTTTGCATATAATTCCTTACTGGCTTCACGTCCGAATCTTGACATTTTCTCACATACTTCTTCCCGTAATCAACTACCTACTACGTAATCCTACATTTCCCTCATTTCTGGCAGTTTTGTTATCATCATTACAATTGCTGTTAATATTATTGTCTCGTATTTATTATACTTATTTTAATATTATATTATTTGTTACAGCTATATGTTTCAATGTAATGGGGCCTCTGTGCTGTTTCTGAAACTAAATAAATAAATAAAGTTTAAAAACAAACTTACCGGGATCAAAGAATTTCCATGTGATTTTCAAACTTGTCTTTTTTGCTGTATATAAAGCAATAAATAACATTTAATATTAACGTATGCAAGGTATGATGGAATTTTCTAGATAACTGTATAAGTATAAAATTGCCGATATTGTGAATAACTACGTTGTATTTTTGTCTAAATGAAACACAAATGATTAAGATATAAATTTCACTGAAAACTTTGTATTTTTCATTGGTAACGTATTTCTATTTGAATCGCACATTCCAATATGATTTCAAAATGTAATATCTGAATGTGTTATCGTAACTTTAAGTATTACATCATTATATAGTATATTATTCTCTATAACGTGAATAAAAATTACCTGCTTAACTAGTTTTAATTACTTCGATCAAATTTACTGTATCTATCATCACCTTCATACGATAAAATAAATTATTATCAATAGTTACAACTACTTCGATGCAGAAACAGTTGTCAAGGTAAACAACACCATTCATAGGTATCAGAGATATCTCAGAATTAGTTTTTACTTTCGCCATATACGTAGTATAGAGCAAGTTTTGTTTTCATGAAAAAATTCGAATTCGAGATGTCAATGGAAACACGTTTTGAGGTCCCCTGAATACGTTTTGACTATTTTCGCGATGTAATATAGGGGAAAGCATTGTTTTTATGAACATAAAAAAGCGCAAAAGTTGATGATGGTGTTACCATATGACACATTCGCCGAAGACGTCTGGTGTAGCCCGAGCATCATCGGGTACTTTCAGCTAGTGTGTGTATATTATGTATATATATATATCATTATATATTGGCGACTCTTACAGAGGAGGATATAACATATAGGAGTATACTAATGTCCAGCCCAAACTACAAGAGCTAGAGATCTGAAAGTTTTAGGTTTTTTAGATATGATAGAGAAACTTTCAGATAAAATAAGACTTCTCACCTAAGTGACATGACTTCGACTCCAGAAATTCCGAAAGTTGCGTTTTTTCCCATAAGAAAAGCATTGCGCCATTTTTGTAAATTAATTATGGGCACTTGCCGGAAAGCTAGAAAGAGGAAATTTTCAGTGTTGCTAGAGAGCCACAATATCTATTAGGAATTATTGTCACTTTTGCTTACAGTGTCTTGGGTTCGACTCCAGAGACCCCGGAATATCTCCCATTAGTTAGCATGGGAAAACGCAATCCAGTGTAAATCAATCTAATAAGTTTAAGAAGCTGAAATTTTGCAAGATTATAGAACTTTTCTCTTAACTAACTATAAAAATAGAAAATTTCAAAATTACTAATTTTTAGGGGTTGTTTTAACACCATTTGAACATTAAATTTTAATAACTTTTTAGCTAGGAAGCTGCAATTTTCAAATTATTTACAGAACAGTGCATTTGCACAAATAAACATTTCAATCTCTCCATATATATATTGCGGCAACCGTTAAAAATCTTTAAATTTTAAAAAATTATAAATATATTATTTTACTTCTAGAAGTGCTACAACTTTAAAATTTGGCTGAAATGTGTAGCATTAGTACCCCATAATGGAGAAAGTGTAAAATGTTTAAAATTGCAACATTTGGGGATTGTTTTAAACTGTTATTTTTAAGTGGGAAAAACGAAAATCGCTACGGAGGTGAAATCTTTAGAATTAATAGAATATTTGTAATGATGAAATATCTGTCTGAAAAATTAATGTTTTTTCAAGGTGAAATGAAATGCCTGCAGTATGCAAGCACCTTCTACTAGTATGTTATATCCTCCTCCTCTGCAAGAGTCGTCGATATATAATGATAACAAACAAAAGTGGAATACTCCTTTAGCCAAAACAACTTGAGCTACTATCAATTATATAATGATAATATATAGGAGGATACTAATGTTTAGGCACTTCCAGATGTGCTGGAGATTCGAAATTTTTTTCATAGATAGGATTATGTGCAAAACCGACTAGAAAAAACGAAAATCTTGAAAAAGTGCAACAATGCGGCCGCTAAAAATTCGTAATTGTTTAAATAAATTTTCATGGATTATGTATTTTCGCATGTGCTACGAAGTTGAAATTTTTATTATAAGTAGAATTCATTAAAAAACGAAATCGGGATTATACAAATTTTGATATTTTAATTTGTTTGGCAGTTAAAAATTGTTAAAGTTTAAACAAATGGATAACTGTTTAGGTACTACGGGATGAGCTAGGAAGCTGAAATTTTCAAATTATTTACAGAGAATTAAATTAACACAAATAAACATTTCAATTTTACCATATATGAATTGCGGCGGCAGTTAAAAATTATTTAAATTTAAACAATTACAAAAATATTATTTTACTTCTAGAATTGCTAAAACTTTAAAATTTGGCTTAAATGTGTAGCATTAGTACCCCATAATGGAGAAAGTGTAAAATATTTAAAATTACAACATTTGCGGTTTGTTTTTAACAATTCGTTTTACATGTAGGAAAAACGAAAATCGCTGCGAAGGTGAAATCATTAGAATTAAAAGAATGATTCTAATGATGAAATGTCTGTCTGAAAAATGAATGTTTTTTCAAGGTGAGATTAAATGCTTGCAGTATGCAAGCACCAACTACTAGTATCATTATATAGACGTTTCTTACAGAGGAGGAGGATATAACATACATATAGGAGGATACTAATGTTTAGGCACTTCCAGATGAGCTGGAGATTTGAAATTTTTTTCCTAGATAGGATTTTGTACAAAACCGTCTAGAAAAACGAAAATCTCGAAGAAGTGCAACAACGCGGCCGCTAAAAATTCGCAATTGTTTAAACAAATTTTCAAGGTTTATGTATTTTCGAAAGTGCTACAGAGCTGAAATTTTATTTTAGAGGTAGGATTAAAAAAAACCAAATAGGGATTATAGAAATTTTGATATTTTAATTTGTTTGGCAATTAAAAATTTTTAAAGTTCAAACAAATATATAACTGTTTAAGTACTACGGGATGAGCTAGGATGCTTATATTTTCAAGCAATGTACAGAGTAGAGCATTTGCACATATAAACATTTAAATCTTTCCATAAATATATTGCGGTGGCCATTAAAAATGTTTAAAATTTAAACAATTAGACAAATTATATTTCACTTCTAGGAGTGCTACAATTTTAAAATTTGGCAGAAATATGTAGCATTAGTACCCCATAATGGAGAAAGTATTTAAAGTCTTAAAATTGCAAAGTTTTGGGATTATTTTAATATATTATTTTTACATAAGGGAAAAACGAAACTCACTGGAGAGGTGAAATCTTTAGAATTAAAAAAATATTTCTAATGATGAAATATCCCTCTGAAAATTTAACATGTTCTTCAGGGTGAGATGAGATGCTTGCAGAATACAAGAACCAACTACTAGTATATATAAATATAAATATATATATATATATATATATATATATATATATATATATATATATATCCTCTTACAGAGGAGAAAAATGATAACAGATAACAAATAGGGGGATACTAATGTTTAGGCACTTCCAGATGAGCTGGAGATTCGAACATTTTTTCTTAGGATTTTGTGCAAAACCGACTAGAAAAACCGAAAATCTTGAAAAAGTGAAACAATGCGGAAGCTAAAAATTCGCAATTGTTGAAACAATTTTTCAACGTTTATGTATTTCCGCATGTGCTACGGAGTTGATTTCTTTCATAAGTACAATTCGTAAAAAAAAAGGAATTGGGATTATACAAATTTAATATTTTATTTTGTTTGGCAGTTAAAAATGTTTAAAATTTAAACCAATAGATAACTGTTTAGACATTACGGGATGAGCTAGGAAGCTGAAATTTTCAAGTTATGTACAGAGTAGTGCATTTACACAAATAAACATTTGAATCTCTCCATAAATATATTGCGGCGGCCGTTAAAATGTTTAAAATTTAAACAATTGGAAAATATTATTTCACTTCTAAAACTTTAAAATTTGGCATCCTCCTATTTCTCACTCTCTCGCTCCTATTCTTCTTCCTCTTGCTTCCTCTCTTTCTCTTCTCTTTTTTCTTCCATTCTCCATCTCCTTCTTAATCTCCTCCCAAAAATGTAGCAATCTCTCTCAGCGTGGCATAGGCAGATGGAAATCTTACTTACAAAATGAATAATTATTTGTTATATATTACGCTAGACAACTTTAAATGGCCAAAAATGTTTGAACTCTTGCTGAAGCATAATATAATGTGAAATATTTTATTTTTCAGTCCATACTCAAATATTGTTTTATTAAATTAAAATTTATACATTCTATTGTCCTGTTTTAAATCAAATCTAAAAACTTGCATAGCTTTCGGCAAAAATGTACTCAAAATCTTTTTAAAAATTCAGCAATTTCTACATCTGGCTTGAAAACCCTCATTAACACAATATCAATGAACAATATAATATTTATTTATGTTCGTTACCATCGTATTATTTATCGTAATCAAGGTATTGTTTACACTTCAAAATAGCATCGGAATATCGTGAATTTGTAATCAGATGCGATGCATGATTATAATACCAGTCAATCATAAGAAATTACACGAAACCGGCAAAAATTCAAATCACTCAAACGACGAATAATTTTCGTGTAAAAATGAATGATTTTTGCGTTAATAACTAATTTGTGGACTGATTCGACGCGTATTCACAACTCGACCACAAAATGAGATTTTGTTCTTTAATGCGTTTGTAGTTTCAAGTCTCGAATTCCTACAATTATTTTAGGTAATGTCTATAAGCAATTGACTAATGTGCTACTCTCATCCCTTTCTTAAACAAATTGAGATAATAAATTCTCCTGCAATCGAACCCATAACTACAAGGTGAACGGTGAGCAGCTTAAATTTAAAAGTTGTGCTGCGACGTAAGTTCTGAAAATTCATTAGATCGAAAATGAACGGAAAATCTTTGAGTTATAAGCTTTTTTGTTGCTCTTGCAGTTGACTGACCTGCTAACTTAATGCGAGACCGGATTTCTTAGCTCATTATTTAAATAGATCTTTATTGATTTCTTTGCAAGCTAAGCTGCAACGAACATCCAAGTTGTTTATTTTATTTTCGTAAACATGCATCGCTCTAGATATTCATTCTCCCCATCATGTCTTTAAAATACCAATTGGAGATACGGACTGTAGATCCCGATGAGACTATATAAATTTCACCAAAAATGTAACAAATGTTGCGCACGCCATCGATACAGTTCAAGGAATGAGTTAACCAAAATAACACGAATGTTCTTAACACAGAAGTGTTTTTGCGGCAACTCATATAAGCTCAACCAACTCGTTCTTTTTCAGTAAAGTGTTCTAAATGCCCGAAAAATGAGGGGCTGCAGTTATATGAAGATTAATTTATTGCAGTCTCACCATACATCCCAATACTTATTTTATTTACACTATGGCATTACAAACTGAACTTTACTACTCGGTCTTTTTTCAGACGTTTTCCGTGATGGACCAAATGTGAAAATATTTTTCAATTTTTACCAAATTGGTTTTTTACTCAGAGAGCTCGGTTAACTAAAATTGAAGAAATCTAATGCAGTACAGAAATTACTTCATTGTATTTGATCGGCTGGAGGGCCGTAAAATTGTGCCCGAGTTTCTTCGTTGTGTAGACTGGAATATTCGTTATAACAACCACCAATAAAGAGAATATATTATAATTTATACTTTTGATATTATACAAGTTTTGTTTAATGCATAAAGAAATTTTTTTCGTCTTAATTCCTGCCAAAATGTGACCTTCAACATAGGAAAAATTATGCAAGTTCATATGAACGTAAGATATTATTTTAAATTTGTCTGTAAATAACAATGGCATCTATTGTTATGAGAAAAAATAGCCAAAATTGTGACTTTGCACCTAGGAGGATATGTGGAAATACAATTAAACTTCAGGCATTATTTTAGTTTTGTTTGTACATATATATCAGTTTGCCTCTGCTGATGTGTCAATAACGATAGTGAAAATTGTGACTTTTTTTCCTAGTCCGGAATTGTGAAAATACATTTAAAATTAAACATCATTATAGTTTTATCTGTAAATATCAGTTTGCCTATTTTGTTGTGAGAGGGAACAGCTAATTTGGTGACTTTTTCCTAGTCCGTAATTGACTTTTTTCTTACCCAACACGGTGACTTTCTTCCCGAAGAAAGAATGTGATTTTTTTAAGGGAATTAAAATTAAAACGTATGGCATTGTATCACTTTCGCTGGTATTTCCAATTTTCGTCGCTCCGTTTTGAAAACTACCTAAGATAAAAATGTGACTTTTCTCCAAGTCCGGAATTGTGACCATTTTTCAACACAACATTGTGACATTTTTTCAAACAACAATTGCGAATTTTTTATACGAATTAACATTAAAACGTTTGGCATTGTAACTCATTCGTACGTGTTCAAATTTTCGTCGTTTTGCTATCAAAATTATCTAAGACAAAATTGTGATTTTTATCCAAGTCCGGAATTGTGACTTAGGACTTCGGAAAAAAGTCTAAATTTCGGACTAGTGAAAAAAGACAATTTTGGCTAAGGAAATTCTTAAAACGTTGACGACCGGAGTATTTAAATCCAATCTATTCGTGTAGGACAGGCATTTAAAAAAAATAAAATCCAAACGATGTCAATACGCTAAAAGCGGCGTAAAATGTTAATATTTTTTTAATTTTTCGAAATTTCTCAAGTGTTTAACTCACCAGCTATCATAGTACTTCATTTTTTAGTGATAGCCAATGAAACATGTCACCTTATGCAAGGGAACTTCACAAAATTAACAGACATACTGAGATTACTTTATCAATTTTCTAGCCGCAAAGACTCTGCATATCTTCTTCTACTTCCCCACTCGCTTCTCTCAAGAACGGTTCCGCATATCTCACAAAAGTATCTGGGTGGTTCTACCGATGCGCTCGCTGTGTCGGCTAACCTCTCTCACAATCAGTGTCGTCATCGCTGGATGACGCACTTTTCCCTGCCCCACGCTTTGGGCATTCAACTAATACTTGAAATGTTGAGCACCCGCTTGCGGAGCATGCGCCCGGAGTGAAAATTGACGAAGTATATAATCCTCATTTTTTCTTTTATTTATTCATTTATATTCCTGCGTTTAAACAACCCCCCTGCAAAAGACTAAAGCAAATACTCAAGTTTCCGTATGAAATTTAAAAAGTAACCTATCAAAAATTATAGACAATTTCTTGTGGTAACAAATTTTCATTTTTATATTTATTAAGAATATATTGCATGCTAAGAGTAATATTTTTGCCAAGACCCTATTTCAAATATAAACTTAAGAAAAACCATATCGTGGGTAGAAATTTTATTATTGGAGGTTATTATTTCAATTTTAACCTAAGTTGGTAACGTTTAGCGTGGGAATGGGCGTAGTTGATTCCTAAATTTCGTGTTGGGAGGGGAATGGGTAGCGACTGCTGTTGTTTGTCGCTTTCCCCTCGGCCCCGGGAGGTCTCTAGGGGGAGTGAGCTTAACGGCAAAGGAGAGGGAAGCCTGCACCTGAGGAAGCAGGACCGAAAACCGATGCATCAATAAAATGTGCCTCTCCGGCACTTTCCGCAATTCAAAAAGAGAAACAAAACCCTGATGGAACCTCGGAAATGACCGGGAAAAACCACCAACTGATCGTCTCGGAAAAAGTTAAGGCCAAGGAATGCGAAAAAAGTCCGAGTTGGGTAGGAAGAAAAAGTCACAATTTCGGCTAAGGTAATTGTCAAAACGAAATAATCAAAATATAATATACAAACAAGACTGATACTCGGCCTTAGGTTCCCGTAAGAAATCAAAAATGTTGCTCGGAAAGAAAGTGAGTCTTGGTTAGGGAAAAATAACCCAAATTTCGGACGGAAAAAAATTCACAATTTTGCCTAAGGTAATTTTGAAAACGAAACGATCGAAATTTAAAATACGAGCGAAACTGATACAATATCATACGTTGACATAAATTATTCGCGTAAGAAATCAAAATTGTTGCTAGGAAAGAGAGTCAATGTTGGCTAGGAAAAAAGTCAATTTTGGACTAGGAAAAAAGTCACAATTTCGACGAAGGTAATTTTGAGAAAGAACTATCAACATTTAAAATACGAGCGAAACTGATACAATATCATACGTTGACATAAATTATTCGCGTAAAAAAATCAAAATTGTTGCTCGGAAAGAGAGTCAATGTTGGCTAGGAAAAAAGTCAATTTTGGACTAGGAAAAAAGTCACAATTTCGACGAAGGTAATTTTGAGAAAGAACTATCAACATTTATAATACGAGCGAAACTGATACAATATCATACGTTGACATAAATTATTCGCGTAAAAAAATCAAAATTGTTGCTCGGAAAGAAAGTGACAATGTTAAGCAGGAAAAAAGTCAAGATTTCGGACTAGGGAAAAAGTCACAATTTTGGCTAAGTTAATTGTTACCACGGTTACGAACGGGGTAATTAAATCCAATTTATTCATTTTTTTATTTGAACCCAAACGATGTCAATACGCTAAATTCGGCGTAGAATGTTTATTTTTTTTACATTTACTCACCAGATATCCTAGTACTTCATTTTTGAGTGATAGTCACTTAAACATGTCACCTTATGCAAAAGAACTATGCAAAATTAACAGACATAACCGAGATTCTTTTCTCAATTTTCTAGCGGCAAAGACTCTGCATATCCTTGAGGGATAGTTCTTCTTCTCCTTCCCCACTCGCTACTCTCAAGTACGCTTCCGCATATCTCACGAAAGTCTATCTGGATGGTTCTTCCGATGCGCTCCCTGTGTCGGCTCCCCTCTCTCACAATCAGTGTCGTCATCGCTGGATGACGCACTTCTCCCTGCCCCACTCTTAGCCCTAGTTCAACTACAAATTTTAGACTCTTAATGCCCGAGTGCACCGACCCCTGGTTAGGAGTTAACCGCGGTAAATTTATTTACTAACAGCCATTAAGCTCGTTTGGGTGTGCACCAATCCCGGTTTGGGCTTAACGGACGTTTAACCGCGATTAAGAATTAACCGGCGTCAGTTTGGAAACAAACATGGAGTTCCGATGGGATAATTTTGAAGACGACCTCTTTCATCTAGATTTTTTGGGTCGAGGAGTAAACCGCGATGAAATATTCATGGAAAGGGGCGATCCCTTTGAAGAGTTGAAGGATAAGAAATTACACGAAAGGTTTAGATTAACGAAAGCGACCGTACTTCCTCTGTTGGAAAGGATTCGTCAACACCTGTAGTATCCAACGCAGAGAAATAAGCCTCTTTCGCCGATTAATAGACTTTTGACTGCGCTCAGGTTTTACGCCACAGGAGCTTTCCACATATTAATTTGAGATTCGGCCGGAATTAACCGTTCTACTGCTTTGCGTGTCATCGACGAGCTATCAGTTGCATTTAGCAAGCCTTTCACCGCACTTTGTCCATTTCCCTAATTCTATACCAGAACAAAGAACGGTTATGGATGAGTTCCATGGAATTGCGAACTTTCCTGGTGTATTAGGTGCCATAGACTGCACACACGTACGAATAAGGTCACCGGGTCCACTCGACTGTCACCAACTTTGAAATATAAAATAAAATGTTAGCGTATATATTGTCGTTTGATGGCAAAAGCATTAGAAGAATACATATAATTGAAAGAGAAAAAAATTTTAAATTAATTGTAAGTCAAAAAATTATTTGATTTGCATGTGGCAACAAACGGAAATCTCCGCGGTCGGTCGTCAACGTGTTAATACGAAACGTTCAAAATTTAAAATACAAGCGAAACTGATACAATGGCAAATATATATTCGCGTAAAAAAGTCACAATTGTTGCTCGGAAATAATGTCACAATGTTGGGTAGGAAAAAAGTCACAATTTTGGCTAAGGTAGTTTTGAAAACGAAACGATCGAAATTTAAAATACAAGCGAAACTGATACAATGACATAGGTACGTTTTTCATATACTGAGACTGATTTAGCATCGAAGTAGTTAGGATTATTCAAGATACACGCATTCTACTTAGGCTTCGTGAAACGTACATAAACACACCGCTTACTTATTAACCGTCACGACAGAGATTGGTTACTCCTGAAAGTAATTGGAATGTGGTAAAAATGCTATTTTTATTCCACCAACGAAGATATTTTAATTTCGTCAAATTAAGGTCTTGATACACATTGTGAATTAAGGTACGCAAAAAGTAACAAATGTTCCCTTTGTTATTTGCAGAGACCGGTATTACATGTAAGTATTTAGAATTGATCAGTACAGAATTTTTATGCATACTGTTGAGGACAATTCATTTTATCGAATGAAGGCTATGATAGATATTGTAAATTTCAATGTGCTTTCACATCAAGGTAATTAAAACTCGGTAAGCCGGCAATTTTTATTCGCGTTATTGAGAATAATGGGTCGAATGAATAAAAAATAAGCAAATGCTCATGCTTAAGATTTCTATCATTTTTAAGCAAGTGCTAGATTTGGGATGAATAAAAAACAATAGCATTTGCTTTTACTAGGAAGATAAGCATTTGCATATTTTTATAATTTTTCTTAAGCCTTTGCTTAAAATTATGTGAATAAAACCGAGCTGTTGCTTATGCATATGTTTTTTAAGTGAGGTAGAGGGCTTGCTAAGTTATTTGAAGTACCCTATTTTCATGGTCAAATATAAATTGATTTGCCCGAGTTTATGGTGACACGAAAGGTAAAAATTACGAGTTTCAACAACCAACGGTTATAAAAATTTATATCGTTACTCTGAAGAAAATGTGAAGTTTATTTCAAATCTGTTTCTCGGAGAATATCAATAGGCGCTCCATTTCCTGTAATAAAGGCTTGAACTATTTGTTTGAAGTGTAACTAACTGAATACCAATGTACCCTTGATTTGTTACGCTGTCGATTTCGGTTAAAAAATAAACAGTTAAGGAAAAATTAATTAATTTACATTTTTTTAATATTACCGAATACATTTTTTGCAAGTTTGGCATTCAACTAATACTTTAAATGTAATCAAAAACAAGTGAGGAAAGAATTGCCAAGTGTTTTTTCCGAAAATTTTAAGCGTTTGCTAAAAATAAGTAGCAGATGCTTATAAGCAAAAGCAAACTTTTATTCAATCAAAATGAAGCAAATGCTTTTGCTTAAATTTTATTCACTCAACCCAATGTACTACGTAATAACGAAAGTTATGATAACACATTCAGATTTCACATTTTGAAATCATATTGGAATATGCGATTCAAATAGAAATGCGTTGCCAGGGATAGATTCTCAGTGACATTTATATCTTAATCATGTGTGCTTCCTTTTGACAAAAATACAGCGTATCTACTCACAATATCGGCAATTTTACACTTATCCAGTTTTCTAGAAAACACCTTGCATACGTTAATATTAAATACCATTTACTGCTTTAGATACGCCAACGAAGACAAGTTTAAAAATCACATGGAAATTCTTTGATCTCGGTAAGTTGGTTTTTAAAATTCATTGTGTTGAGAGCTATTTCTCAAATTGAATCATTGGGAACAGAGTACCCATTACCTCGGTACCTCCTGTATGAAATAGTTGTTCATTATTATACGGGCACTCGAATAAAAATTAGTACTGGCCATTGCTGAATTAACAACTGTTATTTGTTATCCGAATTCTCTTCATTCACTTTGATTTTGCTATGATTTATACGCAGGTTCCCCGTTGGATAATTTCATCGGGCAATTATTCTAGTACATATTAAACTAATCGTGTTTCTGTCGGTATGTCCATCGAAGCGCGAATTAGCCGTATATGCAATCAATTAATACTAGTGTTTTATATACTCGGTCATAAGGTTCAACTGTTGGGAAATGTTCCGAGAATATAGATAACACAATATCTACCGTAATGGATGTTTGTTCGTCCAAAGTATCTAAATGATTTTAACTGCCGACGGGCCTCTAAACAACAACAATGGAGTTTTATGTGGAATTTATCAGAAAAACTGCTAAAAACGTAAGAATGTCCAATAGTAAGTTTCTACTTCCCATAAACGTATTTTAGGAAAATCCATCGGGAAATAGCGATTTTACTGCAAACAATAAATATCAACGTGAGAAATTGAAAATAAAATCCCTAACACGCTGGATGGAATGAGAAATACATAATAAACTAATAGCTGTTTTGCCAGGAGTTCCAACTCGGTTTTTCTTTATTTCCATTGTAAAATGAGAGTTTATAGCTAAGGTTGACTCCTCCCGCCAAATCCTAGCCATAAGGTTACGAAATAAAAACATTTAATGAAAAACAATATACCGTGATTCATAAGAGGGAAGCATTTAAATATTTCTTCAAGTTTACGGTTCCCAGACACCTTCAACCAAAACGTAAGTTATTTTTATCACAAAAACAAACTATCATTGAAGCACGCTTCCAACATCAAAACACGGCGGAAAAATATACTTGACAAAACAACCAATTTATAATACAATCGAAGTACTTGTCTTGGGTATGCTGCAAATCCTGCTCAAAATCTTAACATAAGAAATTCATCGATAACCGATCAATACCTACATATGTAGGTATTCATTAAAGCCTCCAGGTGCCATAAACTAAAAACCATATTATTCTCTCCCTAGCTTTTATAAAATCTGTGAGGTAGGTATATCTTCAACATTTTATTCGGATCGAGGACAATTACCACAAAAGAAATTCGCGATCGCTCGATGCGACGAACCTATAAGCAACCAACAATTAAATAACACATTTATCCCTATCATCCGCTCATATCATACTTAAGGCAATCGATTAAAAAATCTTTTCGGATAGAGTGCAAGTTTCAAGAAAAGTCCGGGACACCATATAATTACGACTTACTGTTTCCGACAAAAAAATTCAATAACTGCCCAAGTTTTCTATGTCGCTTTTACATATTTATCATGAAGAACGCCTTCTTTGGGTATTCCACCTTGTGGACTATAGATACTTCTACTCCATGTTGTTAAGGCGACCAAGGAGCGAGTGAATGAACCCGTAGTAGATACACGTTGTACGCTCCCGCTCTAAATTCGTAAGGTCTTGCAAAAAAGTCTAGCATAAAAATTACACGACTCGATGATAAAACCTCGATCACGATTAATGGAATAAGAAATAAATAGCGAGGAATTGCTCCACGTCCAGCATTTAAAACTCGACACATTAATGAATTCCGATTGTGATAAACTAAATTCATAGTTTTAGCTTTAACTTCGAGTCGTACATTAAAGTTGCAGCCATGAGCGAGACCTCCCGAAATCATTCGATTATGAAAAAACACTCAAACTTCGAGGTTAACTTCGTAGTTGCTGTCACGAGCGAAACCTTACAGAGAGGAAAATCAGATGCGCCCTACGATCTCTGTCCGGAAGGAAAACACATGCGGCGCACGGAATTCCCGCATAAATGCCACCACTGCGACACTTCATCTACCACAATCTAACGGCAATTTTTGGATGACGTAATCAACAAATGCGAGGAAACTACCACTCCCTATCATTCAAGGATTTAGGAATTAAAAGACTGCAATTAACAATAGACGCGACCCTACCATTCTCAGCAAATATTTCGGCGCTGGAAGAAGTCCGGTTTCCCGGCAGGAAAGGAGTTCCTCTCGTATCCCAGCATCAACAGTCCAACATCTCGTCCGATCACCACCGTTACCAAGTCGACTGCAGGATTGAGATCTCGCGGGTTAATTTGAAAAAGAGAGAAATATTGAGTGACTTCGGGGAAGAGGGATGTAATTTCACACGGAGGCTGAGGGGAAAATGCTTGCGCGATGATTCGATAGAATGAAACAGCATATTATACGAACAAGATACATATTTCAAACAATCAAGATGTGTCCTATACCCCAATACAAGCCAAAAATTATTTAATGAACACTTACGTACACGTTTGAACTGGAAATCAACAAATTACCACGCCCACGAATGCTTTCTTGCCTTTCGGAAAAAATCAATTTATATTTTTTTAATGCACGAGTTCCCAATTGGGCGGTCAAGCTCAGGGAAAGAAGGACAAAATGGAAAATTGAATACAATCTCTCTTTCCCTCACACTCGGAATCCCCACGCAAACACGGCACAACCACTACCCCACCGGATATTTTCTACATTGAAAAGACACCTATCAGCGCAATGAATACCACGAATGTCAGAGACGCCATCGCATCCACGCTCGGAGACAATAGGATTGGCCGCTTCCCTTCCCCACTCCATTCAAGATTCGAAAGCGCCCGATGAGGGCCTTGGTTAGGAGTCCTCAGTCAACAAGAAAAAATACACGGAAATTTTGTGCGCAACAAGAATTTGGGGACCGATTCCCTGCGCATATGGAAATCGACGTTATAAAAATAAACATTCATTCTTCCGGGCTTCGTTTTTATGGTGATTCAAGGTAATTTTAAAATGCGATCGAAAGTAATGATGTGCTGCTTCTCCTCAACGGATCTCCCGTATAAAAACCTAGGTGGTGAAAAATTCATCAATCTTCACTCAAAGTCAAAGAATCCTTTATTTTTCTTAAATTGACGAAGTATAGGATCCTCGTTTTTAATGAGTTTTACTTTTTTAATTCTCTTACATTCATGTTTTTAAACAAACCCTCTGCAAAAGACTAAAGCAAGTACTAAAGTTTCCCTATGAAATTAAGACGAAAAAGTAAGTATGTTGTGCGATTTAAACCCGGGACAAAATATCCCGAAGCCTGCACGGCAACCACCCATCCAACCCACCTCCCCGACATTGTCGGCCTACTATTGCGTTTTAACCAGCCACAGTTAATCCCTGCGAAAAGAAAATAAGATTCTGCCGAAACTAACGCCCATCCAAAAGTTCTAAGATTGATTCAATGTATAAAAACTTGTCTCAATGTTGCATTTTGTACCAATCTGATCGGTGGAGTTACAGTTTTCGTCGGGTTTGGAAATTACGGCGAATAATTAAGTTCACTGAAACAGGTTCGAAAAAAACATACGATTCGGATACACGGGGGTATTCAGTGCCCCAACGACCTCACAGAAAGCACAAAAACTAGTGATGACAAACAAAAAATTATCAACATAATTTTCAAGTGACCCTAAAGGAACTCTAAAAGTGACAAGTTAATGTGCATAACCATCTCTCACTTGCACGCAAAATATAAATCCCAGAGATATTCAGTGCCCCCGTGTACCCTTGGCGTAATTTTTCCCGAACGGTTCTTTTTCACGGTTTCGGAAATTTCTGCAGATATGCCGCAGTTACTCCGTCCTGGACCGTCGCACGTCCGAAAAAGAAAACCATAACCGCCTTCCAATGTTTCATTTTTAGCAGCCCAATATGTTTGAAATGTTGAGCACCCGCTTGCGGAGCATGCGCCCGGAGTGAAAATTGACGAAGTATATAATCCTCATTTTTCTTTTATTTATTCATTTATATTCCTGCGTTTAAACAACCCCCCTGCAAAAGACTAAAGCAAATACTCAAGTTTCCGTATGAAATTTAAAAAGTAACCTATCAAAAATTATAGACAATTTCTTGTGGTAACAAATTTTCATTTTTATATTTATTAAGAATATATTGCATGCTAAGAGTAATATTTTTGCCAAGACCCTATTTCAAATATAAACTTAAGAAAAACCATATCGTGGGTAGAAATTTTATTATTGGAGGTTATTATTTCACTTTTAACCTAAGTTGGTAACGTTTAGCGTGGGAATGGGCGTAGTTGATTCCTAAATTTCGTGTTGGGAGGGGAATGGGTAGCGACTGCTGTTGTTTGTCGCTTTCCCCTCGGCCCCGGGAGGTCTCTAGGGGGAGTGAGCTTAACGGCAAAGGAGAGGGAAGCCTGCACCTGAGGAAGCAGGACCGAAAACCGATGCATCAATAAAATGTGCCTCTCCGGCACTTTCCGCAATTCAAAAAGAGAAACAAAACCCTGATGGAACCTCGGAAATGACCGGGAAAAACCACCAACTGATCGTCTCGGAAAAAGTTAAGGCCAAGGAATGCGAAAAAAGTCCGAGTTGGGTAGGAAGAAAAAGTCACAATTTCGGCTAAGGTAATTGTCAAAACGAAATAATCAAAATATAATATACAAACAAGACTGATACTCGGCCTTAGGTTCCCGTAAGAAATCAAAAATGTTGCTCGGAAAGAAAGTGAGTCTTGGTTAGGGAAAAATAACCCAAATTTCGGACGGAAAAAAATTCACAATTTTGCCTAAGGTAATTTTGAAAACGAAACGATCGAAATTTAAAATACGAGCGAAACTGATACAATATCATACGTTGACATAAATTATTCGCGTAAGAAATCAAAATTGTTGCTAGGAAAGAGAGTCAATGTTGGCTAGGAAAAAAGTCAATTTTGGACTAGGAAAAAAGTCACAATTTCGACCGAAGGTAATTTTGAGAAAGAACTATCAACATTTAAAATACGAGCGAAACTGATACAATATCATACGTTGACATAAATTATTCGCGTAAAAAAATCAAAATTGTTGCTCGGAAAGAAAGTGACAATGTTAAGCAGGAAAAAAGTCAAGATTTCGGACTAGGGAAAAAGTCACAATTTTGGCTAAGTTAATTGTTACCACGGTTACGAACGGGGTAATTAAATCCAATTTATTCATTTTTTTATTTGAACCCAAACGATGTCAATACGCTAAATTCGGCGTAGAATGTTTATTTTTTTTTTACATTTACTCACCAGATATCCTAGTACTTCATTTTTGAGTGATAGTCACTTAAACATGTCACCTTATGCAAAAGAACTATGCAAAATTAACAGACATAACCGAGATTCTTTTCTCAATTTTCTAGCGGCAAAGACTCTGCATATCCTTGAGGGATAGTTCTTCTTCTCCTTCCCCACTCGCTACTCTCAAGTACGCTTCCGCATATCTCACGAAAGTCTATCTGGATGGTTCTTCCGATGCGCTCCCTGTGTCGGCTCCCCTCTCTCACAATCAGTGTCGTCATCGCTGGATGACGCACTTCTCCCTGCCCCACTCTTAGCCCTAGTTCAACTACAAATTTTAGACTCTTAATGCCCGAGTGCACCGACCCCGGTTAGGAGTTAACCGCGGTAAATTTATTTCCTAACAGCCATTAAGCTCGTTTGGGTGTGCACCAATCCCGGTTTGGGCTTAACGGACGTTTAACCGCGATTAAGAATTAACCGGCGTCAGTTTGGAAACAAACATGGAGTTCCGATGGGATAATTTTGAAGACGACCTCTTTCATCTAGATTTTTTGGGTCGAGGAGTAAACCGCGATGAAATATTCATGGAAAGGGGCGATCCCTTTGAAGAGTTGAAGGATAAGAAATTACACGAAAGGTTTAGATTAACGAAAGCGACCGTACTTCCTCTGTTGGAAAGGATTCGTCAACACCTGTAGTATCCAACGCAGAGAAATAAGCCTCTTTCGCCGATTAATAGACTTTTGACTGCGCTCAGGTTTTACGCCACAGGAGCTTTCCACATATTAATTTGAGATTCGGCCGGAATTAACCGTTCTACTGCTTTGCGTGTCATCGACGAGCTATCAGTTGCATTTAGCAAGCCTTTCACCGCACTTTGTCCATTTCCCTAATTCTATACCAGAACAAAGAACGGTTATGGATGAGTTCCATGGAATTGCGAACTTTCCTGGTGTATTAGGTGCCATAGACTGCACACACGTACGAATAAGGTCACCGGGTCCACTCGACTGTCACCAACTTTGAAATATAAAATAAAATGTTAGCGTATATATTGTCGTTTGATGGCAAAAGCATTAGAAGAATACATATAATTGAAAGAGAAAAAATTTTTAAATTAATTGTAAGTCAAAAAATTATTTGATTTGCATGTGGCAACAAACGGAAATCTCCGCGGTCGGTCGTCAACGTGTTAATACGAAACGTTCAAAATTTAAAATACAAGCGAAACTGATACAATGGCAAATATATATTCGCGTAAAAAAGTCACAATTGTTGCTCGGAAATAATGTCACAATGTTGGGTAGGAAAAAAGTCACAATTTTGGCTAAGGTAGTTTTGAAAACGAAACGATCGAAATTTAAAATACAAGCGAAACTGATACAATGACATAGGTACGTTTTTCATATACTGAGACTGATTTAGCATCGAAGTAGTTAGGATTATTCAAGATACACGCATTCTACTTAGGCTTCGTGAAACGTACATAAACACACCGCTTACTTATTAACCGTCACGACAGAGATTGGTTACTCCTGAAAGTAATTGGAATGTGGTAAAAATGCTATTTTTATTCCACCAACGAAGATATTTTAATTTCGTCAAATTAAGGTCTTGATACACATTGTGAATTAAGGTACGCAAAAAGTAACAAATGTTCCCTTTGTTATTTGCAGAGACCGGTATTACATGTAAGTATTTAGAATTGATCAGTACAGAATTTTTATGCATACTGTTGAGGACAATTCATTTTATCGAATGAAGGCTATGATAGATATTGTAAATTTCAATGTGCTTTCACATCAAGGTAATTAAAACTCGGTAAGCCGGCAATTTTTATTCGCGTTATTGAGAATAATGGGTCGAATGAATAAAAAATAAGCAAATGCTCATGCTTAAGATTTCTATCATTTTTAAGCAAGTGCTAGATTTGGGATGAATAAAAAACAATAGCATTTGCTTTTACTAGGAAGATAAGCATTTGCATATTTTTATAATTTTTCTTAAGCCTTTGCTTAAAATTATGTGAATAAAACCGAGCTGTTGCTTATGCATATGTTTTTTAAGTGAGGTAGAGGGCTTGCTAAGTTATTTGAAGTACCCTATTTTCATGGTCAAATATAAATAGAAGTACCCTATTTTCGATGGTCAAATATAAAATTGATTTGCCCGAGTTTATGGTGACACCGAAAGGTAGAAAATTACGAGTTTTCAACAACCAACGGTTATAAAAATTTATATCGTTACTCTGAAGAAAATGTGAAGTTTATTTCAAATCTGTTTCTCGGAGAATATCAATAGGCGCTCCATTTCCTGTAATAAAGGCTTGAACTATTTGTTTGAAGTGTAACTAACTGAATACCAATGTACCCTTGATTTGTTACGCTGTCGATTTCGCGTTTAAGAAAATAAACAGTTAAGGAAAAATTAATTAATTTACATTTTTTTTAATATTACCGAATACATTTTTTGCAAGTTTGGCATTCAACTAATACTTTAAATGTAATCAAAAACAGAGTGAGGAAAGAATTGCCAAGTGTTTTTTCCGAAAATTTTAAGCGTTTGCTAAAAATAAGTAGCAGATGCTTATAAGCAAAAGCAAACTTTTTATTCAATCAAAATGAAGCAAATGCTTTTGCTTAAATTTTATTCACTCAACCCAATGTACTACGTAATAACGAAAGTTATGATAACACATTCAGATTTCTCATTTCTGAAATCATAGTGGAATATGCGATTCAAATAGAAATGCGTTGCCAGGGATAGATTCTCAGTGACATGTTATATCTGAATCATGTGTGCTTCCTTTTGACAAAAATACAGCGGTATCTACTCACAATATCGGCAATTTTACACTTATCCAGTTTTCTAGAAAACACCTTGCATACGTTAGTATTAAATACCATTTTACTGCTTTTAGATACGCCAACGAAGACAAGTTTAAAAATCACATGGAAATTCTTTGATCTCGGTAAGTTGGTTTTTAAAATTCATTGTGTTGAGAGCTATTTCTCAAATTGAATCATTGGGAACAGAGTACCCATTACCTCGGTACCTCCTGTATGAAATAGTTGTTCATTATTATACGGGCACTCGAATAAAAATTAGTACTGGCCATTGCTGAATTAACAACTGTTATTTGTTTATCCGAATTCTCTTCATTCACTTTGATTTTGCTATGATTTATACGCAGGTTCCCCGTTGGATAATTTCATCGGGCAATTATTCTTAGTACATATTAAACTAATCGTGTTTCTGTCGGTATGTCCATCGAAGCGCGAATTAGCCGTATATGCAATCAATTAATACTAGTGTTTTATATACTCGGTCATAAGGTTCAACTGTTGGGAAATGTTCCGAGGAATATAGATAAACACAATATCTACCGTAATGGATGTGTGTTCGTCCAAAGTATCTAAATGATTTTAACTGCCGACGGGCCTCTAAACAACAACAATGGAGTTTTATGTGGAATTTATCAGAAAAACTGGCTAAAAACGTAAGAATGTCTCCAATAGTAAGTTTCTACTTCCCATAAACGTATTTTAGGAAAATCCATCGGGAAATAGCGATTTTACTGCAAACAATAAATATCAACGTGAGAACTTGAAAATAAAATCCCTAACACGCTGGATGGAATGAGAAATACATAATAAACTAATAGCTGTTTTGCCAGGAGTTCCAACTCGGTTTTTCTTTATTTCCATTGTAAAATGAGAGTGTTTATAGCTAAGGGTTGACTCCCTCCCGCCAAATCCTAGCCATAAGGTTACGAAATAAAAACATTTAATGAAAAACAATATACCGTGATTCATAAGAGGGAAGCATTTAAATATTTCTTCAAGTTTACGGTTCCCAGACACCTTCAACCAAAACGTAAGTTATTTTTATCACAAAAACAAACTATCATTGAAGCACGCTTCCAACATCAAAACACGGCGGAAAAATATACTTGACAAAACAACCAATTTATAATACAATCGAAGTACTTGTCTTGGGTTATGCTGCAAATCCTGCTCAAAATCTTAACATAAGAAATTCATCGATAACCGATCAATACCTACATATGTAGGTATTCATTTAAAGCCTCCAGGTGCCATAAACTAAAAAACCATATTATTCTCTCCCTAGCTTTTATAAAATCTGTGAGGTAGGTATATCTTCAACATTTTATTCGGATCGACGGACAATTACCACAAAAGAAATTCGCGATCGCCTCGATGCGACGAACCTATAAGCAACCAACAATTAAATAACACATTTATCCCTATCATCCGCTCATATCATACTTAAGGCAATCGATTTAAAAAATCTTTTCGGATAGAGTGCAAGTTTCAAGAAAAGTCCCGGGACACCATATAATTACGACTTACTGTTTCCGACAAAAAAATTCAATAACTGCCCAAGTTTTCTATGTCGCTTTTTACATATTTATCATGAAGAACGCCTTCTTTGGGTATTCCACCTTGTGGACTATAGATACTTCTACTCCATGTTGTTAAGGCGACCAAGGAGCGAGTGAATGAACCCGTAGTAGATACACGTTGTACGCTCCCGCTCTAAATTCGTAAGGTCTTGCAAAAAAGTTCTAGCATAAAAATTACACGACTCGATGATAAAACCTCGATCACGATTAATGGAATAAGAAATAAATAGCGAGGAATTGCTCCACGTCCAGCATTTAAAACTCGACACATTAATGAATTCCGATTGTGATAAACTAAATTCATAGTTTTAGCTTTAACTTCGAGTCGTACATTAAAGTTGCAGCCATGAGCGAGACCTCCCGAAATCATTCGATTATGAAAAAAACACTCAAACTTCGAGGTTAACTTCGTAGTTGGCTGTCACGAGCGAAACCTTACAGAGAGGAAAATCAGATGCGCCCTACGATCTCTGTCCGGAAGGAAAACACATGCGGCGCACGGAATTCCCGCATAAATGCCACCACTGCGACACTTCATCTACCCACAATCTAACGGCAATTTTTGGATGACGTAAATCAACAAATGCGAGGAAACTACCACTCCCTATCATTCAAGGATTTAGGAATTAAAAGACTGCAATTAACAATAGACGCGACCCTACCATTCTCAGCAAATATTTCGGCGCTGGAAGAAGTCCGGTTTCCCGGCAGGAAAGGAGTTCCTCTCGTATCCCAGCATCAACAGTCCAACATCTCGTCCGATCACCACCGTTTACCAAGTCGACTGCAGGATTGAGATCTCGCGGGTTAATTTGAAAAAGAGAGAAATATTGAGTGACTTCGGGGAAGAGGGATGTAATTTCACACGGAGGCTGAGGGGAAAATGCTCTTGCGCGATGATTCGATAGAATGAAACAGCATATTATACGAACAAGATACATATTTCAAACAATCAAGATGTGTCCTATACCGCCAATACAAGCCAAAAATTATTTAATGAACACTTACGTACACGTTTTGAACTGGAAATCAACAAATTACCACGCCCACGAATGCTTTCTTGCCTTTCGGAAAAAATCAATTTATATTTTTTTAATGCACGAGTTCCCAATTGGGCGGTCAAGCTCAGGGAAAGAAGGACAAAATGGAAAATTGAATACAATCTCTCTCTTTCCGCTCACACTCGGAATCCCCACGCAAACACGGCACAACCACTACCCCACCGGATATTTTCTACATTGAAAAGGACACCTATCAGCGCAATGAATACCACGAATGTCAGAGACGCCATCGCATCCACGCTCGGAGACAATAGGATTGGCCGCTTCCCTTCCCCACTCCATTCAAGATTCGAAAGCGCCCGATGAGGGGCCTTGGTTAGGAGTCCTCAGTCAACAAGAAAAAAATACACGGAAATTTTGTGCGCAACAAGAATTTGGGAGACCGATTCCCTGCGCATATGGAAATCGACGTTATAAAAATAAACATTCATTCTTCCGGCTTCGTTTTTATGGTGATTCAAGGTAAATTTTAAAATGCGATCGAAAGTAATGATGTGCTGCTTCTCCTCAACGGATCTCCCGTATAAAAAACCTAGGTGGTGAAAAAATTCATCAATCTTCACTCAAAGTCAAAGAATCCTTTATTTTTCTTAAATTGACGAAAGTATAGGATCCTCGTGTTTTAATGAGTTTTAGCTTTTTTTAATTCTCTTACATTCATGTTTTTAAACAAACCCTCTGCAAAAGACTAAAGCAAGTACTAAAGTTTCCCTATGAAATTAAGACGAAAAAAGTAAGTATGTTGTGCGATTTAAACCCGGGACAAAATATCCCGAAGCCTGCACGGCAACCACCCATCCAAACCCACCTCCCCCGACATTGTCGGCCTACTATTGCGTTTTAACCAGCCACAGTTAATCCCTGCGAAAAGAAAATAAGATTCTGCCGAAACTAACGCCCCATCCAAAAGTTCTAAGATTCGATTCAATGTATAAAAACTTGTCTCAATGTTGCATTTTGTACCAATCTGATCGGTGGAGAGTTACAGTTTTCGTCGGGGTTTGGAAATTACGGCGAATAATTAAGTTCACTGAAACAGGTTCGAAAAAAACATACGATTCGGATACACGGGGGTATTCAGTGCCCCAACGACCTCACAGAAAGCACAAAAAACTAGTGATGACAAACAAAAAAATTATCAACATAATTTTCAAGTGACCCTAAAGGAACTCTAAAAGTGACAAGTTAATGTGCATAACCATCTCTCACTTGCACGCAAAATATAAATCCCAGAGATATTCAGTGCCCCCGTGTACCCTTGGCGTAATTTTTCCCGAACGGTTCTTTTTCACGGTTTCGGAAATTTCTGCAGATATGCCGCAGTTACTCCGTCCTGGACCGTCGCACGTCCGAAAAAGAAAACCATAACCGCCTTCCAATGTTTCATTTTTTAGCAGCCCAATATGTTTGAAATGTTGAGCACCCGCTTGCGGAGCATGCGCCCGGAGTGAAAATTGACGAAGTATATAATCGCTCATTGTTTTCTTTTATTTATTCATTTATATTCCTGCGTTTAAACAACCCCCCTGCAAAAGACTAAAGCAAATACTCAAGTTTCCGTATGAAATTTAAAAAGTAACCTATCAAAAATTATAGACAATTTCTTGTGGTAACAAATTTTCATTTTTATATTTATTAAGAATATATTGCATGCTAAGAGTAATATTTTTGCCAAGACCCTATTTCAAATATAAACTTAAGAGAAAAACCATATCGTGGGTAGAAATTTTTATTATTGGAGGTTATTATTTCACTTTTTAACCTAAGTTGGTAACGTTTAGCGTGGGAATGGG
>CM054114.1:101198397-101598887 GCA_028673005.1 Tanypteryx hageni | reverse complement strand
GGTTCGAAAAAAACATACGATTCGGATACACGGGGGTATTCAGTGCCCCAACGACCTCACAGAAAGCACAAAAACTAGTGATGACAAACAAAAAATTATCAACATAATTTTCAAGTGACCCTAAAGGAACTCTAAAAGTGACAAGTTAATGTGCATAACCATCTCTCACTTGCACGCAAAATATAAATCCCAGAGATATTCAGTGCCCCCGTGTACCCTTGGCGTAATTTTTCCCGAACGGTTCTTTTTCACGGTTTCGGAAATTTCTGCAGATATGCCGCAGTTACTCCGTCCTGGACCGTCGCACGTCCGAAAAAGAAAACCATAACCGCCTTCCAATGTTTCATTTTTAGCAGCCCAATATGTTTGAAATGTTGAGCACCCGCTTGCGGAGCATGCGCCCGGAGTGAAAATTGACGAAGTATATAATCCTCATTTTTTCTTTTATTTATTCATTTATATTCCTGCGTTTAAACAACCCCCCTGCAAAAGACTAAAGCAAATACTCAAGTTTCCGTATGAAATTTAAAAAGTAACCTATCAAAAATTATAGACAATTTCTTGTGGTAACAAATTTTCATTTTTATATTTATTAAGAATATATTGCATGCTAAGAGTAATATTTTTGCCAAGACCCTATTTCAAATATAAACTTAAGAAAAACCATATCGTGGGTAGAAATTTTATTATTGGAGGTTATTATTTCACTTTTAACCTAAGTTGGTAACGTTTAGCGTGGGAATGGGCGTAGTTGATTCCTAAATTTCGTGTTGGGAGGGGAATGGGTAGCGACTGCTGTTGTTTGTCGCTTTCCCCTCGGCCCCGGGAGGTCTCTAGGGGGAGTGAGCTTAACGGCAAAGGAGAGGGAAGCCTGCACCTGAGGAAGCAGGACCGAAAACCGATGCATCAATAAAATGTGCCTCTCCGGCACTTTCCGCAATTCAAAAAGAGAAACAAAACCCTGATGGAACCTCGGAAATGACCGGGAAAAACCACCAACTGATCGTCTCGGAAAAAGTTAAGGCCAAGGAATGCGAAAAAAGTCCGAGTTGGGTAGGAAGAAAAAGTCACAATTTCGGCTAAGGTAATTGTCAAAACGAAATAATCAAAATATAATATACAAACAAGACTGATACTCGGCCTTAGGTTCCCGTAAGAAATCAAAAATGTTGCTCGGAAAGAAAGTGAGTCTTGGTTAGGGAAAAATAACCCAAATTTCGGACGGAAAAAAATTCGCAATTTTGCCTAAGGTAATTTTGAAAACGAAACGATCGAAATTTAAAATACGAGCGAAACTGATACAATATCATACGTTGACATAAATTATTCGCGTAAGAAATCAAAATTGTTGCTAGGAAAGAGAGTCAATGTTGGCTAGGAAAAAAGTCAATTTTGGACTAGGAAAAAAGTCACAATTTCGACGAAGGTAATTTTGAGAAAGAACTATCAACATTTAAAATACGAGCGAAACTGATACAATATCATACGTTGACATAAATTATTCGCGTAAAAAAATCAAAATTGTTGCTCGGAAAGAAAGTGACAATGTTAAGTAGGAAAAAAGTCAAGATTTCGGACTAGGGAAAAAGTCACAATTTTGGCTAAGTTAATTGTTACCACGGTTACGAACGGGGTAATTAAATCCAATTTATTCATTTTTTTATTTAAACCCAAACGATGTCAATACGCTAAATTCGGCGTAGAATGTTTATTTTTTTTTACATTTACTCACCAGATATCCTAGTACTTCATTTTTGAGTGATAGTCACTTAAACATGTCACCTTATGCAAAAGAACTATGCAAAATTAACAGACATAACCGAGATTCTTTTCTCAATTTTCTAGCGGCAAAGACTCTGCATATCCTTGAGGGATAGTTCTTCTTCTCCTTCCCCACTCGCTACTCTCAAGTACGCTTCCGCATATCTCACGAAAGTCTATCTGGATGGTTCTTCCGATGCGCTCCCTGTGTCGGCTCCTCTCTCTCACAATCAGTGTCGTCATCGCTGGATGACGCACTTCTCCCTGCCCCACTCTTAGCCCTAGTTCAACTACAAATTTTAGACTCTTAATGCCCGAGTGCACCGACCCCGGTTAGGAGTTAACCGCGGTAAATTTATTTCCTAACAGCCATTAAGCTCGTTTGGGTGTGCACCAATCCCGGTTTGGGCTTAACGGACGTTTAACCGCGATTAAGAATTAACCGGCGTCAGTTTGGAAACAAACATGGAGTTCCGATGGGATAATTTTGAAGACGACCTCTTTCATCTAGATTTTTTGTGTCGAGGAGTAAACCGCGATGAAATATTCATGGAAAGGGGCGATCCCTTTGAAGAGTTGAAGGATAAGAAATTACACGAAAGGTTTAGATTAACGAAAGCGACCGTACTTCCTCTGTTGGAAAGGATTCGTCAACACCTGTAGTATCCAACGCAGAGAAATAAGCCTCTTTCGCCGATTAATAGACTTTTGACTGCGCTCAGGTTTTACGCCACAGGAGCTTTCCACATATTAATTTGAGATTCGGCCGGAATTAACCGTTCTACTGCTTTGCGTGTCATCGACGAGCTATCAGTTGCATTTAGCAAGCCTTTCACCGCACTTCGTCCATTTCCCTAATTCTATACCAGAACAAAGAACGGTTATGGATGAGTTCCATGGAATTGCGAACTTTCCTGGTGTATTAGGTGCCATAGACTGCACACACGTACGAATAAGGTCACCGGGTCCACTCGACTGTCACCAACTTTGAAATATAAAATAAAATGTTAGCGTATATATTGTCGTTTGATGGCAAAAGCATTAGAAGAATACATATAATTGAAAGAGAAAAAAATTTTAAATTAATTGTAAGTCAAAAAATTATTTGATTTGCATGTGGCAACAAACGGAAATCTCCGCGGTCGGTCGTCAACGTGTTAATACGAAACGTTCAAAATTTAAAATACAAGCGAAACTGATACAATGGCAAATATATATTCGCGTAAAAAAGTCACAATTGTTGCTCGGAAATAATGTCACAATGTTGGGTAGGAAAAAAGTCACAATTTTGGCTAAGGTAGTTTTGAAAACGAAACGATCGAAATTTAAAATACAAGCGAAACTGATACAATGACATAGGTACGTTTTTCATATACTGAGACTGATTTAGCATCGAAGTAGTTAGGATTATTCAAGATACACGCATTCTACTTAGGCTTCGTGAAACGTACATAAACACACCGCTTACTTATTAACCGTCACGACAGAGATTGGTTACTCATGAAAGTAATTGGAATGTGGTAAAAATGCTATTTTTATTCCACCAACGAAGATATTTTAATTTCGTCAAATTAAGGTCTTGATACACATTGTGAATTAAGGTACGCAAAAAGTAACAAATGTTCCCTTTGTTATTTGCAGAGACCGGTATTACATGTAAGTATTTAGAATTGATCAGTACAGAATTTTTATGCATACTGTTGAGGACAATTCATTTTATCGAATGAAGGCTATGATAGATATTGTAAATTTAAATGTGCTTTCACATCAAGGTAATTAAAACTCGGTAAGCCGGCAATTTTTATTCGCGTTATTGAGAATAATGGGTCGAATGAATAAAAAATAAGCAAATGCTCATGCTTAAGATTTCTATCATTTTTAAGCAAGTGCTAGATTTGGGATGAATAAAAAACAATAGCATTTGCTTTTACTAGGAAGATAAGCATTTGCATATTTTTATAATTTTTCTTAAGCCTTTGCTTAAAATTATGTGAATAAAACCGAGCTGTTGCTTATGCATATGTTTTTTAAGTGAGGTAGAGGGCTTGCTAAGTTATTTGAAGTACCCTATTTTCATGGTCAAATATAAATTGATTTGCCCGAGTTTATGGTGACACGAAAGGTAAAAATGACGAGTTTCAACAACCAACGGTTATAAAAATTTATATCGTTACTCTGAAGAAAATGTGAAGTTTATTTCAAATCTGTTTCTCGGAGAATATCAATAGGCGCTCCATTTCCTGTAATAAAGGCTTGAACTATTTGTTTGAAGTGTAACTAACTGAATACCAATGTACCCATGATTTGTTACGCTGTCGAATTCGGTTAAAAAATAAACAGTTAAGGAAAAATTAATTAATTTACATTTTTTTTAATATTACCGAATACATTTTTTGCAAGTTTGGCATTCAACTAATACTTTAAATGTAATCAAAAACAAGTGAGGAAAGAATTGCCAAGTGTTTTTTCCGAAAATTTTAAGCGTTTGCTAAAAATAAGTAGCAGATGCTTATAAGCAAAAGCAAACTTTTATTCAATCAAAATGAAGCAAATGCTTTTGCTTAAATTTTATTCACTCAACCCAATGTACTACGTAATAACGAAAGTTATGATAACACATTCAGATTTCACATTTTGAAATCATATTGGAATATGCGATTCAAATAGAAATGCGTTGCCAGGGATAGATTCTCAGTGACATTTATATCTTAATCATGTGTGCTTCCTTTTGACAAAAATACAGCGTATCTACTCACAATATCGGCAATTTTACACTTATCCAGTTTTCTAGAAAACACCTTGCATACGTTAATATTAAATACCATTTACTGCTTTAGATACGCCAACGAAGACAAGTTTAAAAATCACATGGAAATTCTTTGATCTCGGTAAGTTGGTTTTTAAAATTCATTGTGTTGAGAGCTATTTCTCAAATTGAATCATTGGGAACAGAGTACCCATTACCTCGGTACCTCCTGTATGAAATAGTTGTTCATTATTATACGGGCACTCGAATAAAAATTAGTACTGGCCATTGCTGAATTAACAACTGTTATTTGTTATCCGAATTCTCTTCATTCACTTTGATTTTGCTATGATTTATACGCAGGTTCCCCGTTGGATAATTTCATCGGGCAATTATTCTAGTACATATTAAACTAATCGTGTTTCTGTCGGTATGTCCATCGAAGCGCGAATTAGCCGTATATGCAATCAATTAATACTAGTGTTTTATATACTCGGTCATAAGGTTCAACTGTTGGGAAATGTTCCGAGAATATAGATAACACAATATCTACCGTAATGGATGTGTGTTCGTCCAAAGTATCTAAATGATTTTAACTGCCGACGGGCCTCTAAACAACAACAATGGAGTTTTATGTGGAATTTATCAGAAAAACTGCTAAAAACGTAAGAATGTCCAATAGTAAGTTTCTACTTCCCATAGACGTATTTTAGGAAAATCCATCGGGAAATAGCGATTTTACTGCAAACAATAAATATCAACGTGAGAACTTGAAAATAAAATCCCTAACACGCTGGATGGAATGAGAAATACATAATAAACTAATAGCTGTTTTGCCAGGAGTTCCAACTCGGTTTTTCTTTATTTCCATTGTAAAATGAGAGTTTATAGCTAAGGTTGACTCCTCCCGCCAAATCCTAGCCATAAGGTTACGAAATAAAAACATTTAATGAAAAACAATATACCGTGATTCATAAGAGGGAAGCATTTAAATATTTCTTCAAGTTTACGGTTCCCAGACACCTTCAACCAAAACGTAAGTTATTTTTATCACAAAAACAAACTATCATTGAAGCACGCTTCCAACATCAAAACACGGCGGAAAAATATACTTGACAAAACAACCAATTTATAATACAATCGAAGTACTTGTCTTGGGTATGCTGCAAATCCTGCTCAAAATCTTAACATAAGAAATTCATCGATAACCGATCAATACCTACATATGTAGGTATTCATTAAAGCCTCCAGGTGCCATAAACTAAAAACCATATTATTCTCTCCCTAGCTTTTATAAAATCTGTGAGGTAGGTATATCTTCAACATTTTATTCGGATCGAGGATAATTACCACAAAAGAAATTCGCGATCGCTCGATGCGACGAACCTATAAGCAACCAACAATTAAATAACACATTTATCCCTATCATCCGCTCATATCATACTTAAGGAAATCGATTAAAAAATCTTTTCGGATAGAGTGCAAGTTTCAAGAAAAGTCCGGGACACCATATAATTACGACTTACTGTTTCCGACAAAAAAATTCAATAACTGCCCAAGTTTTCTATGTCGCTTTTACATATTTATCATGAAGAACGCCTTCTTTGGGTATTCCACCTTGTGGACTATAGATACTTCTACTCCATGTTGTTAAGGCGACCAAGGAGCGAGTGAATGAACCCGTAGTAGATACACGTTGTACGCTCCCGCTCTAAATTCGTAAGGTCTTGCAAAAAAGTCTAGCATAAAAATTACACGACTCGATGATAAAACCTCGATCACGATTAATGGAATAAGAAATAAATAGCGAGGAATTGCTCCACGTCCAGCATTTAAAACTCGACACATTAATGAATTCCGATTGTGATAAACTAAATTCATAGTTTTAGCTTTAACTTCGAGTCGTACATTAAAGTTGCAGCAATGAGCGAGACCTCCCGAAATCATTCGATTATGAAAAAACACTCAAACTTCGAGGTTAACTTCGTAGTTGCTGTCACGAGCGAAACCTTACAGAGAGGAAAATCAGATGCGCCCTACGATCTCTGTCCGGAAGGAAAACACATGCGGCGCACGGAATTCCCGCATAAATGCCACCACTGCGACACTTCATCTACCACAATCTAACGGCAATTTTTGGATGACGTAATCAACAAATGCGAGGAAACTACCACTCCCTATCATTCAAGGATTTAGGAATTAAAAGACTGCAATTAACAATAGACGCGACCCTACCATTCTCAGCAAATATTTCGGCGCTGGAAGAAGTCCGGTTTCCCGGCAGGAAAGGAGTTCCTCTCGTATCCCAGCATCAACAGTCCAACATCTCGTCCGATCACCACCGTTACCAAGTCGACTGCAGGATTGAGATCTCGCGGGTTAATTTGAAAAAGAGAGAAATATTGAGTGACTTCGGGGAAGAGGGATGTAATTTCACACGGAGGCTGAGGGGAAAATGCTTGCGCGATGATTCGATAGAATGAAACAGCATATTATACGAACAAGATACATATTTCAAACAATCAATAAGTGTCCTATACCCCAATACAAGCCAAAAATTATTTAACGAACACTTACGTACACGTTTGAACTGGAAATCAACAAATTACCACGCCCACGAATGCTTTCTTGCCTTTCGGAAAAAATCAATTTATATTTTTTTAATGCACGAGTTCCCAATTGGGCGGTCAAGCTCAGGGAAAGAAGGACAAAATGGAAAATTGAATACAATCTCTCTTTCCCTCACACTCGGAATCCCCACGCAAACACGGCACAACCACTACCCCACCGGATATTTTCTACATTGAAAAGACACCTATCAGCGCAATGAATACCACGAATGTCAGAGACGCCATCGCATCCACGCTCGGAGACAATAGGATTGGCCGCTTCCCTTCCCCACTCCATTCAAGATTCGAAAGCGCCCGATGAGGGCCTTGGTTAGGAGTCCTCAGTCAACAAGAAAAAATACACGGAAATTTTGTGCGCAACAAGAATTTGGGGACCGATTCCCTGCGCATATGGAAATCGACGTTATAAAAATAAACATTCATTCTTCCGGGCTTCGTTTTTATGGTGATTCAAGGTAATTTTAAAATGCGATCGAAAGTAATGATGTGCTGCTTCTCCTCAACGGATCTCCCGTATAAAAACCTAGGTGGTGAAAAATTCATCAATCTTCACTCAAAGTCAAAGAATCCTTTATTTTTCTTAAATTGACGAAGTATAGGATCCTCGTTTTTAATGAGTTTTACTTTTTTAATTCTCTTACATTCATGTTTTTAAACAAACCCTCTGCAAAAGACTAAAGCAAGTACTAAAGTTTCCCTATGAAATTAAGACGAAAAAGTAAGTATGTTGTGCGATTTAAACCCGGGACAAAATATCCCGAAGCCTGCACGGCAACCACCCATCCAACCCACCTCCCCGACATTGTCGGCCTACTATTGCGTTTTAACCAGCCACAGTTAATCCCTGCGAAAAGAAAATAAGATTCTGCCGAAACTAACGCCCATCCAAAAGTTCTAAGATTGATTCAATGTATAAAAACTTGTCTCAATGTTGCATTTTGTACCAATCTGATCGGTGGAGTTACAGTTTTCGTCGGGTTTGGAAATTACGGCGAATAATTAAGTTCACTGAAACAGGTTCGAAAAAAACATACGATTCGGATACACGGGGGTATTCAGTGCCCCAACGACCTCACAGAAAGCACAAAAACTAGTGATGACAAACAAAAAATTATCAACATAATTTTCAAGTGACCCTAAAGGAACTCTAAAAGTGACAAGTTAATGTGCATAACCATCTCTCACTTGCACGCAAAATATAAATCCCAGAGATATTCAGTGCCCCCGTGTACCCTTGGCGTAATTTTTCCCGAACGGTTCTTTTTCACGGTTTCGGAAATTTCTGCAGATATGCCGCAGTTACTCCGTCCTGGACCGTCGCACGTCCGAAAAAGAAAACCATAACCGCCTTCCAATGTTTCATTTTTAGCAGCCCAATATGTTTGAAATGTTGAGCACCCGCTTGCGGAGCATGCGCCCGGAGTGAAAATTGACGAAGTATATAATCCTCATTTTTTCTTTTATTTATTCATTTATATTCCTGCGTTTAAACAACCCCCCTGCAAAAGACTAAAGCAAATACTCAAGTTTCCGTATGAAATTTAAAAAGTAACCTATCAAAAATTATAGACAATTTCTTGTGGTAACAAATTTTCATTTTTATATTTATTAAGAATATATTGCATGCTAAGAGTAATATTTTTGCCAAGACCCTATTTCAAATATAAACTTAAGAAAAACCATATCGTGGGTAGAAATTTTATTATTGGAGGTTATTATTTCACTTTTAACCTAAGTTGGTAACGTTTAGCGTGGGAATGGGCGTAGTTGATTCCTAAATTTCGTGTTGGGAGGGGAATGGGTAGCGACTGCTGTTGTTTGTCGCTTTCCCCTCGGCCCCGGGAGGTCTCTAGGGGGAGTGAGCTTAACGGCAAAGGAGAGGGAAGCCTGCACCTGAGGAAGCAGGACCGAAAACCGATGCATCAATAAAATGTGCCTCTCCGGCACTTTCCGCAATTCAAAAAGAGAAACAAAACCCTGATGGAACCTCGGAAATGACCGGGAAAAACCACCAACTGATCGTCTCGGAAAAAGTTAAGGCCAAGGAATGCGAAAAAAGTCCGAGTTGGGTAGGAAGAAAAAGTCACAATTTCGGCTAAGGTAATTGTCAAAACGAAATAATCAAAATATAATATACAAACAAGACTGATACTCGGCCTTAGGTTCCCGTAAGAAATCAAAAATGTTGCTCGGAAAGAAAGTGAGTCTTGGTTAGGGAAAAATAACCCAAATTTCGGACGGAAAAAAATTCGCAATTTTGCCTAAGGTAATTTTGAAAACGAAACGATCGAAATTTAAAATACGAGCGAAACTGATACAATATCATACGTTGACATAAATTATTCGCGTAAGAAATCAAAATTGTTGCTAGGAAAGAGAGTCAATGTTGGCTAGGAAAAAAGTCAATTTTGGACTAGGAAAAAAGTCACAATTTCGACGAAGGTAATTTTGAGAAAGAACTATCAACATTTAAAATACGAGCGAAACTGATACAATATCATACGTTGACATAAATTATTCGCGTAAAAAAATCAAAATTGTTGCTCGGAAAGAAAGTGACAATGTTAAGTAGGAAAAAAGTCAAGATTTCGGACTAGGGAAAAAGTCACAATTTTGGCTAAGTTAATTGTTACCACGGTTACGAACGGGGTAATTAAATCCAATTTATTCATTTTTTTATTTAAACCCAAACGATGTCAATACGCTAAATTCGGCGTAGAATGTTTATTTTTTTTTACATTTACTCACCAGATATCCTAGTACTTCATTTTTGAGTGATAGTCACTTAAACATGTCACCTTATGCAAAAGAACTATGCAAAATTAACAGACATAACCGAGATTCTTTTCTCAATTTTCTAGCGGCAAAGACTCTGCATATCCTTGAGGGATAGTTCTTCTTCTCCTTCCCCACTCGCTACTCTCAAGTACGCTTCCGCATATCTCACGAAAGTCTATCTGGATGGTTCTTCCGATGCGCTCCCTGTGTCGGCTCCTCTCTCTCACAATCAGTGTCGTCATCGCTGGATGACGCACTTCTCCCTGCCCCACTCTTAGCCCTAGTTCAACTACAAATTTTAGACTCTTAATGCCCGAGTGCACCGACCCCGGTTAGGAGTTAACCGCGGTAAATTTATTTCCTAACAGCCATTAAGCTCGTTTGGGTGTGCACCAATCCCGGTTTGGGCTTAACGGACGTTTAACCGCGATTAAGAATTAACCGGCGTCAGTTTGGAAACAAACATGGAGTTCCGATGGGATAATTTTGAAGACGACCTCTTTCATCTAGATTTTTTGTGTCGAGGAGTAAACCGCGATGAAATATTCATGGAAAGGGGCGATCCCTTTGAAGAGTTGAAGGATAAGAAATTACACGAAAGGTTTAGATTAACGAAAGCGACCGTACTTCCTCTGTTGGAAAGGATTCGTCAACACCTGTAGTATCCAACGCAGAGAAATAAGCCTCTTTCGCCGATTAATAGACTTTTGACTGCGCTCAGGTTTTACGCCACAGGAGCTTTCCACATATTAATTTGAGATTCGGCCGGAATTAACCGTTCTACTGCTTTGCGTGTCATCGACGAGCTATCAGTTGCATTTAGCAAGCCTTTCACCGCACTTCGTCCATTTCCCTAATTCTATACCAGAACAAAGAACGGTTATGGATGAGTTCCATGGAATTGCGAACTTTCCTGGTGTATTAGGTGCCATAGACTGCACACACGTACGAATAAGGTCACCGGGTCCACTCGACTGTCACCAACTTTGAAATATAAAATAAAATGTTAGCGTATATATTGTCGTTTGATGGCAAAAGCATTAGAAGAATACATATAATTGAAAGAGAAAAAAATTTTAAATTAATTGTAAGTCAAAAAATTATTTGATTTGCATGTGGCAACAAACGGAAATCTCCGCGGTCGGTCGTCAACGTGTTAATACGAAACGTTCAAAATTTAAAATACAAGCGAAACTGATACAATGGCAAATATATATTCGCGTAAAAAAGTCACAATTGTTGCTCGGAAATAATGTCACAATGTTGGGTAGGAAAAAAGTCACAATTTTGGCTAAGGTAGTTTTGAAAACGAAACGATCGAAATTTAAAATACAAGCGAAACTGATACAATGACATAGGTACGTTTTTCATATACTGAGACTGATTTAGCATCGAAGTAGTTAGGATTATTCAAGATACACGCATTCTACTTAGGCTTCGTGAAACGTACATAAACACACCGCTTACTTATTAACCGTCACGACAGAGATTGGTTACTCATGAAAGTAATTGGAATGTGGTAAAAATGCTATTTTTATTCCACCAACGAAGATATTTTAATTTCGTCAAATTAAGGTCTTGATACACATTGTGAATTAAGGTACGCAAAAAGTAACAAATGTTCCCTTTGTTATTTGCAGAGACCGGTATTACATGTAAGTATTTAGAATTGATCAGTACAGAATTTTTATGCATACTGTTGAGGACAATTCATTTTATCGAATGAAGGCTATGATAGATATTGTAAATTTAAATGTGCTTTCACATCAAGGTAATTAAAACTCGGTAAGCCGGCAATTTTTATTCGCGTTATTGAGAATAATGGGTCGAATGAATAAAAAATAAGCAAATGCTCATGCTTAAGATTTCTATCATTTTTAAGCAAGTGCTAGATTTGGGATGAATAAAAAACAATAGCATTTGCTTTTACTAGGAAGATAAGCATTTGCATATTTTTATAATTTTTCTTAAGCCTTTGCTTAAAATTATGTGAATAAAACCGAGCTGTTGCTTATGCATATGTTTTTTAAGTGAGGTAGAGGGCTTGCTAAGTTATTTGAAGTACCCTATTTTCATGGTCAAATATAAATTGATTTGCCCGAGTTTATGGTGACACGAAAGGTAAAAATGACGAGTTTCAACAACCAACGGTTATAAAAATTTATATCGTTACTCTGAAGAAAATGTGAAGTTTATTTCAAATCTGTTTCTCGGAGAATATCAATAGGCGCTCCATTTCCTGTAATAAAGGCTTGAACTATTTGTTTGAAGTGTAACTAACTGAATACCAATGTACCCATGATTTGTTACGCTGTCGAATTCGGTTAAAAAATAAACAGTTAAGGAAAAATTAATTAATTTACATTTTTTTTAATATTACCGAATACATTTTTTGCAAGTTTGGCATTCAACTAATACTTTAAATGTAATCAAAAACAAGTGAGGAAAGAATTGCCAAGTGTTTTTTCCGAAAATTTTAAGCGTTTGCTAAAAATAAGTAGCAGATGCTTATAAGCAAAAGCAAACTTTTATTCAATCAAAATGAAGCAAATGCTTTTGCTTAAATTTTATTCACTCAACCCAATGTACTACGTAATAACGAAAGTTATGATAACACATTCAGATTTCACATTTTGAAATCATATTGGAATATGCGATTCAAATAGAAATGCGTTGCCAGGGATAGATTCTCAGTGACATTTATATCTTAATCATGTGTGCTTCCTTTTGACAAAAATACAGCGTATCTACTCACAATATCGGCAATTTTACACTTATCCAGTTTTCTAGAAAACACCTTGCATACGTTAATATTAAATACCATTTACTGCTTTAGATACGCCAACGAAGACAAGTTTAAAAATCACATGGAAATTCTTTGATCTCGGTAAGTTGGTTTTTAAAATTCATTGTGTTGAGAGCTATTTCTCAAATTGAATCATTGGGAACAGAGTACCCATTACCTCGGTACCTCCTGTATGAAATAGTTGTTCATTATTATACGGGCACTCGAATAAAAATTAGTACTGGCCATTGCTGAATTAACAACTGTTATTTGTTATCCGAATTCTCTTCATTCACTTTGATTTTGCTATGATTTATACGCAGGTTCCCCGTTGGATAATTTCATCGGGCAATTATTCTAGTACATATTAAACTAATCGTGTTTCTGTCGGTATGTCCATCGAAGCGCGAATTAGCCGTATATGCAATCAATTAATACTAGTGTTTTATATACTCGGTCATAAGGTTCAACTGTTGGGAAATGTTCCGAGAATATAGATAACACAATATCTACCGTAATGGATGTGTGTTCGTCCAAAGTATCTAAATGATTTTAACTGCCGACGGGCCTCTAAACAACAACAATGGAGTTTTATGTGGAATTTATCAGAAAAACTGCTAAAAACGTAAGAATGTCCAATAGTAAGTTTCTACTTCCCATAGACGTATTTTAGGAAAATCCATCGGGAAATAGCGATTTTACTGCAAACAATAAATATCAACGTGAGAACTTGAAAATAAAATCCCTAACACGCTGGATGGAATGAGAAATACATAATAAACTAATAGCTGTTTTGCCAGGAGTTCCAACTCGGTTTTTCTTTATTTCCATTGTAAAATGAGAGTTTATAGCTAAGGTTGACTCCTCCCGCCAAATCCTAGCCATAAGGTTACGAAATAAAAACATTTAATGAAAAACAATATACCGTGATTCATAAGAGGGAAGCATTTAAATATTTCTTCAAGTTTACGGTTCCCAGACACCTTCAACCAAAACGTAAGTTATTTTTATCACAAAAACAAACTATCATTGAAGCACGCTTCCAACATCAAAACACGGCGGAAAAATATACTTGACAAAACAACCAATTTATAATACAATCGAAGTACTTGTCTTGGGTATGCTGCAAATCCTGCTCAAAATCTTAACATAAGAAATTCATCGATAACCGATCAATACCTACATATGTAGGTATTCATTAAAGCCTCCAGGTGCCATAAACTAAAAACCATATTATTCTCTCCCTAGCTTTTATAAAATCTGTGAGGTAGGTATATCTTCAACATTTTATTCGGATCGAGGATAATTACCACAAAAGAAATTCGCGATCGCTCGATGCGACGAACCTATAAGCAACCAACAATTAAATAACACATTTATCCCTATCATCCGCTCATATCATACTTAAGGAAATCGATTAAAAAATCTTTTCGGATAGAGTGCAAGTTTCAAGAAAAGTCCGGGACACCATATAATTACGACTTACTGTTTCCGACAAAAAAATTCAATAACTGCCCAAGTTTTCTATGTCGCTTTTACATATTTATCATGAAGAACGCCTTCTTTGGGTATTCCACCTTGTGGACTATAGATACTTCTACTCCATGTTGTTAAGGCGACCAAGGAGCGAGTGAATGAACCCGTAGTAGATACACGTTGTACGCTCCCGCTCTAAATTCGTAAGGTCTTGCAAAAAAGTCTAGCATAAAAATTACACGACTCGATGATAAAACCTCGATCACGATTAATGGAATAAGAAATAAATAGCGAGGAATTGCTCCACGTCCAGCATTTAAAACTCGACACATTAATGAATTCCGATTGTGATAAACTAAATTCATAGTTTTAGCTTTAACTTCGAGTCGTACATTAAAGTTGCAGCAATGAGCGAGACCTCCCGAAATCATTCGATTATGAAAAAACACTCAAACTTCGAGGTTAACTGCGTAGTTGCTGTCACGAGCGAAACCTTACAGAGAGGAAAATCAGATGCGCCCTACGATCTCTGTCCGGAAGGAAAACACATGCGGCGCACGGAATTCCCGCATAAATGCCACCACTGCGACACTTCATCTACCACAATCTAACGGCAATTTTTGGATGACGTAATCAACAAATGCGAGGAAACTACCACTCCCTATCATTCAAGGATTTAGGAATTAAAAGACTGCAATTAACAATAGACGCGACCCTACCATTCTCAGCAAATATTTCGGCGCTGGAAGAAGTCCGGTTTCCCGGCAGGAAAGGAGTTCCTCTCGTATCCCAGCATCAACAGTCCAACATCTCGTCCGATCACCACCGTTACCAAGTCGACTGCAGGATTGAGATCTCGCGGGTTAATTTGAAAAAGAGAGAAATATTGAGTGACTTCGGGGAAGAGGGATGTAATTTCACACGGAGGCTGAGGGGAAAATGCTTGCGCGATGATTCGATAGAATGAAACAGCATATTATACGAACAAGATACATATTTCAAACAATCAATAAGTGTCCTATACCCCAATACAAGCCAAAAATTATTTAACGAACACTTACGTACACGTTTGAACTGGAAATCAACAAATTACCACGCCCACGAATGCTTTCTTGCCTTTCGGAAAAAATCAATTTATATTTTTTTAATGCACGAGTTCCCAATTGGGCGGTCAAGCTCAGGGAAAGAAGGACAAAATGGAAAATTGAATACAATCTCTCTTTCCCTCACACTCGGAATCCCCACGCAAACACGGCACAACCACTACCCCACCGGATATTTTCTACATTGAAAAGACACCTATCAGCGCAATGAATACCACGAATGTCAGAGACGCCATCGCATCCACGCTCGGAGACAATAGGATTGGCCGCTTCCCTTCCCCACTCCATTCAAGATTCGAAAGCGCCCGATGAGGGCCTTGGTTAGGAGTCCTCAGTCAACAAGAAAAAATACACGGAAATTTTGTGCGCAACAAGAATTTGGGGACCGATTCCCTGCGCATATGGAAATCGACGTTATAAAAATAAACATTCATTCTTCCGGGCTTCGTTTTTATGGTGATTCAAGGTAATTTTAAAATGCGATCGAAAGTAATGATGTGCTGCTTCTCCTCAACGGATCTCCCGTATAAAAACCTAGGTGGTGAAAAATTCATCAATCTTCACTCAAAGTCAAAGAATCCTTTATTTTTCTTAAATTGACGAAGTATAGGATCCTCGTTTTTAATGAGTTTTACTTTTTTAATTCTCTTACATTCATGTTTTTAAACAAACCCTCTGCAAAAGACTAAAGCAAGTACTAAAGTTTCCCTATGAAATTAAGACGAAAAAGTAAGTATGTTGTGCGATTTAAACCCGGGACAAAATATCCCGAAGCCTGCACGGCAACCACCCATCCAACCCACCTCCCCGACATTGTCGGCCTACTATTGCGTTTTAACCAGCCACAGTTAATCCCTGCGAAAAGAAAATAAGATTCTGCCGAAACTAACGCCCATCCAAAAGTTCTAAGATTGATTCAATGTATAAAAACTTGTCTCAATGTTGCATTTTGTACCAATCTGATCGGTGGAGTTACAGTTTTCGTCGGGTTTGGAAATTACGGCGAATAATTAAGTTCACTGAAACAGGTTCGAAAAAAACATACGATTCGGATACACGGGGGTATTCAGTGCCCCAACGACCTCACAGAAAGCACAAAAACTAGTGATGACAAACAAAAAATTATCAACATAATTTTCAAGTGACCCTAAAGGAACTCTAAAAGTGACAAGTTAATGTGCATAACCATCTCTCACTTGCACGCAAAATATAAATCCCAGAGATATTCAGTGCCCCCGTGTACCCTTGGCGTAATTTTTCCCGAACGGTTCTTTTTCACGGTTTCGGAAATTTCTGCAGATATGCCGCAGTTACTCCGTCCTGGACCGTCGCACGTCCGAAAAAGAAAACCATAACCGCCTTCCAATGTTTCATTTTTAGCAGCCCAATATGTTTGAAATGTTGAGCACCCGCTTGCGGAGCATGCGCCCGGAGTGAAAATTGACGAAGTATATAATCCTCATTTTTTCTTTTATTTATTCATTTATATTCCTGCGTTTAAACAACCCCCCTGCAAAAGACTAAAGCAAATACTCAAGTTTCCGTATGAAATTTAAAAAGTAACCTATCAAAAATTATAGACAATTTCTTGTGGTAACAAATTTTCATTTTTATATTTATTAAGAATATATTGCATGCTAAGAGTAATATTTTTGCCAAGACCCTATTTCAAATATAAACTTAAGAAAAACCATATCGTGGGTAGAAATTTTATTATTGGAGGTTATTATTTCACTTTTAACCTAAGTTGGTAACGTTTAGCGTGGGAATGGGCGTAGTTGATTCCTAAATTTCGTGTTGGGAGGGGAATGGGTAGCGACTGCTGTTGTTTGTCGCTTTCCCCTCGGCCCCGGGAGGTCTCTAGGGGGAGTGAGCTTAACGGCAAAGGAGAGGGAAGCCTGCACCTGAGGAAGCAGGACCGAAAACCGATGCATCAATAAAATGTGCCTCTCCGGCACTTTCCGCAATTCAAAAAGAGAAACAAAACCCTGATGGAACCTCGGAAATGACCGGGAAAAACCACCAACTGATCGTCTCGGAAAAAGTTAAGGCCAAGGAATGCGAAAAAAGTCCGAGTTGGGTAGGAAGAAAAAGTCACAATTTCGGCTAAGGTAATTGTCAAAACGAAATAATCAAAATATAATATACAAACAAGACTGATACTCGGCCTTAGGTTCCCGTAAGAAATCAAAAATGTTGCTCGGAAAGAAAGTGAGTCTTGGTTAGGGAAAAATAACCCAAATTTCGGACGGAAAAAAATTCGCAATTTTGCCTAAGGTAATTTTGAAAACGAAACGATCGAAATTTAAAATACGAGCGAAACTGATACAATATCATACGTTGACATAAATTATTCGCGTAAGAAATCAAAATTGTTGCTAGGAAAGAGAGTCAATGTTGGCTAGGAAAAAAGTCAATTTTGGACTAGGAAAAAAGTCACAATTTCGACGAAGGTAATTTTGAGAAAGAACTATCAACATTTAAAATACGAGCGAAACTGATACAATATCATACGTTGACATAAATTATTCGCGTAAAAAAATCAAAATTGTTGCTCGGAAAGAAAGTGACAATGTTAAGTAGGAAAAAAGTCAAGATTTCGGACTAGGGAAAAAGTCACAATTTTGGCTAAGTTAATTGTTACCACGGTTACGAACGGGGTAATTAAATCCAATTTATTCATTTTTTTATTTAAACCCAAACGATGTCAATACGCTAAATTCGGCGTAGAATGTTTATTTTTTTTTACATTTACTCACCAGATATCCTAGTACTTCATTTTTGAGTGATAGTCACTTAAACATGTCACCTTATGCAAAAGAACTATGCAAAATTAACAGACATAACCGAGATTCTTTTCTCAATTTTCTAGCGGCAAAGACTCTGCATATCCTTGAGGGATAGTTCTTCTTCTCCTTCCCCACTCGCTACTCTCAAGTACGCTTCCGCATATCTCACGAAAGTCTATCTGGATGGTTCTTCCGATGCGCTCCCTGTGTCGGCTCCTCTCTCTCACAATCAGTGTCGTCATCGCTGGATGACGCACTTCTCCCTGCCCCACTCTTAGCCCTAGTTCAACTACAAATTTTAGACTCTTAATGCCCGAGTGCACCGACCCCGGTTAGGAGTTAACCGCGGTAAATTTATTTCCTAACAGCCATTAAGCTCGTTTGGGTGTGCACCAATCCCGGTTTGGGCTTAACGGACGTTTAACCGCGATTAAGAATTAACCGGCGTCAGTTTGGAAACAAACATGGAGTTCCGATGGGATAATTTTGAAGACGACCTCTTTCATCTAGATTTTTTGTGTCGAGGAGTAAACCGCGATGAAATATTCATGGAAAGGGGCGATCCCTTTGAAGAGTTGAAGGATAAGAAATTACACGAAAGGTTTAGATTAACGAAAGCGACCGTACTTCCTCTGTTGGAAAGGATTCGTCAACACCTGTAGTATCCAACGCAGAGAAATAAGCCTCTTTCGCCGATTAATAGACTTTTGACTGCGCTCAGGTTTTACGCCACAGGAGCTTTCCACATATTAATTTGAGATTCGGCCGGAATTAACCGTTCTACTGCTTTGCGTGTCATCGACGAGCTATCAGTTGCATTTAGCAAGCCTTTCACCGCACTTCGTCCATTTCCCTAATTCTATACCAGAACAAAGAACGGTTATGGATGAGTTCCATGGAATTGCGAACTTTCCTGGTGTATTAGGTGCCATAGACTGCACACACGTACGAATAAGGTCACCGGGTCCACTCGACTGTCACCAACTTTGAAATATAAAATAAAATGTTAGCGTATATATTGTCGTTTGATGGCAAAAGCATTAGAAGAATACATATAATTGAAAGAGAAAAAAATTTTAAATTAATTGTAAGTCAAAAAATTATTTGATTTGCATGTGGCAACAAACGGAAATCTCCGCGGTCGGTCGTCAACGTGTTAATACGAAACGTTCAAAATTTAAAATACAAGCGAAACTGATACAATGGCAAATATATATTCGCGTAAAAAAGTCACAATTGTTGCTCGGAAATAATGTCACAATGTTGGGTAGGAAAAAAGTCACAATTTTGGCTAAGGTAGTTTTGAAAACGAAACGATCGAAATTTAAAATACAAGCGAAACTGATACAATGACATAGGTACGTTTTTCATATACTGAGACTGATTTAGCATCGAAGTAGTTAGGATTATTCAAGATACACGCATTCTACTTAGGCTTCGTGAAACGTACATAAACACACCGCTTACTTATTAACCGTCACGACAGAGATTGGTTACTCATGAAAGTAATTGGAATGTGGTAAAAATGCTATTTTTATTCCACCAACGAAGATATTTTAATTTCGTCAAATTAAGGTCTTGATACACATTGTGAATTAAGGTACGCAAAAAGTAACAAATGTTCCCTTTGTTATTTGCAGAGACCGGTATTACATGTAAGTATTTAGAATTGATCAGTACAGAATTTTTATGCATACTGTTGAGGACAATTCATTTTATCGAATGAAGGCTATGATAGATATTGTAAATTTAAATGTGCTTTCACATCAAGGTAATTAAAACTCGGTAAGCCGGCAATTTTTATTCGCGTTATTGAGAATAATGGGTCGAATGAATAAAAAATAAGCAAATGCTCATGCTTAAGATTTCTATCATTTTTAAGCAAGTGCTAGATTTGGGATGAATAAAAAACAATAGCATTTGCTTTTACTAGGAAGATAAGCATTTGCATATTTTTATAATTTTTCTTAAGCCTTTGCTTAAAATTATGTGAATAAAACCGAGCTGTTGCTTATGCATATGTTTTTTAAGTGAGGTAGAGGGCTTGCTAAGTTATTTGAAGTACCCTATTTTCATGGTCAAATATAAATTGATTTGCCCGAGTTTATGGTGACACGAAAGGTAAAAATGACGAGTTTCAACAACCAACGGTTATAAAAATTTATATCGTTACTCTGAAGAAAATGTGAAGTTTATTTCAAATCTGTTTCTCGGAGAATATCAATAGGCGCTCCATTTCCTGTAATAAAGGCTTGAACTATTTGTTTGAAGTGTAACTAACTGAATACCAATGTACCCATGATTTGTTACGCTGTCGAATTCGGTTAAAAAATAAACAGTTAAGGAAAAATTAATTAATTTACATTTTTTTTAATATTACCGAATACATTTTTTGCAAGTTTGGCATTCAACTAATACTTTAAATGTAATCAAAAACAAGTGAGGAAAGAATTGCCAAGTGTTTTTTCCGAAAATTTTAAGCGTTTGCTAAAAATAAGTAGCAGATGCTTATAAGCAAAAGCAAACTTTTATTCAATCAAAATGAAGCAAATGCTTTTGCTTAAATTTTATTCACTCAACCCAATGTACTACGTAATAACGAAAGTTATGATAACACATTCAGATTTCACATTTTGAAATCATATTGGAATATGCGATTCAAATAGAAATGCGTTGCCAGGGATAGATTCTCAGTGACATTTATATCTTAATCATGTGTGCTTCCTTTTGACAAAAATACAGCGTATCTACTCACAATATCGGCAATTTTACACTTATCCAGTTTTCTAGAAAACACCTTGCATACGTTAATATTAAATACCATTTACTGCTTTAGATACGCCAACGAAGACAAGTTTAAAAATCACATGGAAATTCTTTGATCTCGGTAAGTTGGTTTTTAAAATTCATTGTGTTGAGAGCTATTTCTCAAATTGAATCATTGGGAACAGAGTACCCATTACCTCGGTACCTCCTGTATGAAATAGTTGTTCATTATTATACGGGCACTCGAATAAAAATTAGTACTGGCCATTGCTGAATTAACAACTGTTATTTGTTATCCGAATTCTCTTCATTCACTTTGATTTTGCTATGATTTATACGCAGGTTCCCCGTTGGATAATTTCATCGGGCAATTATTCTAGTACATATTAAACTAATCGTGTTTCTGTCGGTATGTCCATCGAAGCGCGAATTAGCCGTATATGCAATCAATTAATACTAGTGTTTTATATACTCGGTCATAAGGTTCAACTGTTGGGAAATGTTCCGAGAATATAGATAACACAATATCTACCGTAATGGATGTGTGTTCGTCCAAAGTATCTAAATGATTTTAACTGCCGACGGGCCTCTAAACAACAACAATGGAGTTTTATGTGGAATTTATCAGAAAAACTGCTAAAAACGTAAGAATGTCCAATAGTAAGTTTCTACTTCCCATAGACGTATTTTAGGAAAATCCATCGGGAAATAGCGATTTTACTGCAAACAATAAATATCAACGTGAGAACTTGAAAATAAAATCCCTAACACGCTGGATGGAATGAGAAATACATAATAAACTAATAGCTGTTTTGCCAGGAGTTCCAACTCGGTTTTTCTTTATTTCCATTGTAAAATGAGAGTTTATAGCTAAGGTTGACTCCTCCCGCCAAATCCTAGCCATAAGGTTACGAAATAAAAACATTTAATGAAAAACAATATACCGTGATTCATAAGAGGGAAGCATTTAAATATTTCTTCAAGTTTACGGTTCCCAGACACCTTCAACCAAAACGTAAGTTATTTTTATCACAAAAACAAACTATCATTGAAGCACGCTTCCAACATCAAAACACGGCGGAAAAATATACTTGACAAAACAACCAATTTATAATACAATCGAAGTACTTGTCTTGGGTATGCTGCAAATCCTGCTCAAAATCTTAACATAAGAAATTCATCGATAACCGATCAATACCTACATATGTAGGTATTCATTAAAGCCTCCAGGTGCCATAAACTAAAAACCATATTATTCTCTCCCTAGCTTTTATAAAATCTGTGAGGTAGGTATATCTTCAACATTTTATTCGGATCGAGGATAATTACCACAAAAGAAATTCGCGATCGCTCGATGCGACGAACCTATAAGCAACCAACAATTAAATAACACATTTATCCCTATCATCCGCTCATATCATACTTAAGGAAATCGATTAAAAAATCTTTTCGGATAGAGTGCAAGTTTCAAGAAAAGTCCGGGACACCATATAATTACGACTTACTGTTTCCGACAAAAAAATTCAATAACTGCCCAAGTTTTCTATGTCGCTTTTACATATTTATCATGAAGAACGCCTTCTTTGGGTATTCCACCTTGTGGACTATAGATACTTCTACTCCATGTTGTTAAGGCGACCAAGGAGCGAGTGAATGAACCCGTAGTAGATACACGTTGTACGCTCCCGCTCTAAATTCGTAAGGTCTTGCAAAAAAGTCTAGCATAAAAATTACACGACTCGATGATAAAACCTCGATCACGATTAATGGAATAAGAAATAAATAGCGAGGAATTGCTCCACGTCCAGCATTTAAAACTCGACACATTAATGAATTCCGATTGTGATAAACTAAATTCATAGTTTTAGCTTTAACTTCGAGTCGTACATTAAAGTTGCAGCAATGAGCGAGACCTCCCGAAATCATTCGATTATGAAAAAACACTCAAACTTCGAGGTTAACTTCGTAGTTGCTGTCACGAGCGAAACCTTACAGAGAGGAAAATCAGATGCGCCCTACGATCTCTGTCCGGAAGGAAAACACATGCGGCGCACGGAATTCCCGCATAAATGCCACCACTGCGACACTTCATCTACCACAATCTAACGGCAATTTTTGGATGACGTAATCAACAAATGCGAGGAAACTACCACTCCCTATCATTCAAGGATTTAGGAATTAAAAGACTGCAATTAACAATAGACGCGACCCTACCATTCTCAGCAAATATTTCGGCGCTGGAAGAAGTCCGGTTTCCCGGCAGGAAAGGAGTTCCTCTCGTATCCCAGCATCAACAGTCCAACATCTCGTCCGATCACCACCGTTACCAAGTCGACTGCAGGATTGAGATCTCGCGGGTTAATTTGAAAAAGAGAGAAATATTGAGTGACTTCGGGGAAGAGGGATGTAATTTCACACGGAGGCTGAGGGGAAAATGCTTGCGCGATGATTCGATAGAATGAAACAGCATATTATACGAACAAGATACATATTTCAAACAATCAAGATGTGTCCTATACCCCAATACAAGCCAAAAATTATTTAATGAACACTTACGTACACGTTTGAACTGGAAATCAACAAATTACCACGCCCACGAATGCTTTCTTGCCTTTCGGAAAAAATCAATTTATATTTTTTTAATGCACGAGTTCCCAATTGGGCGGTCAAGCTCAGGGAAAGAAGGACAAAATGGAAAATTGAATACAATCTCTCTTTCCCTCACACTCGGAATCCCCACGCAAACACGGCACAACCACTACCCCACCGGATATTTTCTACATTGAAAAGACACCTATCAGCGCAATGAATACCACGAATGTCAGAGACGCCATCGCATCCACGCTCGGAGACAATAGGATTGGCCGCTTCCCTTCCCCACTCCATTCAAGATTCGAAAGCGCCCGATGAGGGCCTTGGTTAGGAGTCCTCAGTCAACAAGAAAAAATACACGGAAATTTTGTGCGCAACAAGAATTTGGGGACCGATTCCCTGCGCATATGGAAATCGACGTTATAAAAATAAACATTCATTCTTCCGGGCTTCGTTTTTATGGTGATTCAAGGTAATTTTAAAATGCGATCGAAAGTAATGATGTGCTGCTTCTCCTCAACGGATCTCCCGTATAAAAACCTAGGTGGTGAAAAATTCATCAATCTTCACTCAAAGTCAAAGAATCCTTTATTTTTCTTAAATTGACGAAGTATAGGATCCTCGTTTTTAATGAGTTTTACTTTTTTAATTCTCTTACATTCATGTTTTTAAACAAACCCTCTGCAAAAGACTAAAGCAAGTACTAAAGTTTCCCTATGAAATTAAGACGAAAAAGTAAGTATGTTGTGCGATTTAAACCCGGGACAAAATATCCCGAAGCCTGCACGGCAACCACCCATCCAACCCACCTCCCCGACATTGTCGGCCTACTATTGCGTTTTAACCAGCCACAGTTAATCCCTGCGAAAAGAAAATAAGATTCTGCCGAAACTAACGCCCATCCAAAAGTTCTAAGATTGATTCAATGTATAAAAACTTGTCTCAATGTTGCATTTTGTACCAATCTGATCGGTGGAGTTACAGTTTTCGTCGGGTTTGGAAATTACGGCGAATAATTAAGTTCACTGAAACAGGTTCGAAAAAAACATACGATTCGGATACACGGGGGTATTCAGTGCCCCAACGACCTCACAGAAAGCACAAAAACTAGTGATGACAAACAAAAAATTATCAACATAATTTTCAAGTGACCCTAAAGGAACTCTAAAAGTGACAAGTTAATGTGCATAACCATCTCTCACTTGCACGCAAAATATAAATCCCAGAGATATTCAGTGCCCCCGTGTACCCTTGGCGTAATTTTTCCCGAACGGTTCTTTTTCACGGTTTCGGAAATTTCTGCAGATATGCCGCAGTTACTCCGTCCTGGACCGTCGCACGTCCGAAAAAGAAAACCATAACCGCCTTCCAATGTTTCATTTTTAGCAGCCCAATATGTTTGAAATGTTGAGCACCCGCTTGCGGAGCATGCGCCCGGAGTGAAAATTGACGAAGTATATAATCCTCATTTTTTCTTTTATTTATTCATTTATATTCCTGCGTTTAAACAACCCCCCTGCAAAAGACTAAAGCAAATACTCAAGTTTCCGTATGAAATTTAAAAAGTAACCTATCAAAAATTATAGACAATTTCTTGTGGTAACAAATTTTCATTTTTATATTTATTAAGAATATATTGCATGCTAAGAGTAATATTTTTGCCTCTGATCTGATCTCTCCTTGGCCGCGCGGCCTTCCGGTCGCGCATCGTCCAGTCGGTCGTTCCAAGTCGGCAATTTGCCACCTTCTACGACCTTCGTGTGTTGCGAGCATGATGTCTTTTATGCGTGTTAGTTTGGCTTTACAATATACCTAATAGGTGTGTATGATTAAGGAAGAAGAGGAAAGAACTCTCAAGGGAGTTGCAAAAAATATACATTTATGGCCCTCTTACAAACTAACTCCTTCCTCGTGAGTGAACAAAAAATAAAAAATTTGAAAAATGTACAAAGAAAATCGTAAAATTAAAATAAAACTATAAATAAGGGGGGGTAAAAGGGAACAAAAATAGGGTAGACGCGGCAAAACATTGCCGGAGTGCTTGGGGAGAGGTAAAGGAAAGTTTTCGGTCACGCCTGGCTTCATCTTCCCCTGCCAGGTCCGCGACCCGCAATGCTCTCAGCTGTCTGCGCCGATCAATACTTTGCGTAATTTTTATTTTTAAAATGAACTTTTTTATTTACTATTGAATTTTTTTCGTTCTTTTTTTGTTTTGTTCCTTTTGTTTAGTTTTTAAGTTTTGCTCGTTCAGATCTTTTGTTGAACGTTTACTTTTTTTTTTGGAACTATTTTTTTCTTTTTTTTCTTTTTTTTTTCTTTTTAAACAATATTTAATTTTTTCTGTAACCACAATAACATAAATAGGTTCTTTAAAGCACATTTTGCTTGCCTTTATAAATCTAAATATAGAAAAAAAACCCTTTTTTACTAAATCTATTGTTAGTGTTAAATAACAGAAAAAGGAAAGTTTGTGCCTTCACTACTGAAGGAGTATTTCTTTTGGTCGTTTAAATTTGCATTTTTTTGTCGCGTCATATTGCCAAAGTCGGACGGTGAGTGGGTTGAACTGTAGGGACTGTTCGAAGCGCTGGGCACGCTTGCGAACGAAGTCGTGTATCGTAGGGATTTTGTGCGCGTTTCTAATCTCGTAAGCCGGAACGAGTCGGGAGCTGTTTGTGATGTAGCGCAGTGTCATGTTTTGGAATGTTTCTAATTTTCGCATGTTGGTTTTCGCCGTGTTACCGAATAGCTCGCATCCGTACAGCAGGGTTGGCCGAATATGAGAAAGATAAAGCCGAATTTTTTCGCCCCTTCGTAATTTTGAATTTTTGCTTATGAGGGGCATGAGTAATTTCCTCATACCCCTCGCTTTGTTTATTGCCTGCTGTACGTGTGCACCCCATGTCAGTTTCTGATCGAGGTGTAACCCTAAGAATTTGTGTGATTTTCGCATCGGTATCTCGGTGCCTCGGAATTCGAGGCGGAGGGAGGGCGTGAATTTTTGCTTCTTGGTAAAGTTGACAAGAACGCTTTTATCGGCGTTAATCTCAACTTTCCAGTCCAGCGTCCACTTTTCTAGCAGGTTAAGATGGTTTTGGATACGTCGTACAGCTGCGTTGACCTGTTGCGACTGCGAAGAGATCGCAGTGTCATCCGCAAACATGTAGACTTGAGTTTGTGGAGAAGAAGGAAAGTCATTGACAAATAGGTTGAAGAGGATCGGACTCAAGATTGCCCCCTGGGGGACGCCACAAGAAATCCTCTTGGAAGAGGAGAGCCGACCATCCACAGCGACTCGCAGGGACCTTCCGGAGAGGAAGCTCCTGCAGATCTTTTGCAGATATAATGGAAAATCCATTGCGGCGAGTTTAAGTAGCAGGCCTTCGTGCCACACCTGATCGAAGGCCTTGGCGACGTCTAGGAACAATACTTCCGTCCGTCCTCGGGAGTTGAATCCGTCCGTTATGTTCTCCACCAAACGAAGGATTTGGTGGGGTGCGGAGGTCTTTTGTCTGAAACCCATCTGCTCAGGTCTTATTAGGTCGTTAGTCCGGATGTGGTGATCGAAGCGGGAAAGGATAATCTTCTCGAATACCTTCGAGAGATTTGAGAGGAGGGATATGGGTCGGTGGCTGGCTGGGAGAGACGGATCTTTCCCCGGTTTTGGAATCATGACAACTTTGCCACGCTTCCAATTCCAGGGGAAGTGGGATGCGGTAAGGCAGGCGTTGTACAGGTTTGTTAATGACGAAATTGCACCGGGGGTGAGATTCATGAGCATCCGGTTACTAACTTCGTCTAGGCCTGAAGCCTTGCGGGGGTTAAGCTCCTTGATGAGCTGTCTTGTTTCGTCGTCCGTAGTGGGAACTGGGGGTGGGCAGGGGGAGAGGCTAAGCAGGATTAAATTCCTCCTCGCCTCCTCCTCCGTCTTGGTCTTTTCCCAGTCCTCGCGTAGCGTCATGGTGCCGGCCAAATGCTCCGCAAATAGCTCGGCTTTTGCCTCGGCGTCGTGGATATACTCGTCCAAGTGCCTGAGGGGCGTCGGTATGCGCGCTTGACCCGTCAGCCGCTTGGCCATACGCCAAGTCGAGCCGTCTTCCAAGGAGAGGGAGGAGATCTTCCTCTCCCACTCCCGGTTATGAAACTCAGTCATTCCTTTCTTAACACGATAAGAAAGGAAGTTGTATAGTCGTTTGTCCAGCTGGTCGCGATTGCGTTGCCATCTTCCCCTAACGCGGTTTCGCTCCCTGATGAGGTCGATGAGGGGTTGGGGTAGGGATGGGACCGGAGGCTTTGCTCGAACCCGAGGAAGCGATGCCAGCCTATAGGCACTGGACATCGCGCCCGTGATTCGGCTAACCTGCGCGTTCACGCCTTCGATCGTTGGATCGATAAGGCGCGGTAATGAGGCGAACGTCTCGTCAATTGATGATTTGTACATGCTCCAATCTGTACGGATGATGGGGGGAGGGGGAGGAGCCGAGAGATGATCCGTCATTATGTCGATCCTTATAGGATAGTGGTCCGAGGTCAGCGCTTTTATCACTCGTGGAGTACCGTGGCTGTAAAAATTTTTGGTCAGGGCGAAGTCCAGGACGTCGTCTCCCTCAGGACCGGAAGAACTGACGTGCGTCGCCGAGAACGGCGCTTCGATCGAGGCCATCGCCGTCGCTGCAAAATTACGGAGGGTCAGTCCGTTAGAATTCCCATGACGACATCCGAATTGGATGCTCTTGGAATTCCAGTCGCCTACATAGATGGCCGGTTTTTCCGTGACGAGCCGCTCCAGGTCAGCCGCCAAGAGCCGTTTGGAACCGGGTTGGTAGACAGAATAGATATGAAGGTTGCCCGTCGAGTGATGAATCGAGATACCGATGCTTTCTAATTGGCTAAGGGCATCCGAGTTCAGTGGGGAGTGTTTAATCGTGGATTTTACTGCGATGGCCACTCCACCATGAGGGGTTTTGCGGTCTCGCCGATATATTTTGTAATTTGGTAGCCAAAATTTTTTGGCGTGTGTGAGATGCGTCTCCTGAAGGGCGACGACATCGTAGCTGCCAGAACTGATGAAGTGAATAAACTCTTTTGCCCTAGAGAGGATTCCGTTGGCATTCCATGACACCAACGTGAGAAACCGCGGTTCGCGTCTAGTAGCCATTATCCAGGATAGCGCCAATCTCCCGTAGGATAAAAAGCTTCTTCTCGGCTAACGACGAAAATTTTGACAGGTTATCTAAAACCGTAATCATCCAGGCGCCGAGTCCCTGGTTTGAAGTGGGGGGGGAGGGAGGGGAAGGGGGAGAGGGTTGCTGGGAAGGAGGCGAAGGGACCGACGGGCGAGAAGGCTGAGGGGTGGGGGCGGCCGCTGGGGTGAGTTTCGCTTGCGCTGCCGCGCGGCGAGGGTCGGCGGGAGAAGGGGGGGGGAAGGCAAAGGGACGAGGGGCTGGGCGGGGGGAAGGCAGGGTAGGGTGAGTTGCGGCCGAGAAGATGAATGGAGAGGTGGCGGGGGGAGGGGCGGCTCGGTTAGAGAACCAAGCGTTAGTGGCGGGGATGGGGGCGGGGACAAAATTTTGCGTCGCTCGGGCTGATCCTCGCGACGTGTTATGATTGGACCGCTGCCTGCGGCTCTCGAGGATGCCCTGATATGCCTGGCATCCCCGATAATTGGCAGGGTGAAATAGCTTGCAATTTACGCACTGCGCCGGCGCAGTGCGATCCCTCTTCGGGCAATCACTCGTGAGATGCGCCTCGAGGCATTTCACGCAACGCGCGGTATCAGCGCAGTAGTTTTTCGTGTGGCCGAAGTTCTGGCAGCGCTGGCACTGAACGATGCCCTTAGGCTTGACGTATGGCCTGACGTCTACATTAGACGAACCCATCAAGACTCTTGTGTCGAGGATCTTGGCATGATCCTCGCACTTTTCTAAAATGATGTGGAATACCGGGGTGTTCCTCCTGGGGACGGTGTTTAGCCCAGCGGCGCGTTCTTCCCTCGACGGCTTGGTTGACATTATCTGCGTCACTGTCTTGACGCCCCAACCAAGCCGTTCGAGGGCTTGTTTTACGGATGCCGCGGTAGCGTGCTCGTGAAGCGAGCGTACGGTGTATTGCGGGAGGCGGTCCTCCGGCAGCTGGTAACCCGAGAAAGCTAACTTGCGGGAATTGAGTATGTCCCGCGTCTTGCGGTAGTCCGCAGCGCTTGCACACTGAATGTGCATAGCGCTGCGGCCTTTGACTTTGCAGACGGGCTGCACCTGTAGTTGGTCGGATAGGGCTTGGAACGTCCCCTCCCAATTCCTCGTGTCCCGCAAGATTAGCACTGGAATTTTCGACGATTTTTCCGGAGGAACCACCTCCATCGCGACCGCGGTGTCCCCAGGAGTTATCGGGGCGAAGCGATTTGATGTGGCTGTCAGTGACTCTTGGGATGCAATTCGCATCCGTTTGAGGCTGACAGCCTTCTTGCCTTCGACGAGGGTGAAGCCCTCGTCGGTTTGATGGGTCGCCGGTTTTGGTGGGGCGCCGAGAATTATCGGGTTTTTCTGTGTTGCGGAGTATGCTCGCAACACTTCGAGTGCCGCCGCGACGGCGGGAGGCAAATTGTCACTCACCGACTGGACCGGCTCGGCTGAGGTGGACTGGTCGTCCATCGGTTGTGGCGTTGGAGTTGGAGTAGGAGGCACGGCCTTGGCGGCGTCCGGCTGATGCGCCGCGTCGGGAAGCGGCTTTCCCTTCCTCGCGTCTTTTTTGACCTTGGCGGGTTGCTGAACCTCCAGGGGCAGCTGCTGGGGCTTGCACACGGCCGACTTGGCAGATGCCTTCGGCATCGCGAGAGGAAAGGTCGTAGGGGGGTGGAGGGAAAAGGGGACGAAGGTGAGGGGGGCGGCTTTCGCCGGGGTGGGGACGGTCGCTCCCGAATCCGGGGAGTCCGTCGTCGCTTGTATCGCACAACAACAACACTCGGAGTCAACAAGTCGGTAGAAGGATCGCACTCAATCGGAGTAATCGATTAAAGAATCAATCTCAGAATCCGAATCAAGGAATCAGAATCAATGAATCAATCAGAATCAGAATTTCTCCCTCTCTCCATCCATTCGTAATATTTTTGCCAAGACCCTATTTCAAATATAAACTTAAGAAAAACCATATCGTGGGTAGAAATTTTATTATTGGAGGTTATTATTTCACTTTTAACCTAAGTTGGTAACGTTTAGCGTGGGAATGGGCGTAGTTGATTCCTAAATTTCGTGTTGGGAGGGGAATGGGTAGCGACTGCTGTTGTTTGTCGCTTTCCCCTCGGCCCCGGGAGGTCTCTAGGGGGAGTGAGCTTAACGGCAAAGGAGAGGGAAGCCTGCACCTGAGGAAGCAGGACCGAAAACCGATGCATCAATAAAATGTGCCTCTCCGGCACTTTCCGCAATTCAAAAAGAGAAACAAAACCCTGATGGAACCTCGGAAATGACCGGGAAAAACCACCAACTGATCGTCTCGGAAAAAGTTAAGGCCAAGGAATGCGAAAAAAGTCCGAGTTGGGTAGGAAGAAAAAGTCACAATTTCGGCTAAGGTAATTGTCAAAACGAAATAATCAAAATATAATATACAAACAAGACTGATACTCGGCCTTAGGTTCCCGTAAGAAATCAAAAATGTTGCTCGGAAAGAAAGTGAGTCTTGGTTAGGGAAAAATAACCCAAATTTCGGACGGAAAAAAATTCGCAATTTTGCCTAAGGTAATTTTGAAAACGAAACGATCGAAATTTAAAATACGAGCGAAACTGATACAATATCATACGTTGACATAAATTATTCGCGTAAGAAATCAAAATTGTTGCTAGGAAAGAGAGTCAATGTTGGCTAGGAAAAAAGTCAATTTTGGACTAGGAAAAAAGTCACAATTTCGACGAAGGTAATTTTGAGAAAGAACTATCAACATTTAAAATACGAGCGAAACTGATACAATATCATACGTTGACATAAATTATTCGCGTAAAAAAATCAAAATTGTTGCTCGGAAAGAAAGTGACAATGTTAAGTAGGAAAAAAGTCAAGATTTCGGACTAGGGAAAAAGTCACAATTTTGGCTAAGTTAATTGTTACCACGGTTACGAACGGGGTAATTAAATCCAATTTATTCATTTTTTTATTTAAACCCAAACGATGTCAATACGCTAAATTCGGCGTAGAATGTTTATTTTTTTTACATTTACTCACCAGATATCCTAGTACTTCATTTTTGAGTGATAGTCACTTAAACATGTCACCTTATGCAAAAGAACTATGCAAAATTAACAGACATAACCGAGATTCTTTTCTCAATTTTCTAGCGGCAAAGACTCTGCATATCCTTGAGGGATAGTTCTTCTTCTCCTTCCCCACTCGCTACTCTCAAGTACGCTTCCGCATATCTCACGAAAGTCTATCTGGATGGTTCTTCCGATGCGCTCCCTGTGTCGGCTCCTCTCTCTCACAATCAGTGTCGTCATCGCTGGATGACGCACTTCTCCCTGCCCCACTCTTAGCCCTAGTTCAACTACAAATTTTAGACTCTTAATGCCCGAGTGCACCGACCCCGGTTAGGAGTTAACCGCGGTAAATTTATTTCCTAACAGCCATTAAGCTCGTTTGGGTGTGCACCAATCCCGGTTTGGGCTTAACGGACGTTTAACCGCGATTAAGAATTAACCGGCGTCAGTTTGGAAACAAACATGGAGTTCCGATGGGATAATTTTGAAGACGACCTCTTTCATCTAGATTTTTTGTGTCGAGGAGTAAACCGCGATGAAATATTCATGGAAAGGGGCGATCCCTTTGAAGAGTTGAAGGATAAGAAATTACACGAAAGGTTTAGATTAACGAAAGCGACCGTACTTCCTCTGTTGGAAAGGATTCGTCAACACCTGTAGTATCCAACGCAGAGAAATAAGCCTCTTTCGCCGATTAATAGACTTTTGACTGCGCTCAGGTTTTACGCCACAGGAGCTTTCCACATATTAATTTGAGATTCGGCCGGAATTAACCGTTCTACTGCTTTGCGTGTCATCGACGAGCTATCAGTTGCATTTAGCAAGCCTTTCACCGCACTTCGTCCATTTCCCTAATTCTATACCAGAACAAAGAACGGTTATGGATGAGTTCCATGGAACTGCGAACTTTCCTGGTGTATTAGGTGCCATAGACTGCACACACGTACGAATAAGGTCACCGGGTCCACTCGACTGTCACCAACTTTGAAATATAAAATAAAATGTTAGCGTATATATTGTCGTTTGATGGCAAAAGCATTAGAAGAATACATATAATTGAAAGAGAAAAAAATTTTAAATTAATTGTAAGTCAAAAAATTATTTGATTTGCATGTGGCAACAAACGGAAATCTCCGCGGTCGGTCGTCAACGTGTTAATACGAAACGTTCAAAATTTAAAATACAAGCGAAACTGATACAATGGCAAATATATATTCGCGTAAAAAAGTCACAATTGTTGCTCGGAAATAATGTCACAATGTTGGGTAGGAAAAAAGTCACAATTTTGGCTAAGGTAGTTTTGAAAACGAAACGATCGAAATTTAAAATACAAGCGAAACTGATACAATGACATAGGTACGTTTTTCATATACTGAGACTGATTTAGCATCGAAGTAGTTAGGATTATTCAAGATACACGCATTCTACTTAGGCTTCGTGAAACGTACATAAACACACCGCTTACTTATTAACCGTCACGACAGAGATTGGTTACTCATGAAAGTAATTGGAATGTGGTAAAAATGCTATTTTTATTCCACCAACGAAGATATTTTAATTTCGTCAAATTAAGGTCTTGATACACATTGTGAATTAAGGTACGCAAAAAGTAACAAATGTTCCCTTTGTTATTTGCAGAGACCGGTATTACATGTAAGTATTTAGAATTGATCAGTACAGAATTTTTATGCATACTGTTGAGGACAATTCATTTTATCGAATGAAGGCTATGATAGATATTGTAAATTTAAATGTGCTTTCACATCAAGGTAATTAAAACTCGGTAAGCCGGCAATTTTTATTCGCGTTATTGAGAATAATGGGTCGAATGAATAAAAAATAAGCAAATGCTCATGCTTAAGATTTCTATCATTTTTAAGCAAGTGCTAGATTTGGGATGAATAAAAAACAATAGCATTTGCTTTTACTAGGAAGATAAGCATTTGCATATTTTTATAATTTTTCTTAAGCCTTTGCTTAAAATTATGTGAATAAAACCGAGCTGTTGCTTATGCATATGTTTTTTAAGTGAGGTAGAGGGCTTGCTAAGTTATTTGAAGTACCCTATTTTCATGGTCAAATATAAATTGATTTGCCCGAGTTTATGGTGACACGAAAGGTAAAAATGACGAGTTTCAACAACCAACGGTTATAAAAATTTATATCGTTACTCTGAAGAAAATGTGAAGTTTATTTCAAATCTGTTTCTCGGAGAATATCAATAGGCGCTCCATTTCCTGTAATAAAGGCTTGAACTATTTGTTTGAAGTGTAACTAACTGAATACCAATGTACCCATGATTTGTTACGCTGTCGAATTCGGTTAAAAAATAAACAGTTAAGGAAAAATTAATTAATTTACATTTTTTTTAATATTACCGAATACATTTTTTGCAAGTTTGGCATTCAACTAATACTTTAAATGTAATCAAAAACAAGTGAGGAAAGAATTGCCAAGTGTTTTTTCCGAAAATTTTAAGCGTTTGCTAAAAATAAGTAGCAGATGCTTATAAGCAAAAGCAAACTTTTATTCAATCAAAATGAAGCAAATGCTTTTGCTTAAATTTTATTCACTCAACCCAATGTACTACGTAATAACGAAAGTTATGATAACACATTCAGATTTCACATTTTGAAATCATATTGGAATATGCGATTCAAATAGAAATGCGTTGCCAGGGATAGATTCTCAGTGACATTTATATCTTAATCATGTGTGCTTCCTTTTGACAAAAATACAGCGTATCTACTCACAATATCGGCAATTTTACACTTATCCAGTTTTCTAGAAAACACCTTGCATACGTTAATATTAAATACCATTTACTGCTTTAGATACGCCAACGAAGACAAGTTTAAAAATCACATGGAAATTCTTTGATCTCGGTAAGTTGGTTTTTAAAATTCATTGTGTTGAGAGCTATTTCTCAAATTGAATCATTGGGAACAGAGTACCCATTACCTCGGTACCTCCTGTATGAAATAGTTGTTCATTATTATACGGGCACTCGAATAAAAATTAGTACTGGCCATTGCTGAATTAACAACTGTTATTTGTTATCCGAATTCTCTTCATTCACTTTGATTTTGCTATGATTTATACGCAGGTTCCCCGTTGGATAATTTCATCGGGCAATTATTCTAGTACATATTAAACTAATCGTGTTTCTGTCGGTATGTCCATCGAAGCGCGAATTAGCCGTATATGCAATCAATTAATACTAGTGTTTTATATACTCGGTCATAAGGTTCAACTGTTGGGAAATGTTCCGAGAATATAGATAACACAATATCTACCGTAATGGATGTGTGTTCGTCCAAAGTATCTAAATGATTTTAACTGCCGACGGGCCTCTAAACAACAACAATGGAGTTTTATGTGGAATTTATCAGAAAAACTGCTAAAAACGTAAGAATGTCCAATAGTAAGTTTCTACTTCCCATAGACGTATTTTAGGAAAATCCATCGGGAAATAGCGATTTTACTGCAAACAATAAATATCAACGTGAGAACTTGAAAATAAAATCCCTAACACGCTGGATGGAATGAGAAATACATAATAAACTAATAGCTGTTTTGCCAGGAGTTCCAACTCGGTTTTTCTTTATTTCCATTGTAAAATGAGAGTTTATAGCTAAGGTTGACTCCTCCCGCCAAATCCTAGCCATAAGGTTACGAAATAAAAACATTTAATGAAAAACAATATACCGTGATTCATAAGAGGGAAGCATTTAAATATTTCTTCAAGTTTACGGTTCCCAGACACCTTCAACCAAAACGTAAGTTATTTTTATCACAAAAACAAACTATCATTGAAGCACGCTTCCAACATCAAAACACGGCGGAAAAATATACTTGACAAAACAACCAATTTATAATACAATCGAAGTACTTGTCTTGGGTATGCTGCAAATCCTGCTCAAAATCTTAACATAAGAAATTCATCGATAACCGATCAATACCTACATATGTAGGTATTCATTAAAGCCTCCAGGTGCCATAAACTAAAAACCATATTATTCTCTCCCTAGCTTTTATAAAATCTGTGAGGTAGGTATATCTTCAACATTTTATTCGGATCGAGGATAATTACCACAAAAGAAATTCGCGATCGCTCGATGCGACGAACCTATAAGCAACCAACAATTAAATAACACATTTATCCCTATCATCCGCTCATATCATACTTAAGGAAATCGATTAAAAAATCTTTTCGGATAGAGTGCAAGTTTCAAGAAAAGTCCGGGACACCATATAATTACGACTTACTGTTTCCGACAAAAAAATTCAATAACTGCCCAAGTTTTCTATGTCGCTTTTACATATTTATCATGAAGAACGCCTTCTTTGGGTATTCCACCTTGTGGACTATAGATACTTCTACTCCATGTTGTTAAGGCGACCAAGGAGCGAGTGAATGAACCCGTAGTAGATACACGTTGTACGCTCCCGCTCTAAATTCGTAAGGTCTTGCAAAAAAGTCTAGCATAAAAATTACACGACTCGATGATAAAACCTCGATCACGATTAATGGAATAAGAAATAAATAGCGAGGAATTGCTCCACGTCCAGCATTTAAAACTCGACACATTATTGAATTCCGATTGTGATAAACTAAATTCATAGTTTTAGCTTTAACTTCGAGTCGTACATTAAAGTTGCAGCAATGAGCGAGACCTCCCGAAATCATTCGATTATGAAAAAACACTCAAACTTCGAGGTTAACTTCGTAGTTGCTGTCACGAGCGAAACCTTACAGAGAGGAAAATCAGATGCGCCCTACGATCTCTGTCCGGAAGGAAAACACATGCGGCGCACGGAATTCCCGCATAAATGCCACCACTGCGACACTTCATCTACCACAATCTAACGGCAATTTTTGGATGACGTAATCAACAAATGCGAGGAAACTACCACTCCCTATCATTCAAGGATTTAGGAATTAAAAGACTGCAATTAACAATAGACGCGACCCTACCATTCTCAGCAAATATTTCGGCGCTGGAAGAAGTCCGGTTTCCCGGCAGGAAAGGAGTTCCTCTCGTATCCCAGCATCAACAGTCCAACATCTCGTCCGATCACCACCGTTACCAAGTCGACTGCAGGATTGAGATCTCGCGGGTTAATTTGAAAAAGAGAGAAATATTGAGTGACTTCGGGGAAGAGGGATGTAATTTCACACGGAGGCTGAGGGGAAAATGCTTGCGCGATGATTCGATAGAATGAAACAGCATATTATACGAACAAGATACATATTTCAAACAATCAAGATGTGTCCTATACCCCAATACAAGCCAAAAATTATTTAATGAACACTTACGTACACGTTTGAACTGGAAATCAACAAATTACCACGCCCACGAATGCTTTCTTGCCTTTCGGAAAAAATCAATTTATATTTTTTTAATGCACGAGTTCCCAATTGGGCGGTCAAGCTCAGGGAAAGAAGGACAAAATGGAAAATTGAATACAATCTCTCTTTCCCTCACACTCGGAATCCCCACGCAAACACGGCACAACCACTACCCCACCGGATATTTTCTACATTGAAAAGACACCTATCAGCGCAATGAATACCACGAATGTCAGAGACGCCATCGCATCCACGCTCGGAGACAATAGGATTGGCCGCTTCCCTTCCCCACTCCATTCAAGATTCGAAAGCGCCCGATGAGGGCCTTGGTTAGGAGTCCTCAGTCAACAAGAAAAAATACACGGAAATTTTGTGCGCAACAAGAATTTGGGGACCGATTCCCTGCGCATATGGAAATCGACGTTATAAAAATAAACATTCATTCTTCCGGGCTTCGTTTTTATGGTGATTCAAGGTAATTTTAAAATGCGATCGAAAGTAATGATGTGCTGCTTCTCCTCAACGGATCTCCCGTATAAAAACCTAGGTGGTGAAAAATTCATCAATCTTCACTCAAAGTCAAAGAATCCTTTATTTTTCTTAAATTGACGAAGTATAGGATCCTCGTTTTTAATGAGTTTTACTTTTTTAATTCTCTTACATTCATGTTTTTAAACAAACCCTCTGCAAAAGACTAAAGCAAGTACTAAAGTTTCCCTATGAAATTAAGACGAAAAAGTAAGTATGTTGTGCGATTTAAACCCGGGACAAAATATCCCGAAGCCTGCACGGCAACCACCCATCCAACCCACCTCCCCGACATTGTCGGCCTACTATTGCGTTTTAACCAGCCACAGTTAATCCCTGCGAAAAGAAAATAAGATTCTGCCGAAACTAACGCCCATCCAAAAGTTCTAAGATTGATTCAATGTATAAAAACTTGTCTCAATGTTGCATTTTGTACCAATCTGATCGGTGGAGTTACAGTTTTCGTCGGGTTTGGAAATTACGGCGAATAATTAAGTTCACTGAAACAGGTTCGAAAAAAACATACGATTCGGATACACGGGGGTATTCAGTGCCCCAACGACCTCACAGAAAGCACAAAAACTAGTGATGACAAACAAAAAATTATCAACATAATTTTCAAGTGACCCTAAAGGAACTCTAAAAGTGACAAGTTAATGTGCATAACCATCTCTCACTTGCACGCAAAATATAAATCCCAGAGATATTCAGTGCCCCCGTGTACCCTTGGCGTAATTTTTCCCGAACGGTTCTTTTTCACGGTTTCGGAAATTTCTGCAGATATGCCGCAGTTACTCCGTCCTGGACCGTCGCACGTCCGAAAAAGAAAACCATAACCGCCTTCCAATGTTTCATTTTTAGCAGCCCAATATGTTTGAAATGTTGAGCACCCGCTTGCGGAGCATGCGCCCGGAGTGAAAATTGACGAAGTATATAATCCTCATTTTTTCTTTTATTTATTCATTTATATTCCTGCGTTTAAACAACCCCCCTGCAAAAGACTAAAGCAAATACTCAAGTTTCCGTATGAAATTTAAAAAGTAACCTATCAAAAATTATAGACAATTTCTTGTGGTAACAAATTTTCATTTTTATATTTATTAAGAATATATTGCATGCTAAGAGTAATATTTTTGCCAAGACCCTATTTCAAATATAAACTTAAGAAAAACCATATCGTGGGTAGAAATTTTATTATTGGAGGTTATTATTTCACTTTTAACCTAAGTTGGTAACGTTTAGCGTGGGAATGGGCGTAGTTGATTCCTAAATTTCGTGTTGGGAGGGGAATGGGTAGCGACTGCTGTTGTTTGTCGCTTTCCCCTCGGCCCCGGGAGGTCTCTAGGGGGAGTGAGCTTAACGGCAAAGGAGAGGGAAGCCTGCACCTGAGGAAGCAGGACCGAAAACCGATGCATCAATAAAATGTGCCTCTCCGGCACTTTCCGCAATTCAAAAAGAGAAACAAAACCCTGATGGAACCTCGGAAATGACCGGGAAAAACCACCAACTGATCGTCTCGGAAAAAGTTAAGGCCAAGGAATGCGAAAAAAGTCCGAGTTGGGTAGGAAGAAAAAGTCACAATTTCGGCTAAGGTAATTGTCAAAACGAAATAATCAAAATATAATATACAAACAAGACTGATACTCGGCCTTAGGTTCCCGTAAGAAATCAAAAATGTTGCTCGGAAAGAAAGTGAGTCTTGGTTAGGGAAAAATAACCCAAATTTCGGACGGAAAAAAATTCGCAATTTTGCCTAAGGTAATTTTGAAAACGAAACGATCGAAATTTAAAATACGAGCGAAACTGATACAATATCATACGTTGACATAAATTATTCGCGTAAGAAATCAAAATTGTTGCTAGGAAAGAGAGTCAATGTTGGCTAGGAAAAAAGTCAATTTTGGACTAGGAAAAAAGTCACAATTTCGACGAAGGTAATTTTGAGAAAGAACTATCAACATTTAAAATACGAGCGAAACTGATACAATATCATACGTTGACATAAATTATTCGCGTAAAAAAATCAAAATTGTTGCTCGGAAAGAAAGTGACAATGTTAAGTAGGAAAAAAGTCAAGATTTCGGACTAGGGAAAAAGTCACAATTTTGGCTAAGTTAATTGTTACCACGGTTACGAACGGGGTAATTAAATCCAATTTATTCATTTTTTTATTTAAACCCAAACGATGTCAATACGCTAAATTCGGCGTAGAATGTTTATTTTTTTTTACATTTACTCACCAGATATCCTAGTACTTCATTTTTGAGTGATAGTCACTTAAACATGTCACCTTATGCAAAAGAACTATGCAAAATTAACAGACATAACCGAGATTCTTTTCTCAATTTTCTAGCGGCAAAGACTCTGCATATCCTTGAGGGATAGTTCTTCTTCTCCTTCCCCACTCGCTACTCTCAAGTACGCTTCCGCATATCTCACGAAAGTCTATCTGGATGGTTCTTCCGATGCGCTCCCTGTGTCGGCTCCTCTCTCTCACAATCAGTGTCGTCATCGCTGGATGACGCACTTCTCCCTGCCCCACTCTTAGCCCTAGTTCAACTACAAATTTTAGACTCTTAATGCCCGAGTGCACCGACCCCGGTTAGGAGTTAACCGCGGTAAATTTATTTCCTAACAGCCATTAAGCTCGTTTGGGTGTGCACCAATCCCGGTTTGGGCTTAACGGACGTTTAACCGCGATTAAGAATTAACCGGCGTCAGTTTGGAAACAAACATGGAGTTCCGATGGGATAATTTTGAAGACGACCTCTTTCATCTAGATTTTTTGTGTCGAGGAGTAAACCGCGATGAAATATTCATGGAAAGGGGCGATCCCTTTGAAGAGTTGAAGGATAAGAAATTACACGAAAGGTTTAGATTAACGAAAGCGACCGTACTTCCTCTGTTGGAAAGGATTCGTCAACACCTGTAGTATCCAACGCAGAGAAATAAGCCTCTTTCGCCGATTAATAGACTTTTGACTGCGCTCAGGTTTTACGCCACAGGAGCTTTCCACATATTAATTTGAGATTCGGCCGGAATTAACCGTTCTACTGCTTTGCGTGTCATCGACGAGCTATCAGTTGCATTTAGCAAGCCTTTCACCGCACTTCGTCCATTTCCCTAATTCTATACCAGAACAAAGAACGGTTATGGATGAGTTCCATGGAATTGCGAACTTTCCTGGTGTATTAGGTGCCATAGACTGCACACACGTACGAATAAGGTCACCGGGTCCACTCGACTGTCACCAACTTTGAAATATAAAATAAAATGTTAGCGTATATATTGTCGTTTGATGGCAAAAGCATTAGAAGAATACATATAATTGAAAGAGAAAAAAATTTTAAATTAATTGTAAGTCAAAAAATTATTTGATTTGCATGTGGCAACAAACGGAAATCTCCGCGGTCGGTCGTCAACGTGTTAATACGAAACGTTCAAAATTTAAAATACAAGCGAAACTGATACAATGGCAAATATATATTCGCGTAAAAAAGTCACAATTGTTGCTCGGAAATAATGTCACAATGTTGGGTAGGAAAAAAGTCACAATTTTGGCTAAGGTAGTTTTGAAAACGAAACGATCGAAATTTAAAATACAAGCGAAACTGATACAATGACATAGGTACGTTTTTCATATACTGAGACTGATTTAGCATCGAAGTAGTTAGGATTATTCAAGATACACGCATTCTACTTAGGCTTCGTGAAACGTACATAAACACACCGCTTACTTATTAACCGTCACGACAGAGATTGGTTACTCATGAAAGTAATTGGAATGTGGTAAAAATGCTATTTTTATTCCACCAACGAAGATATTTTAATTTCGTCAAATTAAGGTCTTGATACACATTGTGAATTAAGGTACGCAAAAAGTAACAAATGTTCCCTTTGTTATTTGCAGAGACCGGTATTACATGTAAGTATTTAGAATTGATCAGTACAGAATTTTTATGCATACTGTTGAGGACAATTCATTTTATCGAATGAAGGCTATGATAGATATTGTAAATTTAAATGTGCTTTCACATCAAGGTAATTAAAACTCGGTAAGCCGGCAATTTTTATTCGCGTTATTGAGAATAATGGGTCGAATGAATAAAAAATAAGCAAATGCTCATGCTTAAGATTTCTATCATTTTTAAGCAAGTGCTAGATTTGGGATGAATAAAAAACAATAGCATTTGCTTTTACTAGGAAGATAAGCATTTGCATATTTTTATAATTTTTCTTAAGCCTTTGCTTAAAATTATGTGAATAAAACCGAGCTGTTGCTTATGCATATGTTTTTTAAGTGAGGTAGAGGGCTTGCTAAGTTATTTGAAGTACCCTATTTTCATGGTCAAATATAAATTGATTTGCCCGAGTTTATGGTGACACGAAAGGTAAAAATGACGAGTTTCAACAACCAACGGTTATAAAAATTTATATCGTTACTCTGAAGAAAATGTGAAGTTTATTTCAAATCTGTTTCTCGGAGAATATCAATAGGCGCTCCATTTCCTGTAATAAAGGCTTGAACTATTTGTTTGAAGTGTAACTAACTGAATACCAATGTACCCATGATTTGTTACGCTGTCGAATTCGGTTAAAAAATAAACAGTTAAGGAAAAATTAATTAATTTACATTTTTTTTAATATTACCGAATACATTTTTTGCAAGTTTGGCATTCAACTAATACTTTAAATGTAATCAAAAACAAGTGAGGAAAGAATTGCCAAGTGTTTTTTCCGAAAATTTTAAGCGTTTGCTAAAAATAAGTAGCAGATGCTTATAAGCAAAAGCAAACTTTTATTCAATCAAAATGAAGCAAATGCTTTTGCTTAAATTTTATTCACTCAACCCAATGTACTACGTAATAACGAAAGTTATGATAACACATTCAGATTTCACATTTTGAAATCATATTGGAATATGCGATTCAAATAGAAATGCGTTGCCAGGGATAGATTCTCAGTGACATTTATATCTTAATCATGTGTGCTTCCTTTTGACAAAAATACAGCGTATCTACTCACAATATCGGCAATTTTACACTTATCCAGTTTTCTAGAAAACACCTTGCATACGTTAATATTAAATACCATTTACTGCTTTAGATACGCCAACGAAGACAAGTTTAAAAATCACATGGAAATTCTTTGATCTCGGTAAGTTGGTTTTTAAAATTCATTGTGTTGAGAGCTATTTCTCAAATTGAATCATTGGGAACAGAGTACCCATTACCTCGGTACCTCCTGTATGAAATAGTTGTTCATTATTATACGGGCACTCGAATAAAAATTAGTACTGGCCATTGCTGAATTAACAACTGTTATTTGTTATCCGAATTCTCTTCATTCACTTTGATTTTGCTATGATTTATACGCAGGTTCCCCGTTGGATAATTTCATCGGGCAATTATTCTAGTACATATTAAACTAATCGTGTTTCTGTCGGTATGTCCATCGAAGCGCGAATTAGCCGTATATGCAATCAATTAATACTAGTGTTTTATATACTCGGTCATAAGGTTCAACTGTTGGGAAATGTTCCGAGAATATAGATAACACAATATCTACCGTAATGGATGTGTGTTCGTCCAAAGTATCTAAATGATTTTAACTGCCGACGGGCCTCTAAACAACAACAATGGAGTTTTATGTGGAATTTATCAGAAAAACTGCTAAAAACGTAAGAATGTCCAATAGTAAGTTTCTACTTCCCATAGACGTATTTTAGGAAAATCCATCGGGAAATAGCGATTTTACTGCAAACAATAAATATCAACGTGAGAACTTGAAAATAAAATCCCTAACACGCTGGATGGAATGAGAAATACATAATAAACTAATAGCTGTTTTGCCAGGAGTTCCAACTCGGTTTTTCTTTATTTCCATTGTAAAATGAGAGTTTATAGCTAAGGTTGACTCCTCCCGCCAAATCCTAGCCATAAGGTTACGAAATAAAAACATTTAATGAAAAACAATATACCGTGATTCATAAGAGGGAAGCATTTAAATATTTCTTCAAGTTTACGGTTCCCAGACACCTTCAACCAAAACGTAAGTTATTTTTATCACAAAAACAAACTATCATTGAAGCACGCTTCCAACATCAAAACACGGCGGAAAAATATACTTGACAAAACAACCAATTTATAATACAATCGAAGTACTTGTCTTGGGTATGCTGCAAATCCTGCTCAAAATCTTAACATAAGAAATTCATCGATAACCGATCAATACCTACATATGTAGGTATTCATTAAAGCCTCCAGGTGCCATAAACTAAAAACCATATTATTCTCTCCCTAGCTTTTATAAAATCTGTGAGGTAGGTATATCTTCAACATTTTATTCGGATCGAGGATAATTACCACAAAAGAAATTCGCGATCGCTCGATGCGACGAACCTATAAGCAACCAACAATTAAATAACACATTTATCCCTATCATCCGCTCATATCATACTTAAGGAAATCGATTAAAAAATCTTTTCGGATAGAGTGCAAGTTTCAAGAAAAGTCCGGGACACCATATAATTACGACTTACTGTTTCCGACAAAAAAATTCAATAACTGCCCAAGTTTTCTATGTCGCTTTTACATATTTATCATGAAGAACGCCTTCTTTGGGTATTCCACCTTGTGGACTATAGATACTTCTACTCCATGTTGTTAAGGCGACCAAGGAGCGAGTGAATGAACCCGTAGTAGATACACGTTGTACGCTCCCGCTCTAAATTCGTAAGGTCTTGCAAAAAAGTCTAGCATAAAAATTACACGACTCGATGATAAAACCTCGATCACGATTAATGGAATAAGAAATAAATAGCGAGGAATTGCTCCACGTCCAGCATTTAAAACTCGACACATTAATGAATTCCGATTGTGATAAACTAAATTCATAGTTTTAGCTTTAACTTCGAGTCGTACATTAAAGTTGCAGCAATGAGCGAGACCTCCCGAAATCATTCGATTATGAAAAAACACTCAAACTTCGAGGTTAACTTCGTAGTTGCTGTCACGAGCGAAACCTTACAGAGAGGAAAATCAGATGCGCCCTACGATCTCTGTCCGGAAGGAAAACACATGCGGCGCACGGAATTCCCGCATAAATGCCACCACTGCGACACTTCATCTACCACAATCTAACGGCAATTTTTGGATGACGTAATCAACAAATGCGAGGAAACTACCACTCCCTATCATTCAAGGATTTAGGAATTAAAAGACTGCAATTAACAATAGACGCGACCCTACCATTCTCAGCAAATATTTCGGCGCTGGAAGAAGTCCGGTTTCCCGGCAGGAAAGGAGTTCCTCTCGTATCCCAGCATCAACAGTCCAACATCTCGTCCGATCACCACCGTTACCAAGTCGACTGCAGGATTGAGATCTCGCGGGTTAATTTGAAAAAGAGAGAAATATTGAGTGACTTCGGGGAAGAGGGATGTAATTTCACACGGAGGCTGAGGGGAAAATGCTTGCGCGATGATTCGATAGAATGAAACAGCATATTATACGAACAAGATACATATTTCAAACAATCAATAAGTGTCCTATACCCCAATACAAGCCAAAAATTATTTAACGAACACTTACGTACACGTTTGAACTGGAAATCAACAAATTACCACGCCCACGAATGCTTTCTTGCCTTTCGGAAAAAATCAATTTATATTTTTTTAATGCACGAGTTCCCAATTGGGCGGTCAAGCTCAGGGAAAGAAGGACAAAATGGAAAATTGAATACAATCTCTCTTTCCCTCACACTCGGAATCCCCACGCAAACACGGCACAACCACTACCCCACCGGATATTTTCTACATTGAAAAGACACCTATCAGCGCAATGAATACCACGAATGTCAGAGACGCCATCGCATCCACGCTCGGAGACAATAGGATTGGCCGCTTCCCTTCCCCACTCCATTCAAGATTCGAAAGCGCCCGATGAGGGCCTTGGTTAGGAGTCCTCAGTCAACAAGAAAAAATACACGGAAATTTTGTGCGCAACAAGAATTTGGGGACCGATTCCCTGCGCATATGGAAATCGACGTTATAAAAATAAACATTCATTCTTCCGGGCTTCGTTTTTATGGTGATTCAAGGTAATTTTAAAATGCGATCGAAAGTAATGATGTGCTGCTTCTCCTCAACGGATCTCCCGTATAAAAACCTAGGTGGTGAAAAATTCATCAATCTTCACTCAAAGTCAAAGAATCCTTTATTTTTCTTAAATTGACGAAGTATAGGATCCTCGTTTTTAATGAGTTTTACTTTTTTAATTCTCTTACATTCATGTTTTTAAACAAACCCTCTGCAAAAGACTAAAGCAAGTACTAAAGTTTCCCTATGAAATTAAGACGAAAAAGTAAGTATGTTGTGCGATTTAAACCCGGGACAAAATATCCCGAAGCCTGCACGGCAACCACCCATCCAACCCACCTCCCCGACATTGTCGGCCTACTATTGCGTTTTAACCAGCCACAGTTAATCCCTGCGAAAAGAAAATAAGATTCTGCCGAAACTAACGCCCATCCAAAAGTTCTAAGATTGATTCAATGTATAAAAACTTGTCTCAATGTTGCATTTTGTACCAATCTGATCGGTGGAGTTACAGTTTTCGTCGGGTTTGGAAATTACGGCGAATAATTAAGTTCACTGAAACAGGTTCGAAAAAAACATACGATTCGGATACACGGGGGTATTCAGTGCCCCAACGACCTCACAGAAAGCACAAAAACTAGTGATGACAAACAAAAAATTATCAACATAATTTTCAAGTGACCCTAAAGGAACTCTAAAAGTGACAAGTTAATGTGCATAACCATCTCTCACTTGCACGCAAAATATAAATCCCAGAGATATTCAGTGCCCCCGTGTACCCTTGGCGTAATTTTTCCCGAACGGTTCTTTTTCACGGTTTCGGAAATTTCTGCAGATATGCCGCAGTTACTCCGTCCTGGACCGTCGCACGTCCGAAAAAGAAAACCATAACCGCCTTCCAATGTTTCATTTTTAGCAGCCCAATATGTTTGAAATGTTGAGCACCCGCTTGCGGAGCATGCGCCCGGAGTGAAAATTGACGAAGTATATAATCCTCATTTTTTCTTTTATTTATTCATTTATATTCCTGCGTTTAAACAACCCCCCTGCAAAAGACTAAAGCAAATACTCAAGTTTCCGTATGAAATTTAAAAAGTAACCTATCAAAAATTATAGACAATTTCTTGTGGTAACAAATTTTCATTTTTATATTTATTAAGAATATATTGCATGCTAAGAGTAATATTTTTGCCAAGACCCTATTTCAAATATAAACTTAAGAAAAACCATATCGTGGGTAGAAATTTTATTATTGGAGGTTATTATTTCACTTTTAACCTAAGTTGGTAACGTTTAGCGTGGGAATGGGCGTAGTTGATTCCTAAATTTCGTGTTGGGAGGGGAATGGGTAGCGACTGCTGTTGTTTGTCGCTTTCCCCTCGGCCCCGGGAGGTCTCTAGGGGGAGTGAGCTTAACGGCAAAGGAGAGGGAAGCCTGCACCTGAGGAAGCAGGACCGAAAACCGATGCATCAATAAAATGTGCCTCTCCGGCACTTTCCGCAATTCAAAAAGAGAAACAAAACCCTGATGGAACCTCGGAAATGACCGGGAAAAACCACCAACTGATCGTCTCGGAAAAAGTTAAGGCCAAGGAATGCGAAAAAAGTCCGAGTTGGGTAGGAAGAAAAAGTCACAATTTCGGCTAAGGTAATTGTCAAAACGAAATAATCAAAATATAATATACAAACAAGACTGATACTCGGCCTTAGGTTCCCGTAAGAAATCAAAAATGTTGCTCGGAAAGAAAGTGAGTCTTGGTTAGGGAAAAATAACCCAAATTTCGGACGGAAAAAAATTCGCAATTTTGCCTAAGGTAATTTTGAAAACGAAACGATCGAAATTTAAAATACGAGCGAAACTGATACAATATCATACGTTGACATAAATTATTCGCGTAAGAAATCAAAATTGTTGCTAGGAAAGAGAGTCAATGTTGGCTAGGAAAAAAGTCAATTTTGGACTAGGAAAAAAGTCACAATTTCGACGAAGGTAATTTTGAGAAAGAACTATCAACATTTAAAATACGAGCGAAACTGATACAATATCATACGTTGACATAAATTATTCGCGTAAAAAAATCAAAATTGTTGCTCGGAAAGAAAGTGACAATGTTAAGTAGGAAAAAAGTCAAGATTTCGGACTAGGGAAAAAGTCACAATTTTGGCTAAGTTAATTGTTACCACGGTTACGAACGGGGTAATTAAATCCAATTTATTCATTTTTTTATTTAAACCCAAACGATGTCAATACGCTAAATTCGGCGTAGAATGTTTATTTTTTTTTTACATTTACTCACCAGATATCCTAGTACTTCATTTTTGAGTGATAGTCACTTAAACATGTCACCTTATGCAAAAGAACTATGCAAAATTAACAGACATAACCGAGATTCTTTTCTCAATTTTCTAGCGGCAAAGACTCTGCATATCCTTGAGGGATAGTTCTTCTTCTCCTTCCCCACTCGCTACTCTCAAGTACGCTTCCGCATATCTCACGAAAGTCTATCTGGATGGTTCTTCCGATGCGCTCCCTGTGTCGGCTCCCCTCTCTCACAATCAGTGTCGTCATCGCTGGATGACGCACTTCTCCCTGCCCCACTCTTAGCCCTAGTTCAACTACAAATTTTAGACTCATAATGCCCGAGTGCACCGACCCCGGTTAGGAGTTAACCGCGGTAAATTTATTTCCTAACAGCCATTAAGCTCGTTTGGGTGTGCACCAATCCCGGTTTGGGCTTAACGGACGTTTAACCGCGATTAAGAATTAACCGGCGTCAGTTTGGAAACAAACATGGAGTTCCGATGGGATAATTTTGAAGACGACCTCTTTCATCTAGATTTTTTGTGTCGAGGAGTAAACCGCGATGAAATATTCATGGAAAGGGGCGATCCCTTTGAAGAGTTGAAGGATAAGAAATTACACGAAAGGTTTAGATTAACGAAAGCGACCGTACTTCCTCTGTTGGAAAGGATTCGTCAACACCTGTAGTATCCAACGCAGAGAAATAAGCCTCTTTCGCCGATTAATAGACTTTTGACTGCGCTCAGGTTTTACGCCACAGGAGCTTTCCACATATTAATTTGAGATTCGGCCGGAATTAACCGTTCTACTGCTTTGCGTGTCATCGACGAGCTATCAGTTGCATTTAGCAAGCCTTTCACCGCACTTCGTCCATTTCCCTAATTCTATACCAGAACAAAGAACGGTTATGGATGAGTTCCATGGAATTGCGAACTTTCCTGGTGTATTAGGTGCCATAGACTGCACACACGTACGAATAAGGTCACCGGGTCCACTCGACTGTCACCAACTTTGAAATATAAAATAAAATGTTAGCGTATATATTGTCGTTTGATGGCAAAAGCATTAGAAGAATACATATAATTGAAAGAGAAAAAAATTTTAAATTAATTGTAAGTCAAAAAATTATTTGATTTGCATGTGGCAACAAACGGAAATCTCCGCGGTCGGTCGTCAACGTGTTAATACGAAACGTTCAAAATTTAAAATACAAGCGAAACTGATACAATGGCAAATATATATTCGCGTAAAAAAGTCACAATTGTTGCTCGGAAATAATGTCACAATGTTGGGTAGGAAAAAAGTCACAATTTTGGCTAAGGTAGTTTTGAAAACGAAACGATCGAAATTTAAAATACAAGCGAAACTGATACAATGACATAGGTACGTTTTTCATATACTGAGACTGATTTAGCATCGAAGTAGTTAGGATTATTCAAGATACACGCATTCTACTTAGGCTTCGTGAAACGTACATAAACACACCGCTTACTTATTAACCGTCACGACAGAGATTGGTTACTCATGAAAGTAATTGGAATGTGGTAAAAATGCTATTTTTATTCCACCAACGAAGATATTTTAATTTCGTCAAATTAAGGTCTTGATACACATTGTGAATTAAGGTACGCAAAAAGTAACAAATGTTCCCTTTGTTATTTGCAGAGACCGGTATTACATGTAAGTATTTAGAATTGATCAGTACAGAATTTTTATGCATACTGTTGAGGACAATTCATTTTATCGAATGAAGGCTATGATAGATATTGTAAATTTAAATGTGCTTTCACATCAAGGTAATTAAAACTCGGTAAGCCGGCAATTTTTATTCGCGTTATTGAGAATAATGGGTCGAATGAATAAAAAATAAGCAAATGCTCATGCTTAAGATTTCTATCATTTTTAAGCAAGTGCTAGATTTGGGATGAATAAAAAACAATAGCATTTGCTTTTACTAGGAAGATAAGCATTTGCATATTTTTATAATTTTTCTTAAGCCTTTGCTTAAAATTATGTGAATAAAACCGAGCTGTTGCTTATGCATATGTTTTTTAAGTGAGGTAGAGGGCTTGCTAAGTTATTTGAAGTACCCTATTTTCATGGTCAAATATAAATTGATTTGCCCGAGTTTATGGTGACACGAAAGGTAAAAATGACGAGTTTCAACAACCAACGGTTATAAAAATTTATATCGTTACTCTGAAGAAAATGTGAAGTTTATTTCAAATCTGTTTCTCGGAGAATATCAATAGGCGCTCCATTTCCTGTAATAAAGGCTTGAACTATTTGTTTGAAGTGTAACTAACTGAATACCAATGTACCCATGATTTGTTACGCTGTCGAATTCGGTTAAAAAATAAACAGTTAAGGAAAAATTAATTAATTTACATTTTTTTTAATATTACCGAATACATTTTTTGCAAGTTTGGCATTCAACTAATACTTTAAATGTAATCAAAAACAAGTGAGGAAAGAATTGCCAAGTGTTTTTTCCGAAAATTTTAAGCGTTTGCTAAAAATAAGTAGCAGATGCTTATAAGCAAAAGCAAACTTTTATTCAATCAAAATGAAGCAAATGCTTTTGCTTAAATTTTATTCACTCAACCCAATGTACTACGTAATAACGAAAGTTATGATAACACATTCAGATTTCACATTTTGAAATCATATTGGAATATGCGATTCAAATAGAAATGCGTTGCCAGGGATAGATTCTCAGTGACATTTATATCTTAATCATGTGTGCTTCCTTTTGACAAAAATACAGCGTATCTACTCACAATATCGGCAATTTTACACTTATCCAGTTTTCTAGAAAACACCTTGCATACGTTAATATTAAATACCATTTACTGCTTTAGATACGCCAACGAAGACAAGTTTAAAAATCACATGGAAATTCTTTGATCTCGGTAAGTTGGTTTTTAAAATTCATTGTGTTGAGAGCTATTTCTCAAATTGAATCATTGGGAACAGAGTACCCATTACCTCGGTACCTCCTGTATGAAATAGTTGTTCATTATTATACGGGCACTCGAATAAAAATTAGTACTGGCCATTGCTGAATTAACAACTGTTATTTGTTATCCGAATTCTCTTCATTCACTTTGATTTTGCTATGATTTATACGCAGGTTCCCCGTTGGATAATTTCATCGGGCAATTATTCTAGTACATATTAAACTAATCGTGTTTCTGTCGGTATGTCCATCGAAGCGCGAATTAGCCGTATATGCAATCAATTAATACTAGTGTTTTATATACTCGGTCATAAGGTTCAACTGTTGGGAAATGTTCCGAGAATATAGATAACACAATATCTACCGTAATGGATGTGTGTTCGTCCAAAGTATCTAAATGATTTTAACTGCCGACGGGCCTCTAAACAACAACAATGGAGTTTTATGTGGAATTTATCAGAAAAACTGCTAAAAACGTAAGAATGTCCAATAGTAAGTTTCTACTTCCCATAGACGTATTTTAGGAAAATCCATCGGGAAATAGCGATTTTACTGCAAACAATAAATATCAACGTGAGAACTTGAAAATAAAATCCCTAACACGCTGGATGGAATGAGAAATACATAATAAACTAATAGCTGTTTTGCCAGGAGTTCCAACTCGGTTTTTCTTTATTTCCATTGTAAAATGAGAGTTTATAGCTAAGGTTGACTCCTCCCGCCAAATCCTAGCCATAAGGTTACGAAATAAAAACATTTAATGAAAAACAATATACCGTGATTCATAAGAGGGAAGCATTTAAATATTTCTTCAAGTTTACGGTTCCCAGACACCTTCAACCAAAACGTAAGTTATTTTTATCACAAAAACAAACTATCATTGAAGCACGCTTCCAACATCAAAACACGGCGGAAAAATATACTTGACAAAACAACCAATTTATAATACAATCGAAGTACTTGTCTTGGGTATGCTGCAAATCCTGCTCAAAATCTTAACATAAGAAATTCATCGATAACCGATCAATACCTACATATGTAGGTATTCATTAAAGCCTCCAGGTGCCATAAACTAAAAACCATATTATTCTCTCCCTAGCTTTTATAAAATCTGTGAGGTAGGTATATCTTCAACATTTTATTCGGATCGAGGATAATTACCACAAAAGAAATTCGCGATCGCTCGATGCGACGAACCTATAAGCAACCAACAATTAAATAACACATTTATCCCTATCATCCGCTCATATCATACTTAAGGAAATCGATTAAAAAATCTTTTCGGATAGAGTGCAAGTTTCAAGAAAAGTCCGGGACACCATATAATTACGACTTACTGTTTCCGACAAAAAAATTCAATAACTGCCCAAGTTTTCTATGTCGCTTTTACATATTTATCATGAAGAACGCCTTCTTTGGGTATTCCACCTTGTGGACTATAGATACTTCTACTCCATGTTGTTAAGGCGACCAAGGAGCGAGTGAATGAACCCGTAGTAGATACACGTTGTACGCTCCCGCTCTAAATTCGTAAGGTCTTGCAAAAAAGTCTAGCATAAAAATTACACGACTCGATGATAAAACCTCGATCACGATTAATGGAATAAGAAATAAATAGCGAGGAATTGCTCCACGTCCAGCATTTAAAACTCGACACATTAATGAATTCCGATTGTGATAAACTAAATTCATAGTTTTAGCTTTAACTTCGAGTCGTACATTAAAGTTGCAGCAATGAGCGAGACCTCCCGAAATCATTCGATTATGAAAAAACACTCAAACTTCGAGGTTAACTTCGTAGTTGCTGTCACGAGCGAAACCTTACAGAGAGGAAAATCAGATGCGCCCTACGATCTCTGTCCGGAAGGAAAACACATGCGGCGCACGGAATTCCCGCATAAATGCCACCACTGCGACACTTCATCTACCACAATCTAACGGCAATTTTTGGATGACGTAATCAACAAATGCGAGGAAACTACCACTCCCTATCATTCAAGGATTTAGGAATTAAAAGACTGCAATTAACAATAGACGCGACCCTACCATTCTCAGCAAATATTTCGGCGCTGGAAGAAGTCCGGTTTCCCGGCAGGAAAGGAGTTCCTCTCGTATCCCAGCATCAACAGTCCAACATCTCGTCCGATCACCACCGTTACCAAGTCGACTGCAGGATTGAGATCTCGCGGGTTAATTTGAAAAAGAGAGAAATATTGAGTGACTTCGGGGAAGAGGGATGTAATTTCACACGGAGGCTGAGGGGAAAATGCTTGCGCGATGATTCGATAGAATGAAACAGCATATTATACGAACAAGATACATATTTCAAACAATCAATAAGTGTCCTATACCCCAATACAAGCCAAAAATTATTTAACGAACACTTACGTACACGTTTGAACTGGAAATCAACAAATTACCACGCCCACGAATGCTTTCTTGCCTTTCGGAAAAAATCAATTTATATTTTTTTAATGCACGAGTTCCCAATTGGGCGGTCAAGCTCAGGGAAAGAAGGACAAAATGGAAAATTGAATACAATCTCTCTTTCCCTCACACTCGGAATCCCCACGCAAACACGGCACAACCACTACCCCACCGGACATTTTCTACATTGAAAATCACCTATCCAGGTTCGCGATTAGAAAACGATGACCGTATAAATGTGACTCCTCTAACCCCTCCGCCGCCTCAGTGCGTTTTGGAGACCTTTCCCATTCCTTCCCATTGGTCGAAGATGTTGCCAGGCAAAGATCTACGTAAGCAATCGCGTCTCATCTTCCCCTCCTCCTGCTCCCTCCCCTTTCCATCCCCCTGCTCCCTCCCCGACCAGATTGCCGCTTTTTGAAGGGCAGTGGTTTTTCCGTAAACCAAAACGTTTAATTATTCCATAAATTTGATGCAATGATCCTCTATCAGTTTTTTTCAGTTCTGAAAACAATTTAATCATCAAATGTATGTGTGGGAATTGTTATACACTTCTAAAGAAAACAACATTTTTTACACGTTTATTGCGAAAAAAATTAAGTACAAAATATAAAAATATTATTGGCCCATTGATCTGTAGAAACAAGTATAGGACAAGGTCGGAATAGTATAAACAAGTATGGATATCACATAAGAGCTTCTTTAGGAGTACATCATAAGCAAAAATAATACATTCCAAACATTATTGAACTAATAAAAGTACATTCAAAGGTTACCATATTTTAAGCAAGGAGAAGTAATAGATTACAGTTATATCACAATATATACATAAATCAATTTCTAGGGAGTCCTTTACATTATAAAGACAGACAACAATAAAGTATACACCGAGTATCGCATTCTATATAAATAAATATACCTCATAAGGTTCTCCTTAATGGCACTACTAGGCCTGCGTGGGGTTGAAACCCCGAGGGGCCAGGTTGTGAGCCAACTTCACCTTGCTTTTCTGCTGCAAGAAGGAAATACAAGTTAACCATTTAGTCAACTTACAACAAAAACTATTAAATAATTAATAGTGAATAACAGCAAAATGATCAGAAGCAATATTGTTTTTAAAAGAAAAAACACCTACCAGGTGGAGAGAAACCACAGGCGTCAATGGCTCAGCCCACGACGGGCCAGGCTGTGGGCCAACTTCATCTTGTTTTGCTGCTGCAGGAAGGAAATACAAGTTAACCATTGAGTCAACTAACAAGTAACACTTCATAGAATGCTCAAAGCATGATTGGAGAAGATGCTTGAAAAGATGAAAACAGTGGTCACTAGATAAACAGTGTCTATGCAAAACATCACTAAAATAATTTACCTGGCAGATGTAAATTCGGAATGGAATCCTTCCGAAGTTTCATAGTGCCTTCAATAAAATTCTCCTCAGAGAAATGCCTCCGGCAAAGTCTTCTATTGTTATAGATGGCCATTCGGTTCATGGACATAAGCTTAGGATTCCCAACCAACTTCAACCAAACATCGAATCGACGATTTGCGTCGGAAATGGGATGAGGGAACCAAGATTTATCATTTAAAAATATACATCCTCTTGCCGATCTCCCGTATTTCACACTCAGGCATTTCTAAATATTAATAAATGAATTATATGTCAAAATATTTACCTAACTCGAGTACCCTCCTTATTCCCGCAATTGGGGACGCAACAAGAAAAGCAAACCATACCCAGAAATAACTGGAAATAACGTGTAACCTTGTGAAATCACGTGAAACCTGGAAAACGGTTGAAACAACTTGAAACACGAAAACCGTTCGAATGTGCGCGCAACCTATTTCCCCTACTTCCTTTCCTACTTCCCCTCCATCGCCTCTGGTGTGCTTTGGAGCGCCAATCCAAAGGCGGTCCATCGCATCCACGCTCGGAGACAATAGGATTGGCCGCTTCCCTTCCCCACTCCATTCAAGATTCGAAAGCGTCCGATGAGGGCCTTGGTTAGGAGTCCTCTAGGCTTCCTACCTCGCGGAAAGAACATTTGCTGTCCGATGGACAACGGCGAAATCTGACCTGCATCCCATCTGTGCGGGAGTACCACAAGGGTCGGTCTTGGGACCGATCCTATTCAACTTGTACACGGCAGACATTCCCTCTGGAGGCTCCTGGAATGTCATGGCTGCCCTCTATGCTGATGATGCAGCGTTATTGGCAAGATCCACCAAGTCCTATGCAGCAGCGTCCTATCTACAAGAGGCTACGGAAGAGCTGCTGTCCTGGTACAGGAAGTGGAGAATCACCATCAATCCAAAAAAGACACAGACGGTAGTCTTCCACTGCCGACTGAAGCCTAAGATACCGGAACCGCTGGAGATAGGGGGAGAGGAAATCGACTGGGGGAAGTCGGAAACCTACCTCAGTGTCATTCTTGACGCCAAGCTCCAGTTCTGCCACCACATCAAAACCATCATTGGGAGAGCGTATGGAGCAAGAAGGGATCTGGCTCCCATCCTGAGGAACCCTCATTCTGACTTGCGACTACGCCTTCTCCTCTACAAAATGGTGATTCTCCCCACCATACTGTACGGTTCACCAGCCTGGTCTGCTAGGATCATGGCGACGCCAAAAAGAAAACTGGAGGTCCTACAAAACGGCACCCCCCGCATGATACTGCGCCCTGGAGCAAGGATCTCCACATCCGCCCTCCTATCTGCGGCCGCCATCCCATCTGTAGAAGACAGAATGAGGGACGCGGCCAAAACATTCTACGATGCCCTCCAGCTCAAGGAGTCTGAGGAGCTGAGGAGCATTGCAGAAGTATCTGTGAAACCATGGGATCGACAGAAAAGGCCTCGAGCCGCTACTGGTGATCCTGATGACCAACCGCCTCCTAAGAGGAGGAGGTAACTGGGGATAGAGGAATCCCATAAGAGGCGATGAAAGAAGAAAGTCACGGCCCACTGCAGAAATTCCCAAAGGAGAAATCCTGCAGAAATACCCTCCTCGCCGAAGAAGACGAGGGTTCTGATTCAATGCTAGGAGTCCTCAGTTAACAAGAAAAAATACACGGAAATTTTGTGCGCAACAAGAATTTGGGGACCGATTCCCTGCGCATATGGAAATCGACGTTATAAAAATAAACATTCATTCTTCCGGGCTTCGTTTTTATGGTGATTCAAGGTAATTTTAAAATGCGATCGAAAGTAATGATGTTCTGCTTCTCCTCAACGGATCTCCCGTATAAAAACCTAGGTGGTGAAAAATTCATCAATCTTCACTCAAAGTCAAAGAATCCTTTATTTTTCTTAAATTGACGAAGTATAGGATCCTCGTTTTTAACGAGTTTTACTTTTTTAATTCTCTTACATTCATGTTTTTAAACAAACCCTCTGCAAAAGACTAAAGCAAGTACTAAAGTTTCCCTATGAAATTAAGACGAAAAAAGTAAATATGTTGTGCGATTTAAACCCGGGACAAAATATCCAGAAGCCTGCACGGCAACCACCCATCCAACCCACCTCCCCGACATTGTCGGCCTACTATTGCGTTTTAACCAGCCACAGTTAATCCCTGCGAAAAGAAAATAAGATTCTGCCGAAACTAACGCCCATCCAAAAGTTCTAAGATTGATTCAATGTATAAAAACTTGTCTCAATGTTGCATTTTGTACCAATCTGATCGGTGGAGTTACAGTTTTCGTCGGGTTTGGAAATTACGGTGAATAATTAAGTTCACTGAAACAGGTTCGAAAAAAACATACGATTCGGATACACGGGGGTATTCAGTGCCCCCAGGACCTCACAGAAAGCACAAAAACTAGTGATGACAAACAAAAAATTATCAACATAATTTTCAAGTGACCCTAAAGGAACTCTAAAAGTGGTCTCTTGGGGGAGTGGGCTTAACGGCAAAGGAGAGGGAAGCCGGCACCTGAGGAAGCAGGACCGAAAACTGATGCATCAATAAAATGTGCCTCTCCGGCACTTTCCGCAAATCAAAAGGAGAAACCAAACCCTGATGGAACCTCGGAAATGACCAGGAAAAACCACCAGCTGATCCTCTCTGAATAAGTTAAGGCAAGAGAATGCGAAGGGATACGGAGAAATCGCTGCATGGGGTGCGAATTTTGCTTGCTCAACGACCCTCCGCCGAGAATCACGTAACGAAACTGACGATTTCCAAAAAAGGAGTACGTTGTTTAACCTCATAGTTAGAAATTACTGATATACAGTTATGACCGCACATCTCGGTAAACGGTCATTTGCGCGGCGAAATTATCGGAGAGGACCAAAAGGCACATCTTTTACAGATTTTTTTCTACATATCGCACTTCACTGCGTTTAGTGTATTTGCTATAATAATTTGGAAACTTGTTAGAAAATGATCTCCATTAAAATACCACGAAAAGACATCTTGCCGAGGAGAATGCGAAATATTCAATGATGATTGACAAATAAATAAATAAAATCATCGAAGCCTGCTTTCAACAATAGGATGGATTGAACTGCATTTTCGTAAAAACTCGGCAGTAGTTTTGTTTTGCATCGCACAGAAATTGGAAGTTTCCGTTGGTCACATTAAAAAATTCAGCAGTGACGTTAGCTCAGTCAATCCGTTAACGTAAATTTATTCTTGATGATTACTTTCGCAAAACCTACGCCCCATAATGGCAAATCTCAAATGCTCAAGCACGAGGCAAAACGTCAGAACAATCTCTCCGAACTAGATGCAGTGCTCCTCGGTCAGGGACCGATTCTGAACTGGCCTGCCATCTCGCGGTATCAGCATTGTATTGCGTATCTGTATTCTACGCACTACGCCATCCATTGTGGTCTCTCGTAATCGCGTGCGATAGTTCACCGAGTCAAGACCATCAATGAAAAACGATATACTGTGATTAATAAAATAAAATATTTTAACAACTTTTCCATTCTTATTTTAAGTTTAGCGTTTCCAGACACTTGGAACAAAAAGATAGTTCATGTTTATGAAAAACCAACAAAAGGATTGAATTAACTGCATTTATTGTAAACAGGGTACATATATTGGCGGCAGTTATTCTTCCCTCTCCATTATTGATCCATAAGGAAAAAAAACGAAAATCGGTCCAGAAGAGTAATCTTTTGAATTAAAGAAATATTTCCCATGATGAAAGATCACTGAAAATTAATGTTTTTTCAAGGTAAGATGAAATGCTTGCAGTACGTAAGTACTTTCTACTAGTGATAACATATAGGAGGATACTAACGTTTAAGCACTTCCAGATGAGCTGGCGATTCGAAATTTTTTTCTTAGGTAGGATTTTGTGGAAAACCGACTAAAAGAAACCAATATCTTGAAAAAGTGCAACAATGCGGCCGCTAAAAATTCGCAATTGTTTAAAGATATTTTCAAGGTTTATGTATTTCTGAAGGTGCTACGGAGCTTAAATTTTTTTTAAGAGTTTGGATTTGTAAAAAAAAACGAAATAGGGATTATAGAAATTTTGATATTTTAATTTGTTTGGCAGTTAAAAATTCTTCAAGTTTAAACAGATACGTGTTTAGTTACTACGGGATGAGCTAGGAAGTTGAAATTTGCAAGTTATTTACAGAGTAGTGCATTTGCACAAATAAACATTTGAATCTCTCAATAAATATATTGCGGTGGCAGTTAAAAAAGTTCAAAATTTAAACAATTATAAAATATTACACTTCTAGAATTGCTACAACTTTCAAATTTGGCAGAGATGTGTAGCATTAGTACCCCATAATGGAGAAAGTATAAAATTCTTAAAATTCCAAAGTTTTGGGATTGTTTTAATGTATTATTTTTACATAAGGGAAAATCAAAAATCGCTGTGAAGATGAAATCTTTAGAAATAAAAAAATATTTTTAATGATGAAACATCTGACTGAAAAATGAATGTATTTTCAAGGTGAGATTATATGCTTAATTTTTTCTTAGGTAAGATTTTCTGCAAAATCGACTAGAAAAATGTTGAAATAGTGCAACAATGCGGCCGCTAAAAATTCGCAATTGTTTAAACAAATTTTCAAGGTTTATGTATTTCCGGTTGTGCTACGGAGTTGAACCGAAGTAGAATTTTGATTTGTGTTGCCGTTCAAAATTCTTAAAATTTAAACAAATAGATAACGGTTTAGGTACTACGGGATGAGCTAGGAAGCTGAAATTTACAAGTTATTTACAGAGTAGTGCATTTGCACAAATAAACATTTGAATCTCTCCATAAATATATTGCGGCGGCTGATAAAAATTTAAACAATTAGAAAAGTCTTATTTTACTTCTAGAAGTGCTACAACTTTAAAATTTGGCGGAAATGTGTAGCATTAGTACCCCATCATGGAGAAAGTATAAAATTCTTAAAATTGCAAAGTTTGGGGATTGTTTTTGTTATATGTATGCTATCATATGTTATATCCTCCTCTGTAAGGAACGTCTATATATAATAACACATATATGATACAAATAGTTGGTGCTTGCTTTCTGCAAGCATTTCATCTCACCCAGATAAACATTAATTTTTCAGAGAGATAACTTTATTAGAAATATTTTTTAAATTCAAAAGATTTCACCTCTGCACCCAATTTTGATCTTTACTTATGGAACAATATTTGATTAAAACAATGCCATAAATTTGCAATTTTAAAAATATTATACTATATCCAATGTAAGATACTAATTCCACACATTTATATCAAATTTGAAGTTGTAGCACATGTAGAAGTGAAATAATATTTATTTAATCGTTTAAATTTTAAAAATTTTTAACGGCCGCAATAACACTTTGTTGGAGATTTTCAAACGTTTATTAGTTTCAATGCACTAACTTTAAAATTTCAGCTTCTTAGCTCGCCCCAGGGGTGTATCCAGGTACCATCGTAAGGGGGGGCATGAGGAATAGGTTTTTGAGCAATAATTTTTTCTGAAGATAGACCAAGGAAGACTTATACGACATAAATAATGTTTGACTGAGTTTTCTTTATTTGATTATCAGGAAAGCGTGTGAATAATAATTCTTACGTGATTATCAGAGCACAATGAAAATAGATAGTATATGATTTTCAAAGATTTGGCAATAAACACATTGAATAAGCAAGGGTACGAAATAGCCAACAAAATTGACAAAGGAATGAATAATAGATGTACGTTTGTACATTAAGTTTATGCATAAAATTGATTACAAAAAATTACAAACTAGAAAAAAAAAACAAAACCCATCCTGAAATGGGTAACAAAATAAACAAAGGACTGAATAATAAAAGTCCGCGTATACATTAAAGCTACACAAAAAATTGCAGAACAGAATTACAGAAATGAACAAAATACAAGCAAAAATTACAAAATAGAATTTTAAAATATTTACAAAAAATATACTCTCTGCGAAAACAGAAAATACAACTACATTGTTTAAGTTTAAAAATAAATAACGGTAATTGAATAATAAATAAAAATTACTAATAACCTGTGAAAAAACGATAAGCTATTTCGAATAAAGCTGAACTGTTTTGAATACACGATCTCTTGAAAAATGTCAACACTATACGAGCAGAGACGAAAGTGTCATAGTGGTTTCACATTCACTTAATCCCGTGTCCACAGTACAGGCGACGCAAGCGAGCAATACTATTTCGTCTTCAGATAAAAAAAATGTAATAATTTATTAGTGTTCCACGTAGGCAAGACTAGAGGCGTTCGGAAAGCAAGATGATTATGGAATTCCGTGGTGATGTTTCTTTTTAAATTTAGGCAGCCAACTGCGCAGAACGTGAGCGATTGAAAAAGAACGGCGTAATTTTTCGACATCCGAACACGTTGGTTTCAAATGCGGTGCGACACACTGAACAGAAATTCTGACTAACATAAAAAATGACCCAACATGTCGCGCGTTCATTGTGCCGAAAACCAAAACTCAGAATACATTGAAATCAATGGTGAGTGACACAATGAGAAGAATTTGAACGCGCAGAAAAAACGATCACTTCACTGATGCAAAGAGCAATAGACGCTTAGTGTCTCACAGTACTTTGTGGTAGAATAGAAACGCCGCGTTTTTTTAAGATCGCTCACCGATATTCAAGTCATAATAAATCATTGTTTTCCCGATATTTTGTCTTTCAGTTAGCTCTTCGTAGACTAAGACCGAACAGGAATCGCAACTTGAGAGAATAGAGAGAAGCGTCAAGCCTCCTGTTCTTTTTTTTTTAATTTCGAATTTTTTAAAGGGGGCATATGCCCCTTCTGCCCCCCCTGAATACGCCACTGGCTCGCTCCATAATTCCTAATCATTTATCTGTTTGTTTAAACTTGACGAATTTTTGGCAGATAAATTAAAATATAAAAAATTCTATAATCCCTATTTTTTTACAAATTCTACCTTTTAAAAAAATTTCAGCTCCGTAGCTCATTTGAAAATACATAAACCATGAGTTTTTTTTAACAATTGCGAATTTTTAGCGGACGCATTGTTGAACTTTTCAAAACCTCCACTGTAAAGGTCAATGCTCCACAAGCAATTACAGAATTAAAGATAAAATTTCCATGACAATAAATCAAGTTTTGAACGGAAGGTCGCCTCATTTAGATATTCTATCGTATATACTCGTGTGTAGCACGCAAGTTGAAGACCAAATTTTTAGGTTAAATGTAGGGGTGCATGCTATACACAGGTAATACTTTTGTAGAGTTTAAACCAGAACTTGAAATGTACCTATCATGCACCAAATTCTCACTTTTTGGGTGAATCTAGGGGAAAACCATGCTAATTATTGGCAATGTGCCTGAAGTATATTAATTGAATGTATGAAATACCAACTTGCATCATATTCACAATTGTACTTCTATCCTATATAAATATCCCGTATTCTAATAGCCTTTCAGCTGATCGGTGTAGTCTGGCCAATTAGCCTTACTGTAAAATGCACATCGACAAGTATGCCATCTTTTTTCTTCAAGTTAAGCATATTTAAATTTCAGTGAGAAAAGAATTTTAAATGTTTTATCACCAAAATATTTTATATGAAATAACAATCTCAAAGTAAAAAGATTATAATTTTATCATGCAGCTTTTGAAAACCAAAATGTAAAACCTTAACACTTGCAAACTGAAATAATTTTATTTATCTAATGAATATATGCATATACAGTAAAACCTTCATATAACGAAATTGGCGGGATGGAAAAAAGGGATGTTCGTTGAACGGAGGATCATTGTACAAAAGTCGTGGAGGGTTGCATACACACGGGCAGAGCAGCCATGGGCTGGTATGTCAGGCTTAACCCCTCAGAAACGGGCTAGATTTAATTACCACTCGACCGTAAATCCAGCAGACATTTAATTGAAATGGCCAATTTTGATGTAGTTCATTATAAACATTTATGACGTTTTACCTAATAATAATCAAATTCATGTGAAAATTTTGGAATATCTATGCCATAGTACATGTTATATAGCTTATTTTTTTACATAATTCTATTTCAATAAGTTTATGCATTATCACATGATGAAGTAATAACAGTTTATACCACAAACTCTTAATCATTGCCTTTAGTGCTAGAATAGTTCCCATGAACTTCAACTCCATTCAAATGATGTAGTCGTGTTCTCCCTAAATAGTCAGCTTGCCACTTTGTTCTCCTTAGAATGCAGTAGTTGAGTCTCTCTTCCCATTTTATCTCTTCCAATCACAGATTGTGTGGCACTAGAGAACTGTTTACGAATAACATCGCATGGATACAATTTATGAAAACGAGAGTGAATCATCTCTTGCTGTCCCCTATTCCCCTTTGTCTCCTTCCTATTGATTGAGAACACTGACCTTTTGTTCTGTATCTTTGATCATATTTTTTCTGAAGACAGGATTTTCTGATGAAAATTATCGCTTTTTAAATTATTTTCTTTCGTAAAGAATTATCTAATTTCTGAAAGTGATTTAGAGACAATAAATTTTTATTAACTGATAGAGATTAAAGGTGAAGAAATACAGCAAATCATTTTTACTGGCATCAACCAGTGTAGCATACATAATTTAGTTTTGTGTAACTAAAACAGTTAGAAAAATAATGTATTCAATGTCTTCTTAAGGTAAAAACCTTTCTATATAATAATGTGAAAGCCAATCGAAAAAAATAAAAACTTAACTCTATATAGCAAATTAAAAGCAGCGCGGCATGGGTCCGTACCATGCAGAGGCCGGTGGTACAGTAAGAAACCAAGGTCACATGCACCAATTGGCGCTGAGGGGTTTATCATGGGGCTCATCTGATCAAGCAAGGCACTGCCAAACCACTGAATATATGTGTAACAATACATCAAGATTAATATGTCCATTATCATAATAGTACATTCTATAAAAACAATAATGGTCAATATTAATGTCTCACTACTAATATAAGTGCAAGATGAGATAATGATTATCTTAACCCCTTAAATGCGTTGGGCGACTAAAGTCGACATAATTTTTTTTACCTTCAAGTGCGTAAGTCGACTTTAGTCCATGTGCGATAAAAATCGTTTCAGTTGGAGGATCTAATTGAAAATAGTTGCAACGTCTTAAGACAACCTTCCTTTGCACTTATTTGCAGAAATTTGGTTGAAAATTCATTAAATACGAATACTGTTTGCCATAATTTGTCAGGTTAATTTTCTCCAGAAAAATTGTGCGTATCTGTCTTGTGGACTTATTGTTATATAATAAAAAGAATAATGTAAACTGTATTATGTAATATAAAACATATAAGGTATATTATATAAGATATAATTTAAAATCTAGAATTTACTGTATAATTTTCTATTATAAAACTGAATGAATTTGTTCATAAAGTTCACAAGTGTAATGCAACAAGTTGCCTATGTTTTAAGGGGCAAAATTCTTAATTTTTTTATAAATTTCACAAAATGTTTTATTATTAATTTTAAAATATCTTTTTATGATTTACTACCTTTATTATTTTCTAATCTGTGAATAAAAAGTTAAAAAGAATCTTTGTTATGGTTTTTTTAAAGTTACAACATTCCTGGTAACCCAAATAGCATTTTTTTCATAAGCCATATGCTAAGGTAACAGAAACAGAGGTAGCCTGTCGCTAGGAAATGCGTTTCACGTGGCAAGCATCCATGAGGCAAATCTACGTTCCGTCCGATAGCAGCAGTTAGTTGCTGGTACAGTTATGTAATTTTAACAAAAATGGGTAAATGTTAGCAACTATTAAATGCAAATAATGAGATAAACATGCTAAATTTAGTATATAAGCTATAAATTTGTATTTGGGGTAGGTTTTTATCCATAATCAGAGTTCATTACTGCCAATTTTAGCTAAGTCTAGTGTAAAAAATATTTACATGAAATTAACAATTTTCTACCAAAAAAGTAAACATTTAACAACAAAAAATTTATTTCCTCCATTTCACTGCCATATATGTATGCCTCAAACCCATTTACATAAGAAGTAACAAAAATAATCCAATTAGAACATTTTATTTTTAATGGAGTTTTAACATATTTCAGGGATTAAAATTTTTTTATCTTGATGCAGCTAAAGGATTAATATGCATTCAATTCGTTTATGCACTCCCTATGATAGTGAGGCAGAGTATTTGTGAATGAGAGCACAAAATATCTCGCGTTATTAATTCACTATAAAATGTATCATACATATTACAATTCCTTGCAAGATATAGCCAAACATTTATAGGGCATATTGCATTCTCGAGAATACAGCTGTTCTGTTTAGCTTTAAATAATCACTGATTTCAGAAGTATTCTTGCTTACAGAACATGAATACTGTTAGTGTAAAATTAATCTGGGAATCAGAAAATAGTGAAAATGATTATTATGCATTCTATTTTTCATTCTGTGTGGGTACAGAACGCAAAAGGGTACGGCAAAATTAAATATTTTGAGTCAAAACATGTATGTCACACAGAACTGGCTGGTAAAATGTTACCAGTTAATTATCGACTACAGAAAAAATGTTGTGTAGACACGGTCAATGTTGGCTCACCGAGATACCTGGAAAATCCCCGCAAAGCAGTGGGAGGTGGGGGTAGGAGTGGCCTCTGCATTTTTCATGAGCACAAGTAGGAGGGAAAAATATGAGACTTTTCTGACCAAGATTCTTTCAACTCGAAAGTTGATGCTCTTCACATAACCCTGCCAGCGAGGCATTCATACTGAGGAGATTTTGGTCATTCATATATTGCAACAGAAAGGATATTTACGTTACTTTAGCACACTTATCTAGCTTAGGGAAACAGGAAATTTCGAATGTCTTCAGTAAAAATTCTTGGAACACAAATACTATCTGATTTCTGATTTTGTTTCAAATTTTTAATTTGTGCTCATTGAAAAAGAAAGGTCGCTTTACTTTAAAAAATATAACCAAAATGAGAACATATAACATAAACATATTTTTAAAATCAGCGGTATTCAACCTAAAGTATGGATATCCCTGGGGATATGCGAGATCTTTCAAAGAGATACGATATTAATGATATCTAATGTAAAAAAATAGCAAAGCAACATCTAATAATTATCTCATGAATAAAATATACTAAATCATATTATTAGAAAGTACATACAATAAAACTCTGTATTTATGTTATCGGAATGTACGTTTTCCCACTATTTACAACATTTTATATGGGTCCCATCAATTTTCCTATGATTCCAATGTAAGTAACACCCTGTATTTACGTTATTTCATTTAAAATTTTCCCGCTATTCGCACCATTTTACGTTAAAATTTCCAATTTTAAAAAAACAATTTAGCATGCAATTCCCAACAATTTTTAATTTTGATTTAGCTTAGCAAATAAATCCAAACTCTTTTCGGCGAAGATTTCAAAAACTGTGGCAGAGTAGGAATAGCACCCCTAAAGGCAGAAATATGAACTCTTTCTTTTCAAAACAATACTTGCTTTAACATGTGCTATAATTAGGGTGACCAGACCCGATTTTCAGCATTTTGTCCCAGTGTCCCAAAAAGCATTGCCAGAACATAGGAATGTCTTGTATTTTAATCTTTTCAGGAACCTTGATTAAATATGAATAAAAAGTGATACTTTCAATATAGAAAATGTTGTCTACTTTGTTTCTTTTACATTTTTCGTGAAGACAATTTAAATGGCTTATCCCCGTATGAAAGAAGAGAGTAATCGTGGCAGCGACAAGACGAATGTATTCAGTATTCTTCTTCTGGGCATATTACACACATTGTAATAATGTTATAGGCTGGTGACATTTCAGCTCCACCTATCGCCGAGTTGTGTGTGATGAGTAAGCAAGCATTATTTCAGAACACTTCATTTCAGTTCGTCTTCTGAGGTTTCTGGATTACACTGTTTTAACCGATTAGGGATGGAGCACCACCACGGTGCTGTTAGGGTACCGTCCTCTTCTGCCCTCTTGTGTGGGGCGTGTTAATTACCTGTAGTTCCTTCTTTTTGCAAGCAGCTTACGGACAGTTTTAAGTTTCATCCTGTGAAGTTGCACGTGTTTTTCTTAAGCGGTTACCATTTTACATGTTTTTAAACTTAGCTCTTTTTTAATTTGACAATGGCGACCAAGAGAAAATGGTGTGAGGATCACAAACTGGATTTATTGTTTTCTATACAAGATGATGGAGTAAAAAGTGATATATCCTCTATCGATAGTGATATTCAAGAGGAAGAAATTCCTGAACCCTGTAAAAATATTTCACCCATAACTTTAGACGATGAATCCGATGGTGAAATTGAAGAGACAGTTCAACAGGCTAATAGAAGCAGATTGACTTGGTACAGAAGAGGTTTGATAAATTTAGGCACTAGTCTCTCTCAGTTTACACCTGGTCCTAATACTTACTTACCAGAAAATTCTTCACCTTTAGATTATTTTATGTTATTTTTTACGGGCGATATGTTGGACCACTGCATCAAGCAGACTAATTTGTATGCCTCACAAAAAATGTCAACTGCAGGCGGAGGTGGAAATATTTGGGAAGATCTTACATTAGATGAGTTGAAAGCTTGGTTAGGTGTTATTTTTACAATGGGATTTCATGATCTTCCAAGTCTGAAAGACTGTTGGTCCACAGATAGGGCATTGAATGTACCAGGTGTATCAGAAATCATGGCAAGGGATCGATTTTTGTCAATTTTGTGGAATTTTCACGTAAACGATAATTCACGGCAGCCTCTACAAGATAGCTTAGATTTTGATAAACTCTACAAAATTAGACCTATTCTGGATAGTTTAAATAGCAATTATAAAAAATATTATAACTTTTCTGAGTATCAGGCAATAGATGAAGCGATGGTGAAATTTACTTGTCGCTCTTCAATGAAACAGTATATGCCAATGAAACCCATCAAAAGGGGATTCAAGTGATGGGGAAGAGCAGATGGAACATCGGGATTTGTTTTTCATTTAGAATTATATACAGGGAAAGGGACAATTAAAAAGAATAATTTGGGTTTGGGTGGAAATGTCGTGATGCAACTTGCAGAGCCTCTCTTTGGGTCAGGCTGCACCCTTATTTGCGATAGATTTTTTATGTTGCCAGATCTATTTATGGAACTCTCCAAAAAAGGTTTGAGAGCCATAGGGGCTGCAAACACCAACTGTGTCAATTATCCCAAAGAATTGGTAGCAAACACAAAGGACTGGAAGTAAAGTAACCAAGGGGACTGTGAGTGGCTCTCCTCCTCCCCACTCATTTCCTTAGGCTGGCAAGACAAAAGGTCTATATTCTTTTTGTCATCAGGTTACGATTCACCCACATACCCAACACAGTCTGTGAAAAGGAAGGAGAAGGATGGGTCGAAGGTGGAAGTGTGCTGTCCTGAGATTGTGAGGTTATACAATCAATTCATGGGAGGATTAGATCGAAACGATCAATTATGTAGCTACTACAGTTTGCACAATCCTTCAAAAAAGTGGTGGCATAGACTGTTGTTTGATTTAATAAATAGAACAGTAGTAAATTCTTATATCTACCACAAACAAGCTAGAACACCCGTACATACTAAGTATGTACCCATAAATAAACGTTCATTCATACTACGTCTACTCTTAAATTATTTTATTAAAATATCTTCAGAGTAGATTACAGTTTTAATTTAAAAACTTTGTGCTATTTTTTAATTTTTAAATCAAATGATTTAGGATAAAATGCCGAAAAAATGATGCAGTTACAGAGGAATACGGGAAGCAATGGAATTTCATTAATCTCTCAGTGTGGTGTCATTTAAATTCCTTTCCATCCCCATCTGTGGGAGGAGGATCAACCAGGGTATTTAAATTTTAGGCTTAAATTAGTATAAGAGCTCAAAAATTCCAAACTTGATAAATTATTTTACAATTTCAATGTAAATTTGACATTATATTCACGTAATTTTATTTTATCATACCTCAGAAATTCAAGACTGTATAGTAAGTCTAGAAACAGTCATTGATGCAGAGGCCAGCTTGACAATCCAGGCACCAATACACACTCTCCTTCTGCCATTCTTGTAGCAAACAACACACCTCTTTTGTGGCCTGGATTTCTTCTCTGTTGGAGGAATCTGCTCTATGAAGTGTCTTCCTGTAAGCTGCAGCACATTTTTGTCTGATGAATGCCTCCCCAGTACCTTTCGTTCCGTTTCACCTGCGTGTTCAGCTAGAAGTGCCTGCACTAAGTCCACTCAAAACTTCAGGTGGTTGATCTTTTTACAGGATGAGTTTGCTCTGAAAATTATCATAGTATTAAGGATTGTGCCATTGAGTAGTCTTTTGAATAGTTTAATGTACCACTTATTCATTTTTTCCATTCTAGGAGGCACATTTGAAGAAGCTGATCCATCAGATCAACTCTACCCATGTGTTGGTTATAATCCAATACACAGATTGGTTTTTCTTTTTCTTTCCCCACTTTCGTGGTGACTTTATGGGTTTCATTGTCATGAAATGTGGAAATCATAGTCATTTTTTATCGCACCATTTCATTACAGTAACTGGCCCAGAATGTTGTGCTGTTATCTCTCCCTTCTTTAACTTATATTCTTTTACTTTCTTAGGCACATTTTTCCTATTCAACCTTAAGGTGCCAGCACAATCAGTCCTCATATTTTTAAGTTTTTTAGCCAAAGAGGGTGAGTTGTAAAAGTAATCCATCCACAACGTATATCCTTGACCTAGCAAAGGTTCCACAAGTGTCATCACAATAGCTTCCATCTTGTTTGCTTCTTTTGTAAGCAATGATGCCTCAAGCTTCGTGTCTTTGCTTGTGTAAACAATGAATGACCACAGGTATCCTGAGATTGATTCACACAGTTCATAGATTTTATTCCGAATAGAGATGATTTCAGTGGAAGATACTGCCTAAATGAGAGCCTTCCTTTCCACAGTGTGAGCAACACATCTACTGAAATATTTTGCTGGGGTTTATACAAATTTTGAAATTTTATATTCAGGTAGGCAATGAAACCTCCTTGGTAAGTATTTTTGCTCTTATTGTTAAATAAAATGCATGAATTTACAAATCAGTTCAAATCTGTCCATTGAAATGATAGAGCCAAAAATTGGAGTTATGAGAATTTTTAGTAAAATATGACCTAAAAGTAGGTTATTGCATTAGCATAAAAAAGGCTAAAACTACGTATATTTTGTAATTTGTAACCGGTTTCCAATCTCTCAACCTAGATCGGAAGGGAAACGGTCCACCTTTTGAGTTAATTTCTTGTTCTGCATATCGATTTGTTTCGCATACAATTAATTCTACCAGTTCCTCTGAAAAACTTCTTGAAAACTTTCATAGAATCAGTCATATCCTTTACATCATTTTGAGGACCACAACCACCAGAAAAATGTTCTCCATTACCTAAATAATCATACATATCCTGCCAAGTAAATATACCATCTTTTACATCCATGCAATGAGTGTCTTCATTATCACTGTCAAACTCATCTATCATCTCACGAGCAGCTAAATCTTCTGTTGCACTTGAACCATCATCAGATTCAAGCACACTACCTTCACAATCACTTAAATAATAATTCAATAGACATTTTCGATAAATTAGACTCACTAATTGAAGCCATGTAAAGGGTACACCAGAAAACGCCTCAAAAACATAATCAATAAAAAACAAAAAAATAGCGAAAAACAGATTTTTTGTCAAAATCATAATCAGTCAAAAGATGAAGATCATAAAGACCATGAATCTAGCAAACCCATATTCAAATATCTTGATTAGTAGGGCCAGATGGAAGCTCTAATCAAGGCCTGCAAAATGCATGCCCTGCACGGCACTCCATGGCAGAGGATGGCGGAGCTATGACGTGCTATGCATGGCATTCCACGATGAGGAGTTAAAAAGGCCAGAATACAGAGGAAGCCAAGTGTGGTTTATTGTTACATAAATATCAGCCATGGAGGAAAATCAGATATTCAGCAGCATATATCATCACAAAAACATCAACATTTGATTTTAAATTGTCCGGGAGAATCAAAAAATATTACCACTTACTTCAACGAGAAAGTTTCTGCTGAGGAAGACAGTGTAATGATTAGTGAAATTATCTCAGCTTATCATATTCAAGTTTTCCTGTGGGAGGACTAAAACAGTGGTATTAACCCTTAATTAGTCGCGTGGGGTCAATATGACCCCAAGCAATGTTTTTTCGTGAATATCTAAAGAAATGTATTGTCAATCTAATCCAAACTTGTTCTACCTTCGAAACTGACATTCTAGAAGAGAAATTAGCATTTCTTTGTTTTTTTTTTAATTTGTTACTTTTGATATTTTTATATTTATACATATAGTATAAATATTGTAATTATTGAGAAAATTAAACTATTTTAATGTGCTATTTTGGTGTGTATCCATTTGTTATGTATATATGAGGTTAAAAAAGTTGCTTTTATTATGACATCTCTCTACCTGTTGCTTTTTTCTCTATTGGTCTAGAAGGGTTAAACGCAATACAGATTATTATTATCACATCAGAAATACAAATAATTTTCCTGATAAGCAGTATTTCATTGTTTTAACACTAGTTCTCCTATGATACATTTTTACTTCTCTAATTTTCACTATAGGTTGGTTACCCTTCTTCCTCCCATCTCCCCCTCCCCTCTCCCCCCTCCAATGTACCTTTTTCCCTCTTTTCGGAATTCTCCGGGTGTTTTCTTACTTCAGCCGCACACATGCAACCGTTTTCTACCCGCAATAAAAGTCACAAACAAACGCACGTGGTCTCTCTAGAAATTGCTGTCGAAGAATTGACCCGAGGATGACTTCTTTGACGCAGAATTCCACGTATTCTATCAAGACCGATGCATGATTTTTGAAACTATTTTCTAGATTTTATAATTGAACTACATCCATATTATTCCCTTTTCTGTACAGTAATTATTTATCACATGCTTTCGTCATTATTGTGAAATACTCTCAAAAATGGAACATCTTTCTAGCGACTTTTGGCAGCTTTTTTATCACCCTCATTGGATGAAGCTCTTAGTACTCATGTGCAAAAAGGATAAAAGAAAGCGGTTTGCCTTTCATTACCGCTCACCCTTTTTAGCACGAGTTTCTCCCTTATTTTTTGGAATAAGCACGAACACGAATGAGATCGGCAATCTTCAAAGTTTTTGGATCTCCTACCGGTCACATGATGGTCACGGTTGGGACGTTTTAGACCAAAATATAAAAATCCTATTTCCAATGGGGTTTCTATGGAGAAGTCCCAAGTATGTTCACACTTATAGGGGAGGATGCGGTTGGACCTCGGCACGAACCCCTTGGGTCGCTTGAGGAGGCAACTTTTGTCCAAAGCCCCATCGAGGGCAATCCTCGGTGACAGCAGAAGTGAGCTTGAATCTTTCTGCTTGTTGGGGGCAGCCATAAACTACTTCATGCTGTAGGTGGGGGCCGGAAAGCGACCGTGCCGCGACCGATGTCTAACCCACAAGTGTGAGTGATCTCCGCAAAAATAGTCCTATCACTAATAAAGCCCTCAACGCGACCTTCATGCAACAATGCAACAAAAAGTGCGATCAGCTCTGCACTGCTTATAATGTTGGCAGAAGAACGAAAAGATGGCCGTTAGCTGTGTTTTTTATTAGCTGAACGTTTCTGCCATAAATGCCTTTATTGTTTATAAACAAAACGTTCAAAAGGAAATGACAAGGCGAAATTTCTTGAAATCATTATCGAAGGAATTAATAAAGGATCTACAGATTTTGAGGTCTCAGAGGCAGTTTATATCTAGGCATCTCCGAAAGTGCATATGCACTCAACAGGGACTTGCGCAGGAAGGTCCATCACCAGGATCGGGACTATCAACAGGAAGATACGAACATTGCCCAAGAAATAAGGACAATAAAGTGTCCACTAGATGTGGAAATTGTGGAGCTTTTACTTGCAAAGACCATATGATAATGAAGTGCATTGAATGTGGGAAGAGGGAAAGTGATTAGAAAATACAAAAAAATATTTTAAGTTATTTTAATCAATGTTTATTGTAAAAATTATTAATAAATAATTGTATTATAATGTAAGATTGATTTTATTTCCAGTAAAATATAAATAAATTAATATATTATTGCTTATCTTAAGAAATTATTTTGGGGTCATATTGACCCCACGCGACTAATTACGGAACTTTTTTTCACGCGACTAACTAAGGGTTAATTAAAGGCGGTATTGCTCCATATTGCCTTAATTAAGTTTGGAGGGATTTAAAAGACGCTTTTTTATGGTATATCTACTGATACCAGCAACCACAAAGCAGAAAAAATTTTCACTGGTAGTGTACTATTTTTCTCAAGAGGCTGAAATGAAAATTAAATTACTGAAAATTGAGAGTTTGCCCAATGAAACATCAGAAACATTAGCACATTTTGTAGTTGATATATTATCAGCACTAGGATAGACTTAAAGAGATGTATTGGTTTTGGAGCGGACAATACAAACACCAATTTTGGTGGACTGAGACGTAAAGGAAAAAACAATGTTTTGCAAAAACTGAGAAGTCAAGTTAATGTTGATATTCAAGAGGTTGGTAGCTCTGCTCATATTTTATATAATGCCATTCAGTGGGGACTTAGGGAGTTTATCATGCGATATCGAAGTTCTTGTTGTAAAGGTATTTTCCTATCTTTCTAACTATACTGTAAGGACAGAACATCTGAAAGAATTTTGTTCTGTTGTAGATATCGAGTACAAAAAATTAATGTCGCATTCTAAAACACGTTGGCTGTCTTTACATCCAGCTGTTAATAGAATATTAAAACTTTTCGATGCTTTAAAAATGTTCTATCTTTCAGAAGAAAAGGCACCAAAATATTTTTTAGATTTTTTCAATAATCCTTTAAATGAATGTTACTTACAATTTGCATACTCTGTGATAATTCCTGCTCACAATAAAATTAAAAACATCAAGAAGGAACAGATTTCAATAATAGAAGTAATAAAATATCTTGATGAAACAAACTCAATTCAGGAAAAATTAGTTGAAAATTTCGTTCCATCTAAGGTAAAACAAATATTTCAGGAAAATAAGGTGCCTGAAAGTTTAAGAATTTTGTTTTATGATGAAGTTAAAGACTGTTATCAATCAATTATAGATTATCTAAAGGATTGCTGTGAGCCGTTGAATAAATACAAAATATTTGAGTGGATGCTGCTAGAAAAGGTTCCAATGTGGGAGCAGGTACCAAGTATATTATTGTTTCTGGTGAACTTGAGAATAGATACTGGCGAAAATAAACTTTTCCAACAATTCTCTGTCTTAAAAAAGTTTGTATTCCAACAAATAGAAAATGATAAAATGGACCTCAAAGTCAGGCGTCGAGAAATGGCAAGTTTTTTTCTTTGATCAAGGTTGATGAACAGAAGAGTGAGCTTTCAAAGTTTGCAGTTATTTATTTGCATTATAGACTCATAATGCAAATACAGAACGTGTTTTCTCATTAATCAATCAGCTATGGACTCATGTACAAAACAGGCTGGAAATTTCATCTCTGAATTCCATGGTTTTTATTTTATACAACTACATGATGCCATGTGATGACTTCTACAATCTAGTAAAAAATAATATAGGAATAATGAAGGCAGGATGTTCGAGTAAATAGGTCTAACTTTCAGAAAGATTTTTAAATCTTATTTAGTTGTTTATTGTAGACATTATAAATTAAATTTTTTCATTAAATTACTATTTGTGTTGTTTATGAATTTGGAGACAACCTCAAATTCGGTTAATTTTTTCTCAAATAAATTATAATTTGTAAAATGATACAATAAAAATCATTACATTACAATTGTGCCGACGTTCATTTATGGTAGATAGTAGTAAATAATTTCCCTTTAACATTGCTATGCTCCACGTTCCATTTTTCTAGAAAAATGGATATTCCCAATATTTCTGTTGGCTACGTGTCGCAATGATTCCTTACCTTAAAGTAAAAACAATAAATAACTATACTTGGACATTTTTCCAGTTTAACAATTGTATAAACCATTTAAAAAATGTAAATTGGCGGCTTCAAAATGTTCATCATTTAAATCGAATGTGCGTAACTCTTGTCCCGTTTTTTCCCTATAAATTCTGGCAAATGTCCCATTTTTCCTGTGTGAATGTGGTCACCCTAGCTATGATGCTAATCAGGAACAGTGTACTTCGAGATGAAAATACATACATATGAAGTCTTTTGGGTAAAAACTTCAAAACCTCATACGTAAATCACACTAACAGAGCATAAACGGCACACCTAGATACCATAGTTTCCCATCGATAACATGCGCGTTATCTATACAAAAAAATTTCAAATCTGGTAAAAATTATCTTGCGCATTATACAAGGGAAAAAAATTAAACTTTGAAAAAATGAGGCTTTTTTCAAGGTTTATTAATGGCTATTGTTATGAATCTTTGATTTCTATGTCCCAATGACAAAAACTAGCCTAACCTAACCTAACAGAAAAAATAATTAGAATACAGGTAATGAAGTCCAAAACCACATTTTCTACATCGAATTTTATTATCTTGTATTTATATTTCAACTAGCATATAACCAGTGCTAACACAGAAATCGAGAAAATAGAGTTTCACACGATACTATTACAATGATCAATATTATAGTAATGAAATTTCACTTGCCTTTCCTTCGGCAAAAACCACGGGAATCACATAACAATAGGATTTCAAGGTCTAACAACATAATTAGTAGGCAAGGCAATAACCCGTTAAAATGGTTATATTACTCAAAATATGCGAATTAAGCGTTTAACATGAGCGGTTTTGAATTGTAGGATAAAAAAGAGGAATTGAATAGGAAACTTTATTTTGTATTCTTTAAAATGATTCAAAGCCTAAGATCTTTGGTTAATTCTTTTTAATTTTATCTCAAAATGAATGAAAGACTGCACTTGGAAAAATCGAATTTTACGTGTTATCTTCCTAGAAGTCAATCTCCCGACTTTTTTGAGATTTTTTTCATCTACCCCTTACGACTGGCTAAGAGCATTTATGTATCAATTTTTATGATATTCTTACCATTCAAACTCATGGAAAGCGATTCTGAATGCATTTCTGATAGACCTTACATCTTCACAGAATTACAGTATGATATCGAGACAAAGTTATGGATTTACATTCCTTATTATTATTATGATTTTTGCAATCTTCGATTAAAGTAAAGGGTACTATTGTAAAATGCGACAAAATTGACCCAAATGAGTAAAATTATAAATATTTATTGCATACATTAAAATCAAATTACTCAAAACCATAAAAATCGTGACCTGATTTTCGTCATGAATTCTTTTTGTTTGTCATGGCTTTTTCTCAAAGGCAAATTTCAACAGATAAACTACACGTTTAAAAACCAGAACCTCTTAGTTCATTCCGCTATTCATTTGTTATAGACTCTGCCGTAGCCCCGTAGCAAGTAGGATTATTCCGTTATTCATTTGTCCAAAGAACCACTTTTCTAAGTCAGGAGAAAAGAAACTTGACCGCACATTATCTATACATTTTTACTCATACTAAAAATTTTGAGGTGTGCGGTATCAAGTAGGTGCGTGTTATCAATGGGAAAATACGGGATTATTTAGGTATGCTATTTAATCTTTGAGAGTGCTATTGAAAGGATGTTCAAGCTTGGCACTATCATGCTTTTACCCTTTCCACTCAAATTTTGCCCCTTGGATCCCACAGTTTGCAATTAAATTTAAGTTAATTTGTAGTAATTTAAATTACCGTATTGTCCCGAATGAAAAATGAAATTTTAAAAGTTTGTTAAGTGATACAAGATACTTGTTACATTGTAAACACATTAGGTCTATATATTACAATGTACTTGAAAAGCATCTGAGGCGAAAATAAATAGATCAAGTTCAGTCAGCGGCTGGACTCATCATTAGTCATTGAATTGAAGCTATGCATCGGCATATTCTTTGTCAGAGGCAGAACTATGGCAAGGCACGGCCTCAAAAAAATTATGAAATATTACCCATTTGGCAATTTAGCAGCATCTGCAGTGTAAAATACAAACGTTGCTTGTTATTTTAAATGCGTCAATGGCAAGGCTGCAATAACTGTGGCTCAGGGGCGGATTGAGTTGCGGGGACATCGGGCAAAATCCTTGTGGTCCGATGCTGCCCCTGGGCTGGGGCTGCTTCGGCCAGGAGCTTTTTTTCTGTATTCTAAAGCTATTTCAGTTACACACATGTCCGTAAGACGGCGGCATCGGTAATAGGGACGATAGCTTGAGTTGGTGAAAAATATTTTCCGGGAGGTCATGTACCCTTGTGTCGGTCTCTTCCAATTGTCTTATATTTACCCTCTCCTCCATTTTCCTAAACTTGAGCTTTTTCACCCCTCTTCTCCTTGCAGTCCCAAGGCAAGAAAGTCCGAGGAAGATGGAGGATTTCCCAAGAACCTCTCTCCTGTGGTTCCTCTTTGTTCCCACGTGCATTCATTCAGGCACACTCAAATTTGTTGGTTTATTGGTTGCTGCTCTTGTTTGAGCAGCTTTTGGGTTTCTTTCACTGCCTCTTAGTAATTTCTATGCCTTGAGGACAGGGCACATTCTCACACCACTGTTTTCAACACCTTCTCCTTCAAAATTTCCTCCTCCCTCGCATTTTGCGTTGGTGACATCGAAGAAGAGCATTTCGTCCGCATTAGTTCCAATACATCTATTATTGCAGAAACATCAGACGAGTGGTGTGCATCTTTTAGTGTTTGAAGAATCTGTTATCAAGTAATAGCAGGTTAGTTTTCCTTGGGAATAATTGATATGATTTTGTCATTGCTCAAGAAGTTATATCAATATTTAGTATTAATATTATTCTTTCCCCATTGATGAAAGCAGGGTTTTCACTCTGAGAGTTGGAGATATACCAAGTCTACCATCTACAGACTTTTTCATACCAGGAGGTTAGTATATATTTTTATTCAATCTTTTTATTTATATCATTCACGCAGGGGCAATTCTAGAAACTTCTCAAGGAGGAGGCAATTGCCCCAGTCGCCCCTTCCTTTCCTTGAGTCTTACATTTCCAATTACTCTTTGTCCTGAATATCCTTAGAGCCTTGTCAGAATGGACCCAGGACAAAGTTCCCTTGTCAGAATATTTCTTTCATTTGTCATTTGTACCTAATCTGTAGTGTTGAAAGGAGTAATTTAGCATGGAATTGGTTTGAGAATGCATCCATCGGAGGGCAATGAGGATATACAAGGGGGTATTGCCCCATCGCCTTCTTCCTTGGATCTGCCACTGCATTAACATTGTACGGTTAAATTATTTTTTAATTTTATTCAATTGTTTGTTGCTATGTAGTTTAGTATGTTTTTTTTCTTTAAAATAAAAATATAGTCTGTACGTTCACGTCGATTTATTTGTCAAAAATTATCTATTCTACTTTCACTTACAAAACACTGTGTGTCCACAAAAGGAAAATGCCCATATTTACGTTCATACCGTTGTCGTAGAGAAATAAACTCAAACCATAGACTTCCAATATTGGATATAGCCACAAAGCTCCAACAATTAAGACAAGAAAATGGAGCATTACTAAGATGTAACTAAGCATCAATTGTTAACAATAGTCGTCGGTAGGTGGCATAGTGGTGGCAGCTAAAAATATAAGATCTCTTAAACAATGCATTATATGGAAAAATGTTGCACACAGGTTGTAGAAAATTACATTTCCTACAACGTTTATTCTAATACATTTTTACATTTATCAAATATTAAAGCAAATATTTCAAAATAATGGATGTGGCAAGAGTAAACACCCACTTCCTGTAAACCGATTTTTACCAAAAACTAATCAGTTCTTCTGACTTTCATAAAAATGTTAAATATAAAATTTCACATAGACCTGATAAATAGTTTTTGAGAAGCAGCCATTTTTGATTTTTACTTTCTCCATATACGTAGTATAGGGGAAAGTATTGTATTCATTAAAAAATTGACTTCGAGATTTCAATGGAAATACACGTTTTGAGGTCCCCTGAACACGTTTTGACCATTTTCTCAATGATGTCTGTGTGTATGTGATAGCTTTTTGTGGGTGCTCTCAACTTAAAAACTATTAATCAGGTCAATGCGAAATTCTATATTTAGCATTTTTATAAAAGTCAGAAGAACCGATTAGTTTTTGGTAAAAATTGGTCAACCGGAAGTCGGTGTTTACTCTTGTCACATCCGTTATTTTGAAATATTTGCTTTAATATTTGATAAATGTAAAAATGTAATAGAATAAACGTTGTAGGAAATGTAATTTTCTACAACCTGTGTGCAACATTTTTCCGTATAATGCATTGTTTAAGAGATATCTTATATTTTTAGCTGCCACCACCATGCCACCTACCGACAACTATTGTTAACAATTGATGCTTAGTTACATCTTAGTAACGCTCTTTTTCTTTCCTTAATTGTTGGAGCTTTGTGACTAAAACCAATATCAGAAGTTTATTTCTGCTCTTTGTAGTCCAAAATTTTCTCGCAGTTTCTTAAAATATTTATTATTATCTAACCTATTTGGAATTTTTAGAAATATTACAGATATGGAGAAAGTCATGTGGTGGCCACATCAGATTTTTTTATTCATCCAGTTGAACTTTAAGGTAAGTAATAACATAATTTTTTTAATGTAGTGATTTCATTTGGCTTTTTTCTCATCCTTTTATGTAGTTACGTATTATTATTTTCTTTCTTAATGAGTTTTATTTATAATTATTTTTTAGTATATTTTGTTTGTTAATAACATGTTTATTGTAGTTAGTTATATTAGTTTTTGAGTTCTTTTTATGTAATCTTTCATTTCCATCATTATAACTTTTAAAACTTACCTAATTTACTCAGTTCATAATTCTCAAGTATTATTGACCATAACATACTTTTAAAAATTTTTACTCGGTTTTATTATTGCAAATATAAATTGTTTTTGTTTTCCCAGTGTGTTCAAACAATATTTATTCTTATTCTAGGACTTTTTAAATACTTAATTATATTTATGTAAAGGAAGTTTACCCGTGGAATAATTTGATCGATTCATTATCGTGTGAAAGGTATGTAGCTTTTTTGTCCTCTTGTTTAAATTATCGATTAAAACAATTTGTGCTTTTGGCTATTTATGTATTTGGTTTATTTTCAAAGTGTTTTTACGTTTATTGAATTTTGGTTTATCCATAATTAGGTTGAATATTTTTTTTTACATGATTGTTAATTTATTAAGTGATTATTTATAAGCAATACCTGTACTTTTCTAGGTGGTCTTCTCTATCTTCATAAGGATTTTCTCAATGGCTTTAATTGTTAAAAGCAATACCTGCTGAAATTAGGTACATATTTTAAAATGCAAATTCTAATTTATAAATTTTAATACTTTTTACTGTGACTTCACATGATGATATATTATTTAGTAATTTCTTATGAGTTATAAAAATAATCCCCTGGAGTCAAACCTGGTAATTTTTTCAAAGATTTTTGAGATACCACTACACTACATTTTGTTCTGAGGTATCGATTTCGTTCATTCCCCATATTTTTTCTTACGATATCACGTCCATACACCTCATTCTAATTCTCCAAGTTAAGACAATTGTTATTCATTTGAGTGAAAACAGTCGGGAAGAACTTTACACATAAGCGATGGCGATAAATTCGGATGGGTATTTTAAGTACAATAATAATCCAATGACCACTTTGCGATGGCGATAGCTTAAAGAGTAATCGGTGAGCATGAACCATTCTCTCATTCAGCCATTCCCAACTAGGGATGGTGATTCAGCGGGAGTAGAGAGATAGGAATGTGGCATTAGGGCGACGATTTTTTGCGCCAAGATGATCCAGTGACAGCCAATTTTCACAATTTTGTTTTCATCGAAATTTCATTGTACGGAGGTGGATTAAGTTTTGGGGACCAGGTTCAGCCTTTACTCTATGGGAGTTTCGTAGTTACAGACGTTTGTTATAGGGAGGCTTCTTCTATGCATTTTTCATGTTCCAGGGGCAGGACCAAGACCTGAGTTCATTATACGGAGATTCTTGTTATAGAGAGAAGGCGGGAGGAACAGAGGAATGTTACCCGAGGCTGGCATTTGCCTGCTCTTAGAGAAAGATGCCAAGGGAGGGGAGTACGGTCCCATCTGACAGACGGCGCACTTACGGTTTCTCCTGAGAATATCCCAGGTCAGCCGCCTCCTTTGTTTCAACCTCAGTGGTTATTCAGGAGTTTATTAAGGCAGAATGGGATAGAATAAGCACTGGATTATGCGGGATTGTTCTTAAATCCATGCCGAAGAGATTTGAACTAGTTATCCAGAACAGAGGAGGGTGGATTTATTATTAATTAAAGATATAATATTAGAATTATAAATTTATTTGTATTTCATTCGCATTACATGGGCCAAGGTTTCGCTGATGATTATAAATAGCATTTAGCGTTTTTTCTCCCTCGGCTTAATCTCTCTCCATGCTTTCTAAATTGTAAGATCGCTTCCTGAGTTCCGAGAGTAGGAAGCTCGGATGCAATGAGAAAACTTCGCTACACAACCAAGAAACCTTGAACCATACCCCGAATTTATCAAATACACTGTCGGAAAATTAAAAAGTTTTCATGAGCACAGGAAAAGTATTGGCAAATACAAATAATGGCACAATATACGAGGCATATTCGGAAAGTAAGTACCATTTGGCTATTTAAAAAAAAAACGAATTTATTTTTTAAAAATTTCATTTTTATCGGATTCGCCATACATTAAAGTACTTTTCTACATAGTTTCTACCATTATTGAGGCATTCATCATAACAAGGTACCAGTTTCTATATCCCCTCCTCGTAGAATGGGGTCGCCTGTGAAAACAGCCACTTCTACACCGCCTCTTTTGACGTCATCATCGTTGAAGAAACACTGGCCAGCAAGGAACTTCTTCAGATGCAGGAACAGATGAAAGCCACTTGGCACTAAGTCTGGGCTGTAGGGAGGGTGATCCATTTGTTCCCAGCCAAATGACGTGATGAGGGCTTAACTTTGAGCAGCAGTGTGTGGCCGAGCATTGTCATGAAGCAACACAACTCTGTGAGTAAGCATGCCACACTTTTGTTCTGGATTGCGCGACGCAGTTTCTTCAGGGTCTCACAATAGGCTGCTGAGTTTATTGTTCTGCCTTTACCCAAGAATTCAACAAGCACAACTCCATGCCTGTCCCAAATAACTGTGCACATGATCTTGCAGGTTCAAATTGTCTGCTTGAATTTCTGCCTTTTCGGCGATGAGGTGTGCTTCCACTCCATGGACTGCTGCTTCAATTCTGGAGTCACATGGGACACCCATGTCTCATCACCTGTGACGATATGGCTCAATAACCCATCACCTTGCTCACTGTATCGCGTGAGAAAGGTCAACGCACTGACAGCCCACTTGTTTTTGTGCTCCTCGGAGAGCATCTTCGGCACCCAGCAAGAGCACAATTTCCGAAAGTCCAGACATTGTCACAATTTCACAGAGAACAGTCCTTGAAATTTGTGGGAAATGCAAGGAATGCGAGGAAATTGTGAACCGTCTGTCCTCATTAACTTTTGCGTTAACCGTGCACACCAAATCATCATTCACCACAGATGGCCGGCCGGTCCGTGCCTCATCATGCACTTTCTCATGACCTTCATTGAACTGTTTGACCCATTTCCTCACCATTCCATCACCCATGACATTTTGACCATAGACCTCACAAATCTGACGATGAATGTCAGCCGGTTTCACATTTCTTGCATTCAAAAAACACATAACAGACCGTATTTCACAGTCGGGGGGCAGCTCAATTGCCTTAAACATGTTAAACACACAGAACAAATATGTAAACATGATCAGATGTTCTCGTAATGGCCTCTCTGGCTTGTCAATGAATGAGGGAAATCACGACTTTGTCGTTGTGTCTGTCTGTCTGTCCATCTCCCCTAATAACTTTTGAACCAATACACTGATTTTCATGAAACTTGGTAAAAATCTCTTGCTACATGGACTGAGCTCCCAAGGATAGTTTTTGTTGCGAAGATTGAAATCCTGGGTTCGATTTCAGGAATTATCCTTCCAATTTGATTTACATGGGAAATCTGAAATCCATCATGCAAGGTAATTATCTCTTGCACATTAAAATATCTTAGAATTTTAATATTGGAGCAAGTTTTATACTATTCTCTGAGGAAAGGAATGAAGATTCTAATTTTTATCGTAGAATTTTGCTTATCAATTGCATTTCTTGGAATTTTGCATAAATACTGGCAATTTTGCAGTTGTTATCACTCATTATGAGAGTGTTGCCATAGCAACAACTATTGTTGGACTTCAATTCTGTATATTCTAATACGTACATGCATTATTTTTGCCACACAAATACATGTGATCAATTTAATATTCAAATGGAATGTATTTGTAGTATTTTATAATGGTAAATTATGAAATTTGGGAACACAAAGCGCTACATATCCACAATGACTTTAAAGCTATTAAAGCCAATATAAGTATTAAATAAATGATAAATGGAAAGTAGGCATCATAAGTTCTGTTTGGATCATCTTCTAATATTCTAAAGAACGAGTTTTAATATGTACGAGCAATCTAGTTACAGCTATCAATTTACAATGAGACGGTAACATGTTTTGCATGTTATAGTTGCAGGCATAATTTAAATACATATGTATCAAGTGTTACTGGACTAAATTAAAAAATTTTGAATTATGAATGTTAATTAAATTCCATTCGTATCATTCAGATGCCATTGACAATGGCTACTTGAATTGTGCCTGTATAAAAAAGTAATTACCACCAGATTTCCAGTTAACATATTCTTTTCATAATTTACTTGACCCATATTTTTGTTACTTCCGATATTTATGCCTTGGAGTATCACATCAAGGAATACATTCTGTAGATAGTTGAAACACCTCCAACACCTCGGTTTGATTTACGTATGTAATTCTTTTATAAGGCGATTGCTTTATATACAATCAACAGCTGTGCAAACTAGGCAGCCTGATCAGCTGACAGAATTACCTGTGGCCCTACGGATCACTACGGATTGATGGGTCATGAAAATAATTTCTTTCGTCGTAGTGACATTTTCTCTAAACTACATATCAATATTTGCATATTTGTGACTTAGAGAAGGGATGAAGTTGGCCAATCAATGCTTTCAAAGCAAAAACTTCTGCAATTCCTGCTATTATGAAAATATGAATGTTAAGGCAAGGATTCCAACGAGTGTACAAAAAGAATTGAGTTAGAGGTAAATGTATCACGAAATTCTCCATAAAACAATCAAATCAAGTGAGGGCATTAATTGTTACCTATACTTACTGCTGGCGGTGATATTTTCATTTGCTAATTTTTTGGGCTTGAATATTGTCCCCCCCTTACTTTTCTTACTAATATTTTGGCCAAAAAGGGGGGAATATATTCGGACTGATACAGTACTTGGATCTCACAAAGTTTCTTAAAGAATTGCAGGATGTAGAAAGCTTCAGTCAATTGGAGAACTTTGGTATTGCCTGCGCTATTGACATTATGAATCAAGTGCAAAGCAGTTACACAGTATTCTGCTAGGAAGAATAAGTTGGGAGATATCTAAAGATCTATGTAACAAATTAATCAAAAAAAAACTTTTAGAACTTGCTTTGCCTAGTAATTAGATGACATTACAAAGTATGTCCATTTGATTGCTTATATAAGATATATTGCAGAAAATGAGATAAAGGAGGTTTTGCTGTTTTTCGAAAGCAATGAAGATAGAACTAAAGGTTTCCCTCTATTTATGCGGGGGTTGTGTTCCAGGAAAGTGACGCATAAAGTGAATTTGCATAAACAGAACTCATATTTACATTTACAAGATAGGGATATGTTCTACAAGCAATCCTAACTCCCCTCCAAGATGCTCTTTTTTTGTTCCATAATGACTTCTTATGCACTAAATACAAAATCAAAACAATGAACACTATCAAATATACTCGCCAATAAAAGGAAGCAGACAAGCACAAGTGGTGGCTATTGTAGGTGACATAATAGTGGAGGTTTAAAGTGCTGGAGGGTTGTCTTGGTCCAATGCAAGTTATGCGTAAAAGAAGAAGTCCAGTGGAGAATTATCCAACGGCAGAAATGGAGATGAGGTGGAGGAGGTGTTGTGAACAGTCTTGAGTGGGGAGGTGGAAGGCACATCAGGGTCAATGATAGAAGAGGAAGGGCCAGTGGGGACAGAGGGGGTTGTAGAGGCGGTGGGGGTTGCAGAGAATGGCTGTAAGAACTGGAGCATGGCACACTGGTTGAATGTAGTTTTTGCGCATACTCTGCCTTGTATGGTGCAAAAAGATGGTCCAAACCACACTTGAAAAGAAGACTTCTCTTCATGCTAGGGTTCATGTCCATTGCCATTTGAGTGAGATTCTCAGCATAAGTGAAGAATTCAGTTAACTTCTTCACTGTCAGGACCTCCACTTCTAGAGCAAGTTCCAATTCTTTCTCCTCATCTTCCTCTTCATCGGCGCTGATGATAGACCTCAAGCTGTTGATCCTCATCATGCAAATTGAGTATCTCCATAATATCATCTTCCCTTATATCCGCAAAACCTTCCCCTCCCAACTTCTGCCCAAGTTCAATGACATCTTGAACCAAGTGCGGAAGCTCAGGAAAGCCTTGAAAGTCTAAATAACTCACTGATCAAGAGGCTGGAGAAGAGAGGTCCTATTTAGTGAGAGAAATAAGACTGACACATTAGGGTTGATGGTAGCGATATGCTGTGTGGCCAGGTTCATTATCAAGGATTAGCAATATCTTGAAGGTATGATTCTCCATTCTGCAGTATTGTTCTGCCTCAACGATGAAATGGTTTTTAAACCAGTCCCCAATAATGTCCTGTCACATATGCCTCCTTGTTGTTTGCCCAATGCACTGGCAATGTATTCCTGCTCACATCCATTAACCCTTAAACTGTGCAATATATATGAAAATCGAAATAATGTTATTGGGATTTTCTATGATCTATCAAAGGCTTTTTGGCTCCATCGATCATAAAATTCTTCTAAGCAAACTCAAGTCTTATGGTATCTCTGGACTAGCTAATAACTGGATTGAATCTTTTCTCACTGACAGGCAACAAGCTGTAACAATCTACTCTGAAGCTGATAATTGTAAAATTTCCTCTTAATTCCACTATGTAACTAGAGGCATTCCTCAAGGGTCAATTTTTGGACCTTTGTTATTCCTACTATTCATTAATGATCTTATCTCTTACCTTAAAGAAGGTCACCTCTACATGTTTGCTGATGATACTAACCATCTACTGATAAATCCCAGTGATTCCTTCAGCCCACAGAATGCAATAAGTGAAATAGAAAGTTGGTGCATCATAAACAATGTCTTTTTAAATAATAACAAATCCACATTTATATAATTTCATCCCTCCCAAAAGATAATAACTCCTTGGTTAGAAGTTTCAGATAAATCTCTGAAGAATTCAGCAGTTGTAAAATTTTTAGGAGTTTATTTAAGTGAAACACTAAGCTGGGAAGCACATATTGATGCCACTTGCAAGAAAGTTAGTGTAGGGTGCTTCCTCCTCAAAAGAGTGATGCAGATCATAAACCAACATACTGCAATTACAGAATACTATGCCTATATTTATTGCCATCTAAAATATGGCATTATGATATGGGGTCACTCTCACCATTCCCTGTCTATCTAAACTATAAAAGTGGGCTGTAAGAATCCTAGCCAAGGCTAAAAGACAAGATAGTTGCCACAACTTATCCAAAAACCTTGAAATTCTTAATGTCCCCTGTATATACATTTTTACTCAATCTTGTTTATTAAAAATAACGCTTCAATTCTTATTTTAAAATCTAATTCGGATGTTCATGATCATAATATGAGATGTAAACAGGACTGTCACCTTTTATCACAGACCCTGAAAATGTGTGCTAACAGTCCGATATATGCTGGATCTGTATTCTTCAACAAACTCCCTGCTATGCTGAAAGTCAAAAAAAACATCCGTTAAACCTAAACTTAGGGATTATATTGTAAAAGGCTGTTTTTATTCAACTGATGAATTTTTGTATAACTAAACCATGGTCTAAATTTGTATGTTTTATTGTGACCTATCCTGTATTTTTATGGGTATCTATGTACATATATATTTTATTTTATTTTTCTTTCACCTTATTTTCATTGATTTATCCTATATTTGTATAAACAGATCACTTGGATGAATAAAATATTATTATTATTATAAGTCTGCCTACTGCTGTGCAAAAAATTTTAAGTTCATATTTTTTTTAAATTGTTCTCCCAAATGTTTAATCGTAGCATATAAAAAGGAAAAATCAATATTACAGTAAAACCTCTCATTAATGAAAATCAAGGAACCCTTTTCCGTCTATTCGTTATTCGGAAGTTATTGGGTGTTGCATAACTTCAGGAGTGCATTGCCAGTTAGATTATACGGGAGCAACGGGGTTATCCATATGAAGGCATATGCGCAGATACGGCATAACTCTACTAAAATACACCCAATTTCAGGAAAAAGTATCACATAAGTGGACGATATTTAAAATGCGCCCTCTATGTTTAACAGCTTCCCTGACGATTTTTTTACAATATAGGATAAAAAAAAGTCATATTTTTTATTGCAATTTCGAAAAAATCATAATGTGACAATTAAAGAAATGCATTCATTTTTTAACAGTAAATTTTAATAAAAATGTTATCGAATTTTAAAATTTTTATATTATTCATCTACATCTACATCTACAGTTTACCCTGCAAGCCACCGCAAGGGTGTGTGGCAGGGGGTGTATTAACACCAAGGGGAAAACTCCAAAATTAGGCCTTGGTTTACCCCCTACGCGAGGTTACTTTTGATCGCAAGTTTTATTCTGCTCAGCTATCGTTCTAGGGAAAAATGAGCCTTTGTATCTCTCTGTCCTACAGGCTCTCTCTCTTATTTTACGAGGATGGTCCATTCTACCGATATAGGTGGGAGTTCTTATTATTTCTTTGACGTCGCTGGAGAAAGTACTCGTTCTAAATCTTTCAAGAAGTTTTAACCTAGCACGTGATCGACGCTCAGCTAGTGATTCCCATCCTAAGTCCTGTATCAAGCCTGTAACGCTTATATTTCTATCATAACAATTTTTGACGAATCTAGCAGCTTTTCGCTGCACTTTCTCTAACTCGGCGATTAAACCTTTCTCGTACGGATCCCATATGCTCGACGCATACTCTAGCAGCGGTCTAACTAAAGAAAAGTAACATGTCTCTTTTACTTTTTCTTCGCTTTTACCTACTATCCGTTTGATGAATCCTAGTTTTTGCTTAGCTTTCCCGGATATATTTCGTATGTGTGTGTCCCACGAGAGGTTACTTGTTAAAATGACACCTAAGTATTTGACGGATTCGGATAATTTTAGATGTACGCCTTCTATACTGTAATTCATCGCCTCAATTTCTTTGTTTCTCCAGAATCTCATGACGGAACACTTACCTAAGTTCAGCTCTAATTGCCACTCTTTACACCACTCGAGAATTGCGTGTAGATCGTTAGAAAGTAATGCTTGATCAGCAGGACTGTTAATCTCTCTGTAAACTACCGTATCATCCGCGAATAACTTGATTTTACTTGTAATAACATTATCTAAGTCATTTATGTATATAAGGAATAATAGGGGACCGATGACACTTCCCTGTGGAACACCGGAGGACACGCTGACCGAATCTGATTTAAATCCATCAATGACTACCATTTGTTCCCGATCATTGAGAAAGTCCCTGATCCACTCGATTATCTTTCGATTTATTCCACAGGCTTGTAATTTTTTCAATAACTTAATATGAGGGACTTTATCGAATGCCTTCCTGAAGTCAAGAAAAACCGCGTCTAGCTGGGTCTTTCGATCACCGGATCGTAGTATATCATGTGCAAACAGAGCGAGCTGTGTTTCACAAGATCTTGCCTTCCTAAAACCGTGCTGATATTTACTGAGCAAGTCCTGGCTATCTAAGAAGTCCATCACAGAACTAACGATGATGTGCTCTAGAATCTTGCAAGATATTGAGGTTAGCGAAATCGGCCTGTAGTTTTCTCGGTCGTCTTTTTTCCCGCCTTTATGTAGCGGAGTTATAAACGCTAATTTCCATTCCTTAGGTATAACGCCATGACTAAGTGACTTACTGAAAACTGTTTCGAGATAAGGTGCTATTTCTAACGCTAATTCCTTTAATACTCTAGCTGGTATCTCTTCCGGTCCCGGGGATTTATTTGCATTTATGATTTTGAGCTGTTCTGCTATACCTTTCGCTGATATAAGTATATCGTTCATCTTCTCTTCGCTTGGTTCGGGTGGATCGACCTTCCTTTTCTCCACTTTGGTCGTAAATACGCTTTGAAAAAATGAGTTTAACAAGTTTCCTTTATCAATGCTATCGTAAACTACCTCTCCTTTGTCGTTTCTTAATGGTGCTACGGTTGGGCGTCGATCTTGAACTTCTCTAACATAAGACCAAAAGATTTTGGGATTTTCGTTTAGATGTTCACAGAGAATCTTTTTCTTAAAGTTCATTAATGCCTTGCGCATAATCTTTTTAGTCCAAGTCCGACAATTTCTGTACTTGTTTGAAATTGTATTTATTACCTCCTGTGACATATTATTTTTGGCGCATTTAAGTTTTGAGTGAAGCTTTCTTTGTCTCCTGAGAGCACATCTAACCTGCCGATTATACCACCTAGGTTCTCCATTATCGGTAATATATTTACTTGGTATGTACGTATTTATACCTGTTCTAATTACTGATAAGAAAGCTTTCCAAGTTTCCTCAACGTTCTTCGTGCTTGCTAATTTTCTGAAAGTTGCGTAATCTTTAATAAGTTTCTCTTTAAAGTCCGCAAAGTTAGCATTTTTAAATATGTACACTTTTCGCTTAGGCTTGCGATACTTTACGAATGCTATGTTCAAGATAACTCGGACTACTCGGTGATCGCTGATTCCTTCTTCAATAACTACTTCAGAAACACGTTCAGGGATATTAAGTGCTATTAAGTCTAATATATTGTCCTCTCTCGTGGGTTCTCTGACTACCTGAATAAGGGAATGTTTATTGAAGATGTCTATTAGTGCTTCGCATGACTCACGATTTCTACCGGGTGGTGTGAAGCTGCAACTGCGCCAATTTATCGAGGGTAGATTAAAGTCTCCCCCTACTATAGTAAGACTTTTGCTATTTTTCATCTGTATTGAGTTGATTTGGGCCTCTAGCTCATAAATTTCTTCTGCGTCTGCACCTGGCGGCCTATAGCATGCACATACATGGATGTTTCCGAAACCTCCCCTGCTGATTGTACACCAAATGCTTTCTATTCTGTTTTCCGTAAACTCAATTGGCGAACTGATAAGCGTGTCCTTCACCGCTATAAAAACTCCACCTCCGTTCCTATTTACCCTATCTCGTCTGTGAATATTATATCTTAAGGGGAAAATTTCTCGGTCGTGTATATCCAAAGTTAGTAGGCTTATTGATAGATATGAGGTACTTGAACTCGATTCATATTTAAAAGTTACATTTCTTTGGTGCAAACTACAAAATTAAGAAAAACTTATGTATAAAACGTACTTATATACAACATAAAACATTTCTATGCAACAAAAAATACATATATATGGTGTAAATTATATATACACTTACGTAATAAACATGAAACAATATACAATAAAAAATAACTAATAATAGGTAAAAAAGTACTAAATATTAAACATAACTAATTCACATAAGTAACAAATAAACTGTTTACAAAATATAGAAAATTCATATATTTGAACTTGAATGATAAATCCTAAAACACGGCACCACGCATAACGGAACATTACACGTCGCACAGTAAAAACGGGTCTCTTTCCTTATCCGCTTTCCCCGGGCATCTTGCTTTCATCCACACAATTCACACTGCTTCATGGGGTTCTTCTTCTTTTCAGTAGGGGGAATATAATCAGGGAAGTGTTTTCCTGAAAGCCGAAGGGGATGTGGCATCGAAGGTGGTTGTCCAGCCCTAGGAGAGGTGACGCTAGGATTATAAACCTCGATTGTCTTTTCAATGACCTGTGTTCTGTACTCTAAATGGTCATGTTCTCCTCCAAACTTTTTATATAGAACAAATGAATTCCATACTGCTATGTCCAGAAGATGGAAAAATATTTTTTTATAGTATTTTTTCCCACGCTTCCGTGGAATGGGATAATCTGCAAGGTGCTGGTCCACTCTGTCTACCCCGCCCATTGTGTCGTTATAATCAATGACAACCTTTGGCTTTCTTTGCATATTGCCACTCTTTCCTTCCACCGTCACCATTTCCTGATTATGGATGGTAGAGAGAACTGTTACATCTCCCACATCCCTCCATCGAAGCACAATCACTTTCCGTCTATGATATGCCACTATTTCTCCTTTTCTCAGTGGTTTCTCCCTTAGGCCAATGGGCATCTCTTTTTGATTTGTGCGCACAGTTCCATAAGTGTCTGTTGACCGTGATACCAATAAATTCGCCAATTGTGGCGAGGTATAAAAATTGTCAGTTGTTAGACAGTAACCTTTGTCTAGCAAGGGCTTCAACAAAGTCATGACCACCTGCGATGTCATCGGAAGATTTAGGAATTCCGTCGAGAATAGTTCCTTTCCCCGTGTAAATTACACTCGACCACATATACCCACTTTTCACCTCGCAAAGCATAAATGTTTTTATGCCAAATCTAGCCCTTTTTTGCGGAAGATACTGTCGCAATACCAGCCTTCCTTTGAATAATAAAAGACTTTCATCAATCATGATGTCTCTCTCGGGTGTGTAAACTTTTCGAAACTTTTCCTCTAAGCTCTGAAAGACTGGCCATATTTTATTTAACTTTGGATTTGGGTGATTTTCTGGATTGTAGGTCTCGTTATCGCTGAAATGCAAAAACTGCCGTATTTTCACAAACCGTCTGTAGGACATTGTCTGTCCAAAGATTGGGGAAAAAAACACAGGTCTTGTTGACCAATACAATTCTTGGTCAGGTTTATGATCAATGCTTTGCAACATCACTATCGCAAGAAAAACACGAATTTCAGCAGCAGTGGTGTTGTGCCACTAACGTGTTATGATATGGAGCATAATACTCTGGTTTATTGTTAATCTCACTGGCTTTCTTGTGCAAAGGTGCTTCAGAGGGTGTTTGAACTATAGTCAAGATGCAGGGATGGATTGGGCCACCGGGACACAGGGCTAAGTCCCGGTAGTCTGATGCTGTCCTTGGGCTGGGGCTGCCTGAGTGATTGCTGCCTTGGTCAGGAAATGTTGCTTTTCTGTATTCTTCAGTTATTTCAGCTACACATGTGTCTGTAAGATGGCAGCAGCCCAGATGGCATCGGTAAAAGGGATGATCACTAGGTTAAGTGGGTGCAAAGTATTTTCTGGGAGACCATATACCGTTGTGTCTGCCTCTTCCAATTTTCTTATATTTACCCTCTCATCATTTTTCCCGAACTCGAACCTTCTTACCCCTCCTCTCCTTGCAGTTCCAAGACAAGAAAGTCCGAGGAGGATACAGGATTTCCCAAAACCCTCCCTCCTGCTGTTCCTCTGTTTCCATGTACATTCATTCAGGCACGCACAATTTTTTCAGTTTACTAGTTGCGGCTCTTTTTTAAGCATGAAATGCATATGTATCTTTTCCCCATAGGGCTGTTTTTGGTTTCTTTCACTGCTTCTTAGTAATTTCTATGCTTGGTTAAGTCACATTGAGAGCAGGGTACATATTCTCACACCACTGTTTTCATCCTCTTCTCCTTCAGCATTTTCTAAATCCTCGCATTTTGCACCAGTAACATCGAAATAGAACAGTTTGCTCAAGAAGTTACATCAATATTTAGTGTAAATATTATTCTTTCCCCATTTATGAAAGCGGATTTTTCACCCAGAGAGTTGAAGATATACCAAATCTACAATCAACAGTTTTTCAAACCAGGAAGTTAGTATATATTTTTATTAGCTTTTTTTCATAACCTTCACGTTTACGGTTAAATTATAATTTAGTTTTATTCAAATAAGTTTGTTAGTATTATACTGTTTCTTGAATTAACCTTTGCTAAGTAGTTTAGTGCAGAGGTTTTTTCTTTAAAATTTGAGGTAGTGAACTCAATTATTGGGAAATTTTATTTCCCTTTAAGAAATTCATCTGGAAGGTTGTTTAAATTTTTAATTTTAAATTTCTTTACTACTTTTTCATGTTTTAAGGGATATTAATCGTGGCTTGAAACTGAAGAAAAGAGACTAATAGATATTTATTTGTTCCAAAAAAATTAGCTTGTCGGAGTTAGTAACAAGTTTTTGCATGAATTGAGGGAAACAACAAACATCTAGCAGAAATGTCTCCTTTTTACATAAATTTTATGCTAATTTCAATAAGTAATTTATTTCAATGATAATCTACTACATACAGTGGAATTTCTATTTAATGTTTTCCTAGAGGAAAAGTTTTTCGTACCTTAAATCAAGTAATACCTTAAATGGAGATAGCATAAAATTGAGATTTAATGGCCATTTATTAATATCAAATTATTATTTATTGAAACAAATATTAAGAGTACAGATTAATTGAAAGGTAAGCTCCCTCTCAAGTTACAGGCATTTTATATGGAATAAACAAATATGGAAAGGTGTACTCCATGTCGGAGTACATAGTTTTCAAATGCGTTCTTTGAGATCGACAAATTTTAGTTTAATTCCCAATAACAAATTTCATCAAAATATGTCTTGTGGTTCCCAAGCTGAAATGTACATTGTAAGCTACATGTAGCTCTTCATGTAAAGTGGTCATAATTATCATCTGATTTTAACCAAAATCTGAATGTCTACTAATTTTAGTAAAACTCCCCAATACCAAATTTCATCAAAATACATCCAGCGGTTCCTACATTGTAAGTTACATGAAAGTCTTCATGTAAAGTGGTTATTGTAATCTGATTTTAATAAAAATTAGAATCGGCTGACAAATTTTAGTAAAACTCCCCAATACAAAATTTCATTAAAATATCTCCAGAGGTTCCTGAGATGTAAAATTTTTAAGTAATATTTTTTGAATAAACAAAAGAACATCGAAAATAGTAAAATTACGTAAACTTGCTATTTCCTTTTCTTTAAATTTATCGTAAACCTTGTTTCATGGGAAAAGTTATTTGACAAAAAATGTGTATTTAATTATTTTATTGAACTTTTATTCACTCAGATGAGTATTTAATGGGATGCTTGCGAAATACATTGTAAAATACATGTAGGTCTTCATGTAAAGTGGTCGTTATTATGATCTGATTTTAACCAAAATTGGAATCGGTCAACAAATTTTAGCAAAAAAATCCATGTTCACGTAATGACGTCATCAAAACTTTCATAACGTACATAACAGATGACTTAAGGACTAAAGGTGGATTGAGAAAACAGGGCACGACAAAATATTGAGTTCATTTAATGTAACAATGCCAGTATATGTTGCGTCGTTGATGGATAGTGTGAATTATCGCATTACAACTCCGCTAAATAATATATTTTTGCATTGCATAATGTAAATGCACCTTAAATCGAGGCGATGTCTATCTAGAGACGAGAATTTTGTCCCTTATATGTGAGCAATTCACAAAATCAAGCAACACTAAATCGGGTAATAACTTTTATGTTATTAACATGTATAAAAATCTTTGTATTATTCTATTTGTAATAATAATTGTAACAGGAAAGAGCGACATAAGTAGAAAGAAACTATTCAAGAAAATGTATAGTGCATCACAAATAGACTCGTTTCATACGATGAAGTACTTGAAAGAAATGCTGATATGAATTTTATCGAGTTTAGATGTTATACATTAAACCAAAATCATGAATACTTTCACTTACTGAATTCGGTGTGAACCATTGGAAACTAAATGTATTAATGTAATTATAGCAGATCTAATTTACATCAGCTGCTACAAAGATTGTAGCACCTTTTCAACTCCACAAAGCACTCCTGGAACTCCATTTTGGGGATGTTGTCGAGCGTGTCCTGTGACTCGGCCTGAATTTCCTCCACATCATCAAACTGGCATCCTATGAGAACTTTTTTCAACTTTGGGAAGAGAAAAATATTGCACATAGCAAGGTCAGGAGAGTACAGAGGATGGAGAACAGCTGTCATGTTGTTTTTAGCCAGGAACTGTTGAACAGACAGTGTGGTGTGCGCTGGTGCATTGTCATGGTGGAGCAGTCAGTCCTGCAATGCCCACTTGTCTGGATGTTTCCACCTGATGCTCTCCCTCAGTCGTCTCTGAACTTCAGTGTAATAATGTTGGTTGACTCTCTGTCCTTGTGGAACGAATTCCCAGTGCACAATCCTTCCATGTCAAAAAACACAATGAGCATGCTCTTTACATTGCTCTTGACATGTCGTGCTTTCTTGGGTCTTGGGGAGTTTGCACTTTTCTACTGTGATGATTATTGTTTCGTTTCAGGATCATAGCCATAAACCCAACTTTTGTCACCTGTAATGATCTTAGAAAGAAAGTTTGAGTCATTTTCAAGGCTTTCTTGAAGGTCCCGACAAACGTTCATGCGATGGTTTTTTTGGTCTTGTGTCAACAGCCGAAGGATAAATTTTGCCGCAATGCACCTCATGTGCAAAATGTCAGTGAGAATGCTTTGAACAGACCCATAGGAGATACCAAGACTATTAGAAATGTTGAGAATGCTTTGCCGGCAATCCTCGTGGATGGCTTCGCACACTTTTTTGAGGTTTTCATCATGTTTGCTTGTTGAAGGACAACCAGAACGCTCCGAGTCCTCAACTGATGTTTGCCCATTTTTGAAATATGAATATCACTCATATGTTTGGGTTCTACCCATGGCTTCCTTACCAAATGCTTGATTAAGCATTACAAGGGCCTCAGATCCTGATTTCCCAAGTTTGTAACAAAATTTCACACAAACACATTGTTCTTCCAAAGAAGTCATTTTTATGTGCTGAAAAAATCGCCAAAACACTATTACACTAACGCAAATAAAAACACGTAAAAATAAAACAAAACTTGTTAACACCTTCAAACTTGGGAGAACACTTCAGAATGAAGTACAGTAAAACCCCTATTTAATGAATCGCTGGGGGATTAGAATATATTTCACTAAATCGAGGTTTTCATTAAATGGAGGTTTTCAATTAAAATGAGTTAAATTTATCTTTTTTGCTTGTGTATTAGTTCCATTATACAATACCAGAATAAGGCCACTGAAAATGGTCTCTATAATAAAAATCCATTTTTCAATATTGTATGCAAAATACTTGTATTAATACTTTTAAAATAAACATTTATAAACAAATTCCAGTGACAAACAAGCCTTATTGCTATTGAATATGAAAATTTCTGTAATGAATCATTCATATGATTACAAAAAATAATTTCAAAATTTTAAAAGTATTTTCAAAATTTACATAAATCTTGAAACAATTTTTCATCCCTCCTTTAAAAAGCTTCATCATACAACATTAAATAGAAAATATTAAAATATATTTGGAATTTCACACAAAAAAATATCAAAATTATTCAAAAACCAAGCATACAGAAAAAGCTACAAGAAAATTATTTATTAAAATAGTCCAGCAAACTTGTTTGCTTCTTCTGGCAGGTGCTCTGAACATTCAAAACTTCTCGCTCCAAAGAATTTACTTTTGATATAGTAGTGCTGTCCACATCAAAAGAAGTTAAATATTTTCGCACCACTTCAAGTGCCTAAACCGCTTCACCAAGTGTGGGAACTGATTCTTCTTCTTGTACTGCCTCTTCTTCTTCTACTACTGCCTCTTCTTCTTCTTCCTCTGCCTCTTTGGTATCACAGATTTCTTCCACGTCTTGTGGAGGACCAGATGTACTCTCAAGATCATCACACCAGACAAACTCTTCAAAATTTGTGTCCATGTCAGGTGCAATTTTCAACCAATTTTCGTGGTCAATCACATTGATATCTACATCAATTTCCATAGCATTGTTGCAATTGAATGCAGCCTTATGAAAACAGTTTGATATTGTTTGAGGTGTAACTGAATTCCATGCAGCTGTTACCATATGCATACCCTGAAGGATGCTCAGTTTAAAATGTTTCTTCATCTCGATGTAGGATGCTGCTTTCTGCACCAAAGCCTTCCTGTACTTTGCTTTCATGGAGTGAATAATGCCCAAGTCAAGTGGCTGCAGATGGCTAGTACAATTAGCTGGAAAAAACACCACTTTTATATTGCGAAGAAAATCAGTATCTGGAGGGCGGGCCGGACATTTATCAATAAATAGAAGAATTTTTCTATTTGCACCACCCATCTTTGCATCTAATGATTTCAAAAATGTTTTAAATGTACTCGTTGTCATCCATGCATTTTTATTACTGGCATATTTACATGGCAATGCCCGGACATTTTTAAAACAAATTTACCTATTATTAGAGGTGTCAACTTTTCACTGCCATCTGAATTTGCACATAAAAGTGCAGTTATCCTATCTTTACTTCTCTTTCCACCATGGCACTTGTCTCCTCTAGTAGCAAGAGTTTTTGATGGAAGAAGGTTGAAAAAAATGCCAGTTTCATCTGCATTAAAAATATCATTCGGCTTATAGCCTTCTAAATACCTTACCAATGTTACACTCTTCCAGTAGTCAACAGTTCCTTCATCAACACTAGCACTTTCACCACAAACACTTTTATATTCAAGTCCATGGCGCTTCTTAAATCTGTCCAGCCATCCATTGGAACCCTTAAAGTTTTCTATTCTAAGCCTAGTTGCTAACCTAATTGCTTTCTCCTTCAACAGTACACCATTGATTGGGAGGTTGACGGAGCACATTCCCTCAAACCACTCTATCAATATCTTCTCCATTTCATCATATGGTGATGATTTGATATTTTTTCTTTTGATGGCTTTACCCCCACATTTCACTTCTTCGTCTAGTATTAATTGTTTATTCTTCATTATACAAAACATTGAAGACGGTGCAAGATTAAATTTGCGTGCAATTTCTATCGCAGGCATGCTTGGGTTCTTTTCCACTTCTTGAATGATTTTCACTTTTTCCGTAATTGTCAGCTTCTTCCTTTTACTAGTAGCCATTATTAAGGAATAAAAATAGTAGAAAGAATATTTTTCACAAATGCTCCAGGTTTACACAGTGATTGATAGCCGAACAGGCAGGCAGCACAACGAAGAGTTGAACTGCTAGATAAGGTAGACAGAGAGGGGACAGGCATTACGTCATCGGGATAGGAGTAATCAGCTGACATGTCTCACAAGGGAAGCCCCCAAGGTATCAAATTGAGACTTTGCAGAATGAAAGTATATGCAAAATAGCAGAATCCAATTTCTACCTAGGTGCCAACTCGACGTCGTTTACGAGAAAATGTCCTTTGAAAATCGCGATCCGAGAGTCATCGAATGGGCTGATATCAGAGTATTTGCCCAGGCCAATTTTTGCTCCCAATCTGTCAAGACGGTATAATGTGAGCTACGCTATGCCCCCATGACTCGTGGTGGGAGAGGCAGTGTTGTCAAATTGAACATTTTGAGATAACATAGTAAATAATATTCTTCTCTATAAAATCTAATGCAAAATAATTTCCAGATTTATTTTTTTTAAACATGAAGTTTGTTTAAAAAATAATATATTTTGCTATTATGCAATTTTTATTACTCGCTATTATTCATCAAGTGATTTCAGAACAGTAGTGCATTCATTGAGGTTAGAAAAAATACAGTATCTTATATTATATTACTATAATCATCGGCAAACTTTATGGCAGATTTTTATTGGTTGACTGGCCAGCCAGTCAGAAATCGGGACATTATTGTTTACATGCCTTGGTTACATTATGTTTACCTAAAAAGAATGATTAATTGTACGTGTTCTTATTTGAAAGATTAATAAAACAATACATTCATAACCTGCCAGAACTTTTATTGTAGGAACTACTATAAACAAACTATTATTATTGTGACGGTAAAATGTGAAAAGTATTTTAATGTTGAGTTTCGTAGTTTTTTGATAAATTTTAACTCATTTCAACTGTTAAATATAATGGCATCATACCTATTTCTCGATATTTTTTATCCAAATAAATGCTAAAGCCATGGATGATGGTGCCATAATCTTAACAAAAAATATCCTAATTTTTTCATAAATTTAATACATAGGGTATTGTCTTAATGATGATTATTCTTAATGTTCATGCAGGGCGATCTGAATCATGCAACTTGAAATACAAAAACTTGGACACAATTTGCAATAGAATTTGGAAATTACAGAAAGTAGCCTTAATTTCATAAAAAATTATAAATATACTGCTGTTACTCATGGAATTTATTATCTAATACATATAGGCTCCACGTGGCTGAAGTGCTGTTGCCCTGGAGATCGTGTTGGTTTATTTACGAGTTTAGATCTTGGTATATGGTAATTTTTTAAGTGCTTGCAGTATGCAAGCATCGACTATTACTTATGGTTTTAGCTTAACAATGTAGTTTACTTATCATGTGTACATTGAACCAGTAACAAGATAAAAAAATCTTTTAGCTGCGTCCAACACAAATTTTGGGGTCGACATCATTAAAAAAGTAGCCTCTTGCTAAATCTCGTTTTATCAGAGTTACACCCCCAACTTGTATGAAATATTGGGTGAATTTCAAATATATTTTTAGTGAGTTTCATACCGATATCTTACTCAAGTCACTAGTTGTGGGTTTTTTATAGTAATGTTTGAATAGATTTTGATGCCAATCCTAGAAAATTACTCAGTGCTGTCAATGTTAGCTGATGTTATATTTTTGGCTGATTTGAATATAACTCATAAATACTGTTATCACAGTGGCATGCTGCATAACAGGGATTGCCAACAAGTAGCATTCAATCACTAAGACTCTCACAGACATATTCAAGTGTCCACTTCAAAATTATTGCTATGGTTATGATTTTGATTTATTAATGAGAACAGTCATTCAATAACATCCAAATAAATGATTGGTTAACTTGGTTATTCCCAATGCCACAGCAACTGCTACCATCCTCACAAGCACTCACACATTTTCTCACCTTCCATGCAGCAGTTCCAGGTTCAAATCCAGCAGAGGTCGGATTTTTCAACCTGAGATCATCCTGTCCCCTACTTGTGTAGTTTGAGGAGACCACGCAAGTCGGCGCTCTGTCCTTTAGAAGGGATGTTAATCAGTTGGCCCTTGGGTGCTCTTCATAAAGAGTAGGGTAATGCCAGCCTTAGGTCTCCCTCCTCCCTTGTGTGTGTGCTATAATAATGCAAGAGGTTGATTAGCCAGAAGTTCCATACAAACAAACAAAGACAAACTGTTTTAGTGGAACGACTTCATAGAATGAAACAGTTTGAAATTACAAATCATTGTGAAAAACTTGACATTTTCTACCACAAAGATCTGAACAGCGAAGAACTAACTTCTGAATATCTTCACTTCAAAACATATACAGTGGAAACCACTTAACACGAAATCGGATAACGCGAAATATCGGTTAACACAAAATGCAGGCTCGGTCCCTACCGGTGCCTATACATTTCAACATATATTAGTTCGTTTTACACGAAATGGTTAACAAGAAATTTCGGTTAACACGAAAATTTTTTTCGGTCCCCTGAAAATAAATCTGTCAAATTCTTTGGATAACACGAAACGACCCACTCGTTTCTTAACATAGAAGTATGAATAATCTCACAACCACAGCTGTACCTCTTCCTTCCCTCTCTCTTTCAATTGGCATTGTCATTAGTAGACTTCCGAGAAACTCACACGCCCCCATTAAGAGGGTTGCTACCGAGATTTCCTTGGCAGCAATAAACTAAATTCTGGGAACTACCATCTTCGAATGAAAGGAAGGATTTGGAGGTGCAGATTGTTGTACTGCACCTTCCCTTTCTCCGTCTTTCAGTATGCTCAACTCCTCCCTTGTTCTCGTCTCTAGACCCCTATGCAGAACAGTTCTACTCAGTTTATTCTGAATTTCCGTGTGGAACGGTTAGCAAATGTGAAACGAATCTGTGAGCTTCTTCTTTCTTTTTCGGGATCGTTTTCAGTTGTGATTTTTATATTTTTATAAAAGATAAACACCCACATAAAAATGGCTAGTAAAGTGCGTAAGCAAAAAGCAATACCGCTGAAAGTGAAAATGCAGCTCCTACAAGCGGTTGATAACAGTGATAGAACCAAAATGGACATCTGCAAAGAGTTCGAAATTCCCTTTTCAACTTTGTCAACAATTATAAAAAATCATGATAAAATAACATCTGTGTTTGAGAGAAGCATGTTTGAACCGGAACGGAAGCGTATACGCACGGCAAAGCACCAGGATTTGGAAGTGGCGCTGATCATCTGATTTAAGCAAGCAAGAGCCCAGAATGCTCCAATTTCTGGTCCTGTTTTGATGGCGAAGGCTGACGCTTTGGGATCAGAATTGGGAATTGAATTCAAGTCTAGTCCTGGATGGTTAGAGCGGTTCAAGGTGAGGAATGGGATAATTTTTAAGAGTGTTTCCGGCGAGTCGGGAGACGTCTCCCGTGATATGACATCAGAGTGGGTAACTTCTACCTTGCCTAAATTATCAACAGACTTTGCGCCTAAGGACATTTTTAATGCTGACGAAACCAGATTTTTTTTTCGCTGCCTTCCAGAAAAAACTTTAGCTTTTAATAATGAGCAGTGCTCTGGTGGAAAAAAATCTAAAGAGCGCATTACGGTAATGGTGGCTTGCAATTCAGATGGTTCTGAAAAAATCCCGATGTTTGTTGTGGGTAAATTTCTGAATCTTCGCTGCTTCAAGAATGTAAAGAAGCTTCCCGTGGAATACACCACAAATAAAAAAGCTTGGATGATGGGAAACATTTTTACAGACTGGGTTAGGGCATTAGACAAGCGCTTTTCACGACAGAAGTGCAAAATAGCTTTAATTATCGACAACAGCCCTGCTCATCCAGAAGTGGAAAAGCTGAAATCAATTAAACTGACCTTTCTGCTGCCTAATACAACAAGCGTATTGCAGCCATGTGACCAGGGTATTATAAAAAATCTAAAATGCCACTATCGGAAGTTATTACTCTATTTATCTAGTATTGAATCAAATGAGGAAATTAAGCCCGTGACTCTTTTGGATTCCTTGCATTTGTTGTATGCCGCTTGGAGGTCAGTTACAGCGAAAACAATCAAAAATTGTTTTCGCCATACTGGATTTTCCTCTTTGCCATCAGCAGATAGGTTTTCTGGACAAGATGAAACTGAATCGACTACGGAAATTAGGGTAAATACATCTACTGAAAGTGAATTGTGCGATATCTTAGGTCGCATGTCGTCTGTAATGAGATTGACAACTGAAATCACGCTGAATGATTATATAGCAGTGGATGACCATATTGCCACTACACCACTTTTAACAGACAGTGACATTGTGGACATTGTTAAATCAAGTGCAACAAAAGAAAATGAAACTAGTAGTGAAAGTGGAGATGACTGTGACAACGGAATGTTGTCAGTGCCAAGTGCTGCAGATATCCATGGAATGCTAAAAAGTGTGCATCGGTTTTTAGAAAATCAAACAGATGGGGACAGTTTGTATGAGACGGATGATGATTTGGAACAATTTGTGGAAAAAAAGATCATTATGAATGCTAGGCAGAAAAAAATTACGGAATTTTTTGTTAAGAAGTAGACAATTGAACTACTTTAGCGACCTTGATACTTAATATTTGTGCATTGTTTTTATGAAATTATTGAAATAAAATAATTTTTTTATGTATATATGTAATGAATAAATTATAAGGTTTTCATTATTATAACTAATTACTGTGCTGTTTCCATCGCATATTTGTTATGTCAAGATTTATTTACGAGCTTATATCAATATCTCAAATCAGTCTCAAAAAAGATTATCATGAAATTCGTTTAGCACGAAATTTGGTTAAGACGAAATGTTTGCAATGGTCCCCCACATTTCATGTTAACACTTTGTGGTCCGCTCACGTATTAGTACGTGTTTTTGTCACCAGTATCAGGTGGCCGCTCACGTATTAATATGTGTTCATCTAGTCTCCGGTTTTTCACGCCACGGTGGATTTATTTGGAACTATTAGGAGCTATTTCTTTGATCGTACTCAGTCTAGAAGCTTTACACATAGTTTTGGTGAAAGTGTAAGGTGTTTTATGAGAGATATTACAGTTTTTTTAACCTGTGACATTTATTGTTACCATTACGCAATCATGGCTGCTGAGAACAGAAGGGGAATGAGCAAAAATGAAATTTTAAACGAAGTTTTTGCCGATAATTTGTCTGATGTCCCAAGTTGTGAAGGAACTGATGGAAGTTCTGAGGAAAACGATAATGAAATGCCAAGTGACAGTGATGAAGATATAATAATTACCAAGAAAACTGTTCGTGCTCTACCTTTGCAGTATTCCAGCGATTCTGAAGTTGATGACAGTAATGGTGTGACTAACACGACGAGTGGCGATGTTTTATTTTGGTCGGACAACGACATTATTCCTGCTTTAGAAACATTTGCTGGCACACCAGGTGTGAAAATTACTCCACATGATCCAAAAAATGTGAGTGACGTAGTTAGTTTGTTTATTGAGGATGACCTCTTTTCGATGATGGTGGAGGAATCAAATCGTTATCATGAGCAAAATGCCCATAAATACAAAGAATCACCTAAAAGTTTGAAGTGGCATGATATAACCATTGGAGAAATGAAAAAAATTTTAGGTTTGGTTATCCTTATGGGGCAGGTGCACAAAGACAGAATAAGTGATTACTGGGACACTGGACCCTCTAACAGAAACTCCTATATTTTCAAAGGTAATGAGTAGAAACAGGTTCCGCCAAATATGGCAGGCATGGCATTTTTCAAATAATGAAGATGTCCCAGAAAATTCAGGGAGGATATTCAAGGTTTTACCAGTTTTGAACAACCTTCTAAAGAAATTTGCAAGTGTCTACAAACCTAGGCAGGAACTGTCACTTGACGAGGGCGTGATACCATGGCGAGGGCGACTACCTTTTTGTACATACAACCCTGCCAAGCTGACAAAATATGGAATATTAGTGCGTATGGTATGTGAAGCGATCACTGGATATATTTGCAATTTGCAAATTTATACTGGTGATGGTAATAAGTTGGAAGATACAATTCTGTCAGTTTTAGGGCCAAATACAGGTTTGTGGCACCATGTTTACATGGATAACTATTATAATAGTGTAAGCATTGCCGAAAAACTTCTCCAAAACAGAACAAGAATCTGTGGCACAGTCAGAGTAAATAGAGGTCTTCCTGAATGTCTGAAATCCGTGAAACTACAGAAAGGCCAGTCAGCATTCCGAAGAAAAAAATATGTTCTCGTGCAAATTTGGAAAGACAAGCGGGAGGTTCGCATGATCTCTACCATTCATTCTTCATGGCTCCTAGAATCTGAGAAGAGGGACAGAAAAACTGGAGAGAGAATAAGGAAGCCGGAGTCCATCTTGGAATACAACAAGTATATGAAGGGAGTAGACCGTGCGGACCAATATCTGTCATATTGCACAATAATGAGAAAGACCACGAAGTGGTCAAAGAAGACAGTACTGTATTTGTTGAACTGTGCCCTATTCAATTCTTTTAGGGTGTATGTAGAGCTCAATGGAAAACAAATTATGTATAAAAAATTCCTGCATGAAGTAGCCAGAAACTGGGTGAGCCCATCTCAGACACACGAGCCCATCTCATTGCCAGACACGAGCCCAGAAGAGCCCATCTCAGACACACGAGAGAAAAACATTCACATTTCTCCTACAAGGCGTGCACCTAAGATGGACCCACCAGGAAGACTTTCAATGGACATGAAAAAGCATAAAGTAGAGAAAATAGTTAGTGTTAGGAGCAAGAAAATTCCTCAGAGACCATGTAGAGTATTTGCAGCCAAGAAAAAGAGAAGTGAAACCAGCTTTATTTGTGGATTTTGTTGTGTTCCACTCTATAGAGGGACATGTTTTGAACAATACCACACTCTAATTGATTACTCTGGTATATAATCTCTATGCATTTAAAATTTCATTAAAATATATCCAGTAGTTCAGGAGTTGTGTGTGTTTTATTGAATGCTTATACCATTCATGCGGTGGCACAGAAAATGGCCGGCCCCAAGGGCTGGTAAATTTAAAGGGCACCGGCACACAAAGTGTTAAGCAGTTTCCACTGTATTGCATTGGAGATGAAGACATTAATTAATTCCAGAAAAAATGACAATACTGTTGACCATTATATAATGAACGTTTATACAGCGCATTTTTGAAATAACATGGTTTTCATTTGGTGACACAAAATTTAAATTGAAAGTGATTATTATATAGTGCTCTCTTATATTCACTCATGCCTTGCTCATCCTCAGTCAAGTTGCAACCATGATGTTATGTGCTGTTTTCACTCATTTAGCAAATTTTGAACAATAGGTAAGGACCACCCACTTCATTTTCATTCATCATGCCACCTTAAAGGAGTAAGTCCTAAAAGAAGTGACATGAAGAAAATGAGAAGCAAGAAGAAGTGGGATGCCATGAGATTAGCTAAGGAAATAGAGATACAGGGATGCCTCATTTAGCACAACTTCGATATAGTGCAATTGGCATCTCGGGATATATTTATTTTTTGAAAAATTAAAAAATAAAGATCCTAAAAGTCTGTCAGTTTTATGTTTTTCTTACTTATCATCACTTACCTGATCAAATAATACTGTTATGTTTTACATACTAATTAGTATACGATTATTCTATGCAAATTTAATGAAAAGCACTTCTGTACCATGGGAAACCCGTGCACAGCCGTACTTGTTGTTTGTTAGAGATGTTTCCTACATGTATAAAGTTGTTTTAATTACATGATTAAGTTTTGTAACATACCATAACAAGCAAGAGAAAATATGCTTCGATGGAGACCAAGCTTGAAGCTATAAAAAGGTTGGGCAAAGGAGAAACTATAAAAAAGTTGTCATCAGAATTAGGTGTTGAGGTGACTGTTAGAGATTGATGTTGAAACAGAGCAAAAATTGAAAAATGATGCTCAGAAAAATGTTCTGAAGATGTCTTGAATTCATGAAAAACCACGAAGAAAGCTGAATAAGAAAAAACTTGTGAAGCTTTGTTCCTGTGGTTTTCATAGCAGAGATTGAAAGGAAGCCCAATCACAGGTCCAATGCTCCAAGAAAAAGCGCTTAATTTCTAGACAGAACTTCAAGATGGTGATAGTGACTTAACTGCTACCATAGACTGGGTAGACAGATGGAAGAAAAGGTATGAGGTGTGGCAACTGAATATTTGTGAGGAAAAACTTTTGTTGGACTTAGAAGCAGTTGAAATATCCCGAAATAGATTATGAAACCTCATAGAAAATAAGAATCTTACAACTGACCAACTGTACAATTGTGATGAGACAGGATTAAACTATAAAATGCTTCCATCTAAAACTGTAGCTTCTCAACAAGAAACAGCAGCTTCAGGTTACAAAAAAGCAAAGAAAGGGTGACTACTCGCTTGCTGTAATGCTTCTGGATATCACAAATTGCCGCTTGTATCCGTTGGCAAATCAGCTAAACCCTGGGCATTTCTTTGACAGCCTTGCCAGTATCATATAAAGCTCAAAAAAGCTCTTGGATGGACCGTGATCTATTCAAACAATGGTTTTTTGAAGAATTCGTCCTAAAAGCAGAGAAATTTTTAAAGGAGAGACATCTTCCTCGTAAGGCTCTATTGATACAGCAGACCCCCCCCCCCCAACTTATGACTGCTCAACTTATGACCCCCCACTTATATGTCCTCTCTTTAAGTAAATAAGATCCACACACATCCAAACTCATATATACGACAGCCTCAAGACCAACTCATGCCAAAAGCTAAGCCATGCAAGCAAGCTTTCTACATGATGTGTCTTTGAATTGCCACAATAGATTTCCTGATGTAGCCTCACACCGAACGCGAGCCATATAGCATGTAATAGACATGGTGGACGCTATATCGTCAACGATCACCAGGTAGGCAATTTCTCTTTACATAGCTACGCTGCACAGTTCGGATGGCTGTTCCATCATTGCCTTACCCCCTCCGCCAAAGGAACGAGTGGTCTCACAATGTCACGTGGTCTCATAGCATCACAGCACGACTGATATAGCAAACGCTTGGCCTGAGCTGACTCAGTCTGCAGCCTACGCTTGAAGCGAACACATCTCTTTTGCAAAGCTCTTCAATTTTTTGTCAGTTTTCCTCAAATTTCGAAATTTTTAGGCCTTCAACAATATCTGGAAAGAGGAAAAGTGATGCCCAGAATGCTAGCTTATCCAAAAAGTCAAGGAAAGCCAAAACATTGGAAATTAAACATGAAATATTGAATCAACATGAGTCAGGAATGAAGGTGAATGAGCTCGCATCCAAGTTCAATTTGTTGCATTCAACGGTGAGCAAAATTTTGAAGGAAAAAGGAAAATATTTAAAGGAAGTGAGCAGCGCTAGGCCACTACAGTCACCATTGGTAAAAAAAAGAGAAGGCCTTATTTCCAAAGTCGAAAAAGTTTTAATTGCATGGATTAATCGCCAGACACAAACTGTTCATATGCCTCTAAACCAAGCAACAATTTCGGTGAAGGCGTTGTCTCTCTTTGAAACTCTTAAGAAGCAATGCGGCAAGACAGTAAAGGATGAAACATTTAATGCAAGCAAAGGATTGTTTGATCGCTTCAGGAAGAGAATTGGTTGGCATAACATTAGAGTTCAAGGTGAAGCTGAAAGCGCCAACATTGAAGCTGCGAAAGATTTTCCAGACAAATTGGCTGAAATCATTGAAAAGGAAGGCTACTGTTCATGAAGGTGTTTAACATAAACAAAAGAGGACTTTTTGGAAACGAATGCCTTCACGAAGCTACATGGCTAAAGAAGAAAAACCGATGCCTGACTTCAAAGTTGCAAAGGATCGACTGACTTTATTGTTGGGGTCAAATTCAGCAGGCAATTGCAAATTGAAACCCCTGCTAATCTATCGTGCTGATAATCCAAGAGCAATCAAGGATTTAGACAAGACAACTCTTCCAGTGATTTGGAAATCCAATGCTAGAGCTTGGATGACTGCAACAATATTTGAAGACTGGTTTGTGCATCACTTTGTTCCAGAGGTTAAGAAATATTGTGCTGACAATGATTTTCCTTTTAAAGCAATGCTACTTATGAACAATGTACCAGGCCATCCTGCAATACTTCAGCACCACCATCCTAACATCAAGATCATTTTCCTGCCCCAAAAAATGACCACTTCTTTAACCCATGGATCAAGGAGTCACTGCATCCTTCAAGGCCTATTATCTTCGTCGAACATTTGAAAAGTTGATTGAAGCAGTCAACAAGGAAGATGGACCAACAAGCAGAGAATTTTGGAAAAAACTCAGCATTTTGGATTGTGTGACTGAATCCAACCTTAAGGGAGTTTGGAAGAAACTCTGCCCTCAATTTGTTCAGAATTTTGAAGACTTTGAAAATCCTGTAGAAAGTGACTGAAGCTGTGGTCGAGATTGCAAATCGACTGGATCTAGAAATTTCTCTTGAAGACGTGACTGAATTGTTGAACGCTCATGAAGAAAGTCCTACCAATGAGGATCTTATTGAAATGGTAGAGCAAGGAGTCATTGAAGAAGAAGTTAAGAAGCTGCCACTCTCCCTGCATTTATAATTCAAAAACTTTCGGAGGCATTTGGGCACATTGAATCAGCACTAAAATTTTTGAGGCAGATGATCCAAATTATGAACACAGTTCGAAGGTCCTTGCAGCAATAAGGAATGACTATGCATGCTCCAGGGAGATTTATCATGAGAAGAAAGCATCTTCAGTCCAAAATTCACTAGACTGTTATTTTAAGAAGCTTCAGGCAGTCAATGCTCAACCCAAAGCCCAAGTCTCAAAAGAGTTTCCCCAATCTGCTCCTCCCACCACTCCTATCAGAAGATTAAATTTTAAAGATTCGGATGACCCAGTGCCCTCCCCATCTGATTTTCTTCAATCCACAGGAACTTTCTAAGTGCTGATGATTTTAAAGGAACTTTAATAAAGATTTTTTGTGATTTTGTACTGTACAAGTTTAGGAATTTTAAATTGAATTTTTATATGCTTTGCATTAAGTGTTTGTTTTTACATAATAAATGTTTGTATGTAAATGCATATATTTGTTTTTTCTTTTCATTTATTTTAGTGGTCAATTTTGGTATTTTGTGATGTGAAATATGATCCCAGGAACGAAACCCCAATTTATAACATTGCACCAATGGGAAATAAGGGTTCAACTTATGACATCTTGACTTATGACCGTTGTTCAGGAACCAATTAGGTCGTAAATCGGGGGTCTGCTGTACTAGACAATGCTCCTTCCCATCCAAATGAAGAATTGTTTAGTGATAGTATTTGCGCTTTGTTCTTATCACCTAATGACACATTTGATACAGCCAATGGACCAGGGGGTTTTGGAGTGTTTAAAAGAAAATATTGACGAATGTTGATACAATCTTTACTTGAAGCAACAGAGAATGAAGACAGTATCATCAGCTACTTGAAGATGATTAATGGGAAGGATGTTGTATATTGGATAGCTAAATCATGGTCCCAATTGTGATCTGAAACTCTAGTAAAGTCATGGAGAAAACTGCTGACGAACACTGAAGCTCAGGATGAGATGGCAATGAGTGTGAGAACTTGACCAGCCTGATCCAACAACTGCCAGGATGTGAACATTCCAATGAGAATGTCTTAAGAGAATAGTTTGATCAAGACAAACAGGATGAAATCACAGACAATTCCATAATTGAGATGGTGAACAAAGCAGACAGTGAAAACAGTGATGAAGGTGAACTAGATGACATCAAAGAAGACAGGGTGCTTCATACTGAAGGTTTGACTGCCCTTGAGATAGCATTGTTAATTGCCCTTTTTTCAGTATATTCCATATAGTCCAAGCTTTTCGGTAATTCATCATTACCGAAAAGTTTAATTTTGCAATTGTGGCACCCCTGCTGACTCAATCTGGTCAAAATATGCCATTTTGGTCCTATATTTATGTGAGGATTCTATGTACCGAATTTGGTTGAAATCGGTTCAGCCTATTCTTCCCTGATATATGCGTATGGACAGATGGACATCACTATGATAAATGCTTTTCAGCAATGATGAAAAGCACTAAAAATGATAACAAAAAAGGTTAATAATTATTTTCATAATTTCATGATCCACTGATTGAGAAAAATTGACACATTAATGTCTTCAGTAACCAATTTTTAACCTTTAAGAAGGGTATGAATTTTTTGGGTTAAAAAAAATAATCAATTCCTAATTATTGGGTTTCATTTTTCTATCAAATTCGGGTTCAATTCAGTAAAAAACATGAAAATTTCATAAATTCCGATATAATTTAAACAAATAATATTGTCATAGGGTTTTTAGCAACATCCACAGATATTTGAACAACAATATTTACACACAATGGCTTTTCTTCACCATTACCTTCTGGTTTAAACACTTTAAAATCTGAGTAATTTGATATCCAATCTGAAGCACTTTTCCGTTTCCTACCCATAGAAATCCTCCATTGCTGTATTAGTTATGATTCATGCATTCTGATGTGTGCATATAGCAATATGTCTTTAAGATGAGACAAATGTGCAGTGGCTGGCTGTGGTTTGCGAATACATGATGGAGTGAATTTCTTCTGTTCTCCAACCAACAGAATCTATGAAGTGTTATGTGAATGCGTTTTGTGAGAATGCTTTTATATTTTCTTAAGGGAAATTTCTCGTTTTTATGTGTGTGAGAAGCATTTTGAGAGGAAGTGTCTCTTTTTTTAGGTGTAAAACCTCACTTGATTCAGCTATGTAGCTGTTCCATCAATAGCACTGGAGTTGAATATGGTATGTGTCAGTTGTTCACAAAATAAGCCATAATTTTAGATTGAATAATTGAAATTTCTATTTAAAACTTCTCGTGGTTATCCGTAGATTATAGTGAGTTCTTTGGAAGTTAAACTTCAACATAGACGTCAGAGAATAGAATTGTGCTTGTAATAGAATGAAATAAGTATACCATAGTGATATCTCATTTTGATTCTCGTATATTGTTTTATTTTTAAATATTTTGATTTATTTACAGAGATTGGTCACTTGTTTATTTCTTGTTTCTCATTATGCATATGCTTGTATTTCTTGATGTTATGATAATTCTATTATCTTTGTTTCAAAATGTATTTAGAAGCAGGTATATGTTATTCGATCTAGAAATTGAAATTTCTATACCAAAAGCTTTCTTTGTTATTTGATTAATACATATAGATCTTAAATGGCTTAATTGTGACTAAGGACACCTGATGGTTAGCAAATACAACTGTGCTTAGAATAAATTATAAATAAACAAAATGGATATTTTGTAGTGAAATGTGATATGATATGTTTCATTTTAGTATTTCTGTAAAAATGTGTGTGAAGGGTAGATTCATTATTTGGAATATGTACTTAGCATTTTGTCTGATGACTTACATGTCATTATTGTGATATCAACGGAATAATAAATATATTATTATTAATAGTTGCCTCTGTACAACTGTAATGCAAGGAGTAATACATTTAATGGATCTGTTATTCCCCAGTACTGAATTTCTTATTCTTAGCTGTTTATTTCGTCTTGTTTTGTTTTTGCTTTTTTGCCAACTTTTATATAAGCATATCTTCCCTTTGAATGGCACAAGAAAGGGTGCAGCATTCTCATGTTTTGCATATTAAAATTATTTAAGATTTTCGTACGAACATAGGATTTTCGCCAAAGAAAGTTGAAAAGAATGAAAAATCACTTTACCACATATTTTCGGTTGATCCACAAATTCATTCTTAACGTGTAAGTTCGATGTTTCCCGTCATTCGCGTGAGTTTCCCTGAATACCTTTCTATGCATTCAAGGTATGTATAAACATTATAAAAGTTAAAAAATTTTGTGGAAATATAAAGTTCTTCTTTTTTCAATATGAGTAAATTCCACCGAGTTGAGCCAGGCCTCATTAATGATAGTTATAAAAGTTGGTTACAATTATTCATTTTTGTATGTGTTGTATTTGTGTGTTTTGTATTTATGTACAAATACCTCAGTTTTGTGGTTTGATAATGACTTTGTACTCTTGCAATGTGTGATATACCAGGTTCTTAAACTGTGGGTCGTGACCCCTCTGGGGGCTGCGAGATAGATTCTGGGGGTAGATAAATGTGAGTAAATTAAATATTTATTATAAAACTATTGAAATTATTTTACACTACAACATTTCATTCTATATTTGTTTAGTTTATTGCAAAAATAAATGTCATCAAGCACGATTACACGAATTATACTAGAGTATAAAAAAACCTAACTTAACTAGTACTGCCAGGGGTTGCTAATAATTTCGTCTTATGAAAAGGGGTCACAGATAAAAAAAGTTTAAGAACCTGTGTGATATACACTAATAAATTTGATTTATTAATACAATTCAACATTCTTTCATTTAAGTCCAATTCTTCTATCCATCCAATTTATAGAATTTGTTATGGTTATTGTATTAAAACAGGAGGGGAAGGGGGTGACAGATATCACATGGTGATGCCACAATAGCGAGAGCCATCGTGAACACATATTTCCAAGTTTTCCTGATTCCCCTAGGTATCACGTTACGTGAAAACCTGGGCATCGATTCATAGCATTAAGTTTCCGGTCTTTCCTTTATATAGTTATATAGTTTTTCTTTTATAGTCCATTCCAGCAATTCGTGCGGGTGAGGCGTGTCTACAGTTAGACCCATGTGGTGAGGGGAAGAAAATACTTGATGAGGGCTGTTGACACGATTGCTCAGACTTTCCAATCATATTTCAGCGATGGCAGAAAGCATGAACGTGCTTCATCCGGATCTATCAGAGCATAGAACTTCACTCATCAGCAGCTACCGATGAATTGAGTGAATATGGAAACTTGGCAACATAGCATTGTAGCCAAAGTGAAATAACACAAACGCAAGTGGAATACTTCGATTCCCAGCTACATGAGCAGTAGAAACAGATTATAGTGAGAAGAAAGTTTAGAACAACAAACAAGACAACAAACAAAAATATAACAAAATTCTACAAGTTCTCCAAATTGTATTGAAAAAATTATCTCTTTGCTATCTGACAATCAACACTGCACTGTCACTTTATATAGTTTTTTTCATCAGGAGCAAGTTTAGAACAACCAACTAGAAAACAAAAATATAACAAAATTCTACAAAACTGAGGTTCCCCGAATTGTATTGAAAAAATAATCTCTTTGCTATCTGACAATCAACACTGCACTGTCACTTTATATAGTTTTCTTTTCATCAGGAGAAAGTTTAGAACAATAAACAAAAATATAACATACAGTAATCCCTCCATATTCACGGGTTCTACGTTCACGATTTCACACAGAAATTATTGTAGCAATTTTCAATGTTCGAGGAAGGTAACACTTATTCACGCTTGAAAACCAAAGGACTCACTGCTCGCTCGCTAAGGCACATGAAACATGGCGCCAATTCACTCAAACAAAACAAATACATTGTATCTACATAGTATGTACTACAACGTACCTACATTGTATCTACAGCAGTGGTGCCGCTGTGACCCTCAAAGAGGTCGGCTAGGGATAATGGTTTGTGAGATGCCCATGTGAAGCGATACTCTCCGTATGTCTTAGTCTCCTTTCTAATTTTATGACCTTTCAACCATCTTAATTACTCAGCCTAACAAATTCTCATCACCACAATTAGAGAAACTGTCGGACCCAGATAGAGAAGCTGCAAAAAAACTACCTGAAAATAATATTTTGAATAAAAAATTATTTTAAAAATATAATGAATGTAATAAAACATTTTATTTCCTAGAGACAATTTTAATTGCTTGTAATTTTACACAATTAAAATTAATAACAACTTTTTGTATGTACTAAATTTTTACAATTACATTTTTTTAACTTTAATTTTTGAGTTTTGTTGGGTTTAACCCAAAATGACTAAATCATAATCGGAGAGGAAAATCGAGTTAGACCCGAAAAATTCATATGACAATAAATAGCATTTTCCCCAAATATTGTACAAATTTGTAATGTCCATGAACGTAACTATTTTTCCTACATGTTCTTCAGTTCATATAATGCGTTTTTATATAACACACAGTTTGAGGAGCATACCATATTTTTTGGGATTTAAGATGCACTTTTTTCCAGAAAAATGACCCCCAAAATCAGCCTGTGTATTATATGCCAAAGATAAGTTTATTACTGTTCTCAGTACTGATACTAATGAACACTCAACCCCAAAATTGGTAGTCATTCGTCACAAAACATTATTTATAATTAATAGTGAAAAATTTGTTAATATATACAGTAATACCTTATGCAACGTGAATTCCAATGACGCATTTTCATTATTGCGCTTTATTACGTCTGCTAGCAGTAATTACAATTTCGGTGCATTTTTGACAATCATATGTTATAGTTCCTAATGGGTCCATTGAATAGCAGGATTAATGCCACGGAACATTATAATTGAGGTAGATGTGATAACATTTTGTAAATATCCTTATATAATAATTCTGAAGTGTCCGTCTATCTGTCCCGGTATTTTTGGACATTTCCCAATGGAATTAAGAGCTGAAACTTTCACAATCATTAAACCCCCATGAGGTGGTCTCTAGAAAAATCAAACATCCCGGAAAAAATCCCAGAATCAACTCTGAGAGACAATTATATTTTCCCATAAGTTTACCTGGGGTTTTTGATTTTCCAAGGTGCAAGGTTTATTTCCTTCATTCATTAAAATATGTAAATATGAACCCAATTTCTCCTTTTTTGTTTTACTCAATGGCTAAAACTATAAAATATCTTATTCTTGTGATGTTTAGATGTTACATGGAAGAATTTGTCAGAAACACGCATTTCGAAATTTTATGGCTTTTTCGTACTCTTTCCGGGTGTTGCCAAAGCGAACGTCATTGTGTGCGTGTGTGCGCACGTGTGTGTGTGTGTGTGTATATATATAAGTTTTTACACACACACCTCAGAAGTTATATTTTAATCACACTGCAAAGTCCCGTTGATGTTCAATGGGTAATTCCGCTAGTCTAGGATGAATAACGTTGCGTGTATTGAGATCGCAATGGCTACAAGCATGAAAACATATGCCTACACTATTACTTATGAGGTTCAGGTGATTCAATATGCAAAAACATACGGAAACCGAGTAGCAGCACGTCATTTCTGTCCACTTACCACAGAAAAAAATGATTCATGAATAGAGAAAATGAGGAAAAACTGAAGCTGATGGGATAAGAGAAACATAGGCTTAAATGGCCACAACTAGAGGAAGTGATAGATAGTAGAACAGATCAAAATTGTTATGTACGAGGCAAAAAGAAATGCAGAAGAAAAAGGACTAGTTGAGTGTGTGTATCATTGTTACATATGTATTACATTTATTATTTGTTCCATTAAATAAAAATATAGTGTTGCACTTAAGCTTAAGTACAGTAGAAGGACGTTCATCTGGAATGTCCGGGAACTGGTCTGTTCCGGATAAACAATATTTCCGGTGTTTAGATATCTTCACTCCAAAAGAGCACAATGATCGAAAAAAGACATTTTATCACATAAGATATGGTATGTAACATGGAACGTAAAGTATGGTAAGAAAAAAACGAGTTTAAAAAGCATATATGTCTTAGGAGACCTTTTATTTAATGAAAATATATCATGCGAATCAATTGAAGAATGTATTAAGTATCTGTTGTCATTTTCCATCAATCAAAAACATCTGGGTTTACCTGAAAACAGAAAAAATAACACATTATAATGTAATTTGACAAAAATATCAAATAAATATTCGTAATTACGTATTTAGAGGTAGACTTAACTTTTTAATATTATTTAATTATTATGTAAATAGATGTCACATCAGGTACCACGTCGGGTGCGTACTTCCACACGATCGGTGTGTATGCCTATTCTACATAGCTCATCAATACGTGGGAAACACCCCAAAACAATATTAAAATGTTAGGCCTATTTGTTCGTACATAAAACAAATATTTAGTGATGTAAACACAACGAATACATTTTACTTATCGATTCTTGCAACGAAATTCAGAATTTGCAATTCCCATTCATTTCCGTAAAAATTGCAAAAAGCATCATGCAAAAATAAAAAATACCTATATTAAATTTTTATTTACCAGGAAATCCTTGTTGATCAGCAGATAGGGGTGTATTAAAATCACTTTTCATCAGGATTTGTTGTAACAGCATCTGCAGAAGCCGAAAGAGAGGATGATGCAACAGCTCTTTTGAAAAGATCAGTGTCATCTTCTTGCTCTTGCTATGCCTTTCCTTTTCAAATTCCTCTTTCAGCCTGTACATCTGGAGTATCTCCTGTTCAGTAGTCAATGACCTTTGTTCCATGAACTTTATGAGATTTTCACAACATAAATTAGCCTCTGTCATAGTAATTTTCTTTTCCTCGTCAACTTACACATCGTTCTTCACTCTCATTTATTGTGGGGCCTATAACAGCATCGATAATTTCAGAGTCCATTAAAGTTTGATAAATGGGGCATTTTTACCACATTCAATCCATTCTTCTATGTCATTATCACTAAGGTCCGGGACAGCAGTCAATCCATTCACATAGTGCACAAATTTTGCAATATCACATTTATCTTCGGATGAATGAAATCCAAGAAACTCAATGTCAGTATCTCTGGAATCTTCATTGAATTTTGATTCTGGCAAAATATTATGCCAACACCATTTTAAAACTGTGGGTGTTGCCTTATCCCATCCACGTGAAATGCACCACACCGAATCCTTCAATGTGATTTCTTTTTGAACCGTTCATTGCTGAATGGACCATCAAAATTTTCAATTTTTCTTATCAATTCACTTTGATAATGGCATTTAAAATTTTTTATTATGCCTTGATCCATTGGTTGAATCAGATATGTACAATTTGGGGGTAAATATGATACAAAAACATTCTCCTTGATGAGAGTTTCTACTGGAGGGTGAGCAGGGCAGTTGTCCAACAATAATAATATTTTAGCATTTTTAGGTAACCCAACCTTTTTGAAATGATCCCTTACCTCGGGTACAAAATGAGTATTAAACCACTAACCAAAAATGTTTTGAGTGATCCAAGCACGTTTATTCACTTGGTAAATCATTTTTAATTTCTGCAACCATTCCGTAGAATAATCATTTTCCTTCAATTTTTAATTCTTTGTGGTACGATTTTTCCCTTCTCCATTATCATAGGACCCGAGATAGGAAACCAACTGAAGAATTTAATCTTTTTGCACCTTTATATCGTACTACGAGACTGTTGCAGTGCTTCCTGCAAACATCTAGAGACCCTTGCGTGAAGTGACCCAATACGATAGTTCCGATGACAAAAAATTGTTACAAAGAGTGTTATTAGTTGAACCACTTTTATTGCTCCTCTTAAAATAATCATATAGCTCACACCATTTCCATAACCAAAAGAACATACATAATTTAGACTACCGGTACACAATATTTTTTGTTTTGATCAATATTTCTGATGGTACAGCATATCGTATGTTCTGTGGTTTGTTTAATATTTAGTTATCAATGCACTGACCACGCGTCAATATCGAAAGAAATAAATCAAAAATCAATCAATATAGTAATTTGCTTAAATTGCACAATAAAACTTGCAAACGGAACGATATTTTCAATGTATGCTTGAAATATCTTTCTATTTGAAATGTTAAGTTGTCCATTATTACAATGTAAATAAATAGTAATAGATCCTTCACCGTAAAGGATCTATTACTATTTATTTACTTTGTATTGTATCACCATGACTCGCAAACTCCTTTTATCATTATTACAATGCATTGGAATCGTTTCTTTTCTTTGCTGTTTTTCATTTGTTTTATATTTACACGAAATTTTTCACAAATTTTCAATCGGTTATTGTCCTTGATGCGTTTATTTCATTGTAAGCTTAGTGCAAATGCACTTGAAAGTCCGAGTCTAACAATACAAAAATCCGAGATCAACAATTGAAATGTTGAAAAATCGGAGAAAATCAAATATAAACTTAAAATATGAGCAAACACAAATTAAACAACAGTTGAAAGTAAGAATAAGAATCTTCATTTATTTCTACGTTAAATAGTGTAAATCACGAGCAAAAGTCTCGAACGTAAGATATTTTAAAATGTTAAGAACTGAAGGTCTACACATCGTATTCCAGCCGATTACATGTCAATGAAATGGAAAAACGAAAACTTTCCTGATATTGAACCCATGCCTTTTTGGGAGACCACAAAACGCTTCATGTCTGCAAGATTTTGCACAAAAGATTTGTCAAAATCGAGCTGACCATTCTTGATTTATTTGCATTTATACTGGGAGGTGACGTCACTCGAGACTTAATGTTTTTGTCTCCCCCAAAAATTTCCACCATTTTTTGACAAAAAAGTAAACTTTGTTGATTTTGTTTAAGTGTGCTGGGCATGCACGCAATGTGATTTCCCCCACCAGCCCTAAGTGGGCTGAGTGAGGCCGAAGATCCAGCAGATCCCCTAGTGTAAAATAGGATTGGGGTTAGGAACCATGAGAAAGTAGACCTCACCTATGCAACTTAATGCTCAAGGGTTATCAATAAAACTTAGTGGATGGGAGATCAAATCCTCAAGTTCTTAGCATTATTATCCTCTTCATTTGTTTTCTGATCTCTAAACTGTGTTAGCTGACTACATGTATTTCCATTGGTGAAAATCTTCATATTTTTCCTAGTTATTTCTACTAACTAGGAGATACGTGGAATCTTCGGCCTCGCTCAGCCCACTTAGGGCTGGTGGGGGGAGTCACATTGCATGCCTCTGGGAGGCTCCCTGTACATTTTAGAGAAATGTTTATTTGACGTTTTCTTCATCATTTGATGTTTTCTGTATGCGTGCATAATTTTGTTTTGATTGGATAGGTTTGGAAATTAGCACAATGCGCTAAAACAAATTGCGCAGTAACTATAAGTGGTACTCTAGAAAAACTATAGGCACTCGACTCTCAGTTATTTGTACATGCACCCAAAGTTTGGTAAAAATCAGACAACTGAGATGGCAGTTATCGTAGAACAAACAGACAAAATGGACATGGACTCAACAGGAGAGACCTCGCTTTGCTCGGCCAATTACTTCAACTTTTCCTTATATTTTCATCTTTATATTTGTCCCTTCTTATTTATATAAATAGCACTGAAGTGTAAAATGTGTAATTTTGAGAGGGAGGAGAAAATTGTTATCGATTCTGACACGGACACTTACAAGACGAAAAGCGATATTACCGAGAAGCAGCATGGGATATGTTGTAAGGATGTTGTAATGAGGAAAGGAAGGCATATAACTATGAGGGTAGTCACCTCACTTGGGGGTGGATGAAGAAGCTATTATTTCATCTTCTCAACCTCTTTGAGTCCTACACAGCTGGGTCCTGCTGACATCATGTGAAAACAAGGCATCGGCAGTTTCATCTTGCTCTCATCAGGCAACTCGTTAAGGAAAGCAGAAAGTAAGCATGCCACTGGTGGCACGTTTGGCAGCCTGCCCTATCCATTTACCAGCACATGGGTGTGCCAGTCAGCAGATAAAAGATATAGCATAAGTGCAGGGAAGTTTTATGCTTTTCTCTCCAAAACTTCAGCTACATAAGTGCGGGGAATCGTACAATACATTTTTTATATGCACAAAACTATTTTTAATTTATGAAACATTTTATTTTGTCTTTCTCCTTCTTTCTTTCTTCCTCTCTCTTGCATTAAAGCATTCAAAGCATGCTTTTCTTGCGCATATAGTACATATAGGGATTGAGACGACAATACAATCTTGAGGTTTAACAATGACATGGTCAGCAAGGCAACATATCATTAAAAAGCTTAAATTTTTCAAGAAATATGATTTCAAGCATTCCAGGTCAAAATGTCCAAAACAAAAACGTCAAAAATACATAATGTCCAAAAAATAAAATATCCAAAGCAAAATGTCCGATAAGATAATGTCCTACAAACAATTTCCAAAAAATAAAAAATTATAATTACAATAATTATTATAGTAATACTATAATAATTAAAATTTAATATAACTGTTATTTTAGCTTCTATATCCAACCTCAAAAAGGTAAACCTTTACTTAAGTGTCATGGTCATTTATACAACAACTAAAAACAAATATTGACATAACGGTTATTTTTTATTTATTTATACAACCCTTGTTTATCATGGCCCAAATTATCCTGTCACAAAAAGGTAAGCTTTTACTTCAATATCGTGCATATTTATACAACAAGCACTCACAGTATAAAGACAAAATTTACTGGTATTGTACAGAAAGAAATGAATGCAATGCTCTCTGCACAACTGGTCAAAATTTGGATGAAATACAAATTATCTCAGATGGAACTAACTCCTACTTGCACGAGGCTAATACTGTGAATGCAGCCAATAGGGAAACCGTAAATGTGATTAAGAGAAGACCCACTGAACATTTGAATGAACCACCCTTACATTGTGCATTCAATTTTAAGTCATGTGTGGAATGAAGAACTGTTGAGCAGCCTACCAGGTCATAACAGCTTGCAAAGAACTGTCAACAGTCACAGGCTGACCAATATGCAGTCACAGCAGGATTTAACTGTGCGACAGTTGTATACTCTCACTATTAGAAGTGAGTCATTCTTAAATTTTGATTCGGGCATAGGAGACCTTGATAGAATTGTGATGTTTACCACATCAAGAAATGTTGAAATTCTTTGTGCAAGTAGTATATTGTTCACTGACAGTACTTTCAAAACTGTGCCAGCACTGTTCATGCAGATGTTTACAGTACTTGGCCAACTGAGGTCACTTTTTTCCCATTAGTGTTTGCACTAACTTCACAAAAAACAGAAGACACATACTAGAGAATCTACAAACTGAAATCTTTAGCGATGAGAAACTTTTTACAGCTAAATCCCAACACAGTGATGATGGACTTTGAAACTGCAAATATGATAGCAGTAACACTCTTTTGATGGAGTGAGGTTGGCTCTTCGATTTGTCTCAAACATTACACTGAAAGGTAATCAATATGGGTCTTAGAGAGGCATATATTGACCGTCGACATCCAGAGGTGCAACATTCCATCATGGAGCTTATGGGGTTGCCATTCGTACCAGTAGAAGACGTTGAGGACACATTTCACATGCTATATGATAACTAGGGTATGGATTTTTCAGGTTTAAAAAAAATTCATTAGGAGGGTAAATAATGGGTTTTATTATTTTCCTTTTCATTCGGGTTAAAATCGGGTATAAATAACAGATTTTTCGAGGTTTTAAAAAAGGTTCAACCTTGGGTAATTTTTGGGTTTTATTATTTTGTAAATCGGATACAATTATTTTTAAATAAAAATCTTGTTTATAAATTTAAAAGTTTTATCAACAATCAAAACTTTTTACTATACCTTAAGTATGGTTGAGAGTGTGATATCTTGTGTTAAACACCTCCATGTGGAGAGGAACACCTTGTAGGTTGCACAAATATCTTACTTACCATTCAACTTCTTTTGAAAAGACATCAGATATTAGTGAAATAATTTTTCTTTTGTGTTTTCAACTAACTGCAACTTGGGCTCTTTTTTCTTTATCCTATCAAAGATATAACAGCGACTAGCTAAGGTGCATCATTTACTATTTGTGGCATAAGAAAACCAAGGAGATTAAGATTGTGTTACAAAGTAAGCTTATGAATAAATTGTTTATAAAGAGAATGAACAGACTTATCATGAACATCTCAGACTGCTGAGGTGCCTACAAGTGCCAGAATAGAGATTCTGTGACCAAATCTAAAAAAAATTGTGTTTAAAGAAAACTAATAATTTCGGGTTTTTTTGGGTTTTATCCGAAATTTAAAAAAGGCAATCGGAGGTAAAAATCGGGTAAAACCTGAAAAATCCATACCCTTATGATAACAAGCCAGATGACATTCTAGACTTTATGGATTACTTTAACAACACGTACCTCTGGGGAAGAAGAGATATTGGGAGGAGGGGGGCTGTTCCACCTCGGTTTGCCCCACCTATATGGAGTTTCTATGACTGTGAGAGCTGAACAAATAATAATGTGGAAGCATTCCACTCTAAATTCCAAAGAGTGTGAATTTAAATTGATGAACTACTAAAATGGAATGTTAAGTGATTCTTGGATTCTGCAACAAACATTTCCAAGCCACAAAAAAAACACTAGCATTAAAAAGTGGTAACATTTCTTTTATTGATTACATTCAAAATGTGTACCAGAAAATCAAAACCTTGTGTTAGAAAGTGATATTTCTTTTAATTGTTCAAATTCTGCCACAAAAATAAAAATGAAGCATTAAAGTGGTAACATTTGTTTTAGTAATTGCGTTAGAAATATGGGGCAGAAAATCTTACGTTACAAGATGACAGTGATTCTTAGATTTACCTCAAAAATTCATAATGAGAAATGAAAACCTGACAAAATAACATTTCCTTAAATTATGCTCAAAATACAAAGAAAATATAGTAAATGAAACCCATACATTCGAAAAAGATGGTATTTCCTTAAATTTTAAACTAAAGTTTCCCATTGAAAATAGTGACATTGGCAGTAAAGTTCAAACTGAGCTACAAAATAATTAAGTCGAGAGTTATCACGTTCATTTACTTTAAAAAATGCAAATATTGAGCATTATAAATATAATGTCCTTTTCTAGGGCACCAAAGTTTAAATTAAACTTCAAAACAAACAAGATGGAAAAGTATAATCCATAAATGGAATACACAGAGATTTCAAAGGCGTTCTTAATGAGAAACATGTATTGATAGATTCGGCAAATCTCAAATTTTTATCTCCAAAACTATGTTGTAATTATATAGTCTCTGGGACCATCTTGTAGTAAATGTCGTTCTCTATCCGAATAAATTTATTAATCTATACCTCACAGATCATATAATAGAATGGGAGAGAAATATATGGATTTTTAATTGTTGTCTTAGAGATCGATGTAAAAAAAATGAATGAAATGTTTTGCTTGGAATTTTCTCGAATTTTTATCACCAAAACCATAAATCCTAAGTATGTGGCCTCGCGGACTTTCTTGTAGTAAATATTTTAATTGAATTAAAATTTTTAATCTATATCTTACAGATCATATAAGAGCTAGGGAGAGAAAAGTTTGGTATTTCATTGTTGCTTGACAGATGCCATTTAATGAGATACGAGGATAAGTTTATTAAAGTAATTATGTAAAGTGGAAGTTCTAATTGACAGATTCAGTTGAAAGTCACAATTGGGTGATACATTTTAATAACGATTACACATACTTAATTAAATTAAAATCCATCCAGCAGTTTAGGAGATTAAAGTTATGATGGACAGACGGACAGATGGACCAGACGTGCCCATAAAGCATTCCACTATTGCCACTTCGCTGGTAAAGAATGCCTAAAAAAAGTAGAGGGAGTTCACGCTTGTTGGCATCGCAAATGAATAATGTGAAATGCAAATAATCCACGCAAAACAGAAGTAATGGTCATAAAAAATGTTGTCGCAAAGTGCAAATTCGTGAACCGCAAGCACGCAAAGTTCAAAAAGGTAGTGTATATAAAATATCTTGCGAGGCATGAGACAAAATTTACATACTAAAAGGAAATTAGAAACAGGTTTTAAGGAACACATTGCTCATTTTAAACCTACTGATGATGAGAGCTTGGCTCTTGAAATGCATCTAAATGTTTAAAAGACTAGCAATCCTAAGTGTTTGCTGCTATGCCCTTCTTGTTTTTTATTAATTAATTTTATTTTTATTTTATCTCTGGTTTTTATTTTTCAAATGTGTATGTGTCACGAGTTTGTGTTCATGTCCACAAGCTGTGTTGAGGTCAGGAGACACTTGACTTTTGTGTTGTGTTCATGTCAGAAGTGGGCTCCTGGGCTTCCTTCTTTAATTTCTTTCCTTTGTTTTGATTTAACCTTCCTTTTATTTTTTCATCTCCTTCTACCTTTGTGCAACATTCTATTTATTAATTTATGGCATAGGAGTTGTTTCATTTCTTTATTTCAATATACAGGTATGCCTTGTTTAGTGCATGTTCTTTTAGCACATTTTTGATATAGCGAGGTTGGCATCTCGAGACAAAAATTTTAATTTTTGAAAATTTATAAAATAAAGTTCCTAAATGCCATGGTCTTTCATTACCATCCCAACAATTTTTTTGCATTCATTCATACTTCACTTCCTGTTTAGTGATAGTCATTAGCAGAGTTTACACAGAGACGATTTGACAGAGTTTTGGAATGTGCATTCCATCACGCGTGATTTAGCAAACGATGGAGCAGGACACTTCACTTCAGTGTCGTCAAAAAATTACCAAATGACAGTTGAGAGTCAAAATTGCACGTGATGGAGTGGCAAATGATGGAGTGTGCATTCCATCCCTTGTATTTTACAAAACTGACTCATTCCATCACGAGTGATGGAACGTGCGATCCGACTGCAGATGACAAAACTGTCCATGTAAATGGGAAAACTACATGACTTCACAGATGATGGAGTGACCTTTTGTCATTTTCAAATTTTTTAAGGTATTCTCTGCAATTTGACAGAGGACTGATCGGTTTTAGCCAGGCTTCTTTAATTATTTGTGTTGCTTAGAGCAGTTTAATAGTTGGTTACTTTGAAGATATAATTAAGCATAAGTTGATATAATTAAATTATGTTAAAAAGGAAGAAGCGATTATTGGCATATGCCGGAGCATATTTCATATTTATAAGTACAAGGCCGGGCACAAAACGTACATGGGTAAAACAGTGGAAATTGGACAAAATTTTCTCAAGTGCTTAGCAACAAATGTTGTCACTGGGCATTAGTGGGATAATTAGACTAAGTATGATCCATCCTTATTAAAATTTATCACCCAATTGTAGTTTGGGGAAAGAGCCCTTGGGAAGTGTGTCGAAGCCAAATCTTAGTGCAGTGGGATTAAAAAAAACCCTTGTGCCACCTTTTATTATCAGTCGCTGGAGAAGTAGAAACTAGAGGTTTGCACTTACACCGGTTTTCACATTCGCATCTAAACTTTACCCCCTGCATATTTTTCCATATCCGATAGATATACGTTGTCTGATTTCAACGATAATGAGTTATATGAGAAACACAAGTTGAGCCCATAAAGCACCTTATGTTAAATTAGCCTACGAGACCAACTCATTTGCTACCCCCAGAAAGATGCCACCCCAAGACGGTACCTGCTTGCTGCCTAAGGACGGCCCTGAATTCATCTTCTTGGTTGGCACTTGCAAAAGACCTAGGCGTTCCATCATTTGACTAAAACTGTGAGTGTAAATGGTTTTGGAAGGAATGAGTCACGCGCTTGTTTACAGATGACAAATGAAACAACACAGTTCCATTTACATGTGCATTCTATCATCTACCTTCTCCTCACTCACTAATATGATGAGAGCTGGAAAAATTATTTTTTTTCGACCACAGCCCTCAGGTGTGACCATGGCTGAGTTGAGTGAGGATGCTATTGTAGAAGAATAGACTAAAGAAATTTATTCTGATGTTTCCTATAGTTTGAGTGATTGAGAGTTGTTGGAAGTTTCAGCTGAAAGTGATTCCGAGGATGATATTATGCAATTTCTTGCTGAGGGAGAACTTACTGATATATTTGTTTTCAACATTGCTATAGCTAAAAGTTTCATTTTATTTAACAAAACCAATTCCCCAGCCACGTCTAAGCATGGATATACACAACAAGAATTCAGGCTCATCCTCCATAAGCAAATGATTGCAACTTTCTCTTCCCGTAAAACCTTGGGGAGTAAAAGAAGTTTGCCATAGGTTGTATAATCGAAGAATCCCCTAAAACTCATCAAAATCGAAGAAAAAAAATGTGTGAACTGCAGTTGAAAGAAAAGGCAAGCCCCTTCAGGAAAAGGCAAGCCCCTTCTGAAAAAGGCATTCAAACATCATGGAGGTGTCCCAATTTTCACACCCCCCTTCTTGTGTGGGTGTTTTCCTGCTGTGGGTTTTTTTACATGGATTTCATTATTCAGCAGTCCATATTTTTTCTTCACAAAATTAAATCTTTTCAATTCTTGTATTTTTATTGTTACTTGTATTTACATAAAGTGCTATGTATCATTGTATATATTTCATGACGAGGGGTTAGAAGGAATATGGGACTTTTTAGTTTCAATCTCGCCCCAAATAAAGACCACATCAATCAATCTCCTTCCCTATCTCTCTCCATCCCTCACCCTCACTACCCATTCCACTCTCCCTCCTACTCTCCCCCTCCATACCACCTTCTTTCCCTACACATTAGAGAAATTGTACCTACAGCTTTGTATGTACACTGTGCTTCCCATAGTTTGAATTTAGCTATTAGCAATGCTTGTGATATCGCCCCCTTACGTAATTGCATGGGAGCTATGGGTAAAGTGTATGTTTTTTTCAATACATACCTCGAAAAGGCAGGTTGTATTAAAATCAGTAATTGCGAATAATATTGAGCCTTCAGCAAATTGCGAAAAATTAAAAGAATTGTGCGCCACAAGATGGATAGAAAGATATAATTCTGTGACAGCTTTTGTAGAATTACTTGATTCGGTTTTAGAATCTTTAAATATTATCACTGAGTAGTGTGATAGGGACACTTTGTCCAATGCTAAACTATACTTTGTGCACTTAACCAAATTGAGTTTGTTTTATCATTATCCGCTTCCCTGATGCCGACGAGTTATCTCGTCCTAATAGGTGGTTCCTTTTCTGATGCGGCCGAGTTAACTTGTCCTATCCGAAAATTTCTTCATCTTTCCCGTTCAGACCAAGTTTACTCGTCACCTCGAAGTAGTTTACATTTTCATCGCTAGGTGGCACATGTGCATGGGATTTCTGATGTATCTAGCAGATGTTTTCAAGATTATCTTCTATGATTCAGAGACGGCAGCCACAATGTTTTCGTATTTTTTTGCATGCGTAAATCATAATACTTTCAAGAAATACTAAGTATTTAGTAAGTATCTTACTAGAAATGTATCTATATGAAATTTAACTATTTTTCAAGAATTATTTAGATAATATATTTTTCCGTCTTTTTTGCTCTTTGCGCGCTCTTCCCGTGATCTTTGTGCGCACTTCACGCCTTTCATAATTTGTCTTCAGCCAATCTGAAAATCTAGATTTTCAAATAGTATTGCAAATGTCATAAAGCGTCGGTTTGGATTTTCTCAATATAATTCAAATATTATCCTTCTATTACTATATAAACCTTTGGTTGTACAATATATTTCGTAAAAATAATCCTATTGATTTCTACTGTAGTAGATGAAGATGAAATTCATGTTATAAGCCTTTATTTTTCATTCAATTTTGTATGTCGATCCATGGATGTTACCCGCGCTCTGGGTGAGGGACTATCCCATGGCCTAAGAAACCGCATCTCAAAGGTCATTGACCCTGGGGCAAATATGAGTGAGAGAACAGTATCACAAATAAAAGAATAGAAACCCTTTTCCAATATTTATTCTTGTGGATCACTACAACTAACTGCTTAGAACTCGACTCTGGAATGCGGTCTCCGTCCTATCTCCTTCTCACTCGGTCGCATCTGCCTGTGCTCCCTTTGCTTCCATGGCACAGCAAAGAGAAATTGACACAAGCTCACGTGGGTTTCCCTTTTCATTTTCAGGGGAAGGAGTATGTCCCGCTAAGTTTGGTGGCGCAGTTCGCAGTAGTCTTGGCGACCCTAAGGATTTTCCTCCCCTTTTAGCATTTGTGGAGTTAGGACACCGTTGCAGACCACCCTCGATCCCTTCACACAAACCCACCAAGGCAATATTTAGAGGTAGTAGGGGCGGGAATGCCTGTGGAGAGGGATAGAAAGACCCGCGGTGCAAACAACCGGCTGAAACGTCCGTGACAAGGACAATGGAACGTTATCGTGGTGCCCCAACCCCATGTTTTTATCCCTTTCCCAAGTCAATACTCCTAGGGTTTCTCCTTGAGCATATATCTCAAGTATGTTTACCGTTATGAATATTCACACCAAATTTGGGGGCAATACAGAATTGCTTTCGAAACAGCTTCAAAGCTTACTTAGTTATTCGTTGTCCTCTCGAGCGAACACATCTAGCATTCTCACATCTACGTTCTACTGATAGGTTTTCATACTATCATTAGAGATTTTATTGCTTCGAAGTCCTTATCTTCTTTTCGTTACTACTTTTGCTTTGGTGTAAATTATTTTACTCCTTCCATAATGGCAAGTGATAACGAAAGCGATATTTCTGATGTGGAATTACAAGATAAAGATATTGAAGACTCTGGATTGGAATCCAGCTTCTCGGAGCATATAGTCTCCGATACCGAGGATGAAGGAGAACCTGCACAAGGACAGTGGCGTGAAGTGAATAGTTCTTCCCTGCCTGTACCCCCTAGGTTCTACTTTGAAGGAGAATCGTCGCTGAATTTCGAAGTTGCTCCCGATGGTGGTGTATTGCAATTTTTTGAACTTTTTTCGATGACGACATGATAGGACATATTACCAGTGAGACGAATCGGTATGCTACACAGTGTCGCTGTGATAAACCATCTGGGTCAAGACACTAATGGCGTGACACCAATGCTCCAGAAATGCGTGTTTTTGGCGCTAATAATATTGCCAATTATTGTTAGAAAGCCAGACCAAGAACATTATTGGTCCAGAAGGCGAATATTAGGGACACCATTTTTTGGAGAAACTATGCCCTATCAGAGGTTTGCTAATATTAGACAATATTTGCATTTTAGCAATAATGACAAGTACAACCCAGAAAGTCATCCCAATCCAAAACTCAACAAAATATGGCCCATTTACCAAATGCTGGAGGAAAAATTTAGTACGTTATATACTCCGGAAAGGGATATAACTGTAGATGAAAGTCTTCTTCTGTATAAAGGACAACTAGGTTGGCACCAATTTATACCCCAAAAAAGGGCAAGATTTGGCATAAAATCTTTTCTTTTGTATGAATCTAGGGGTGGTTATGTTTGGTCGACCATTGTATATACAGGCAAAGGCACTATTTTTGATAAAGATTTTGAGAATATGTCAATGTCTTCCCAAGTGGTGACGTCACTCATGAAACCTCTTTTTGATAAAGGGTATTGCATCAAAACAAAATTTTTATGCCTCCCCCGAATTGGCCGAGGCTCTTGTTTCTCGACCTTGCGATACCTATGGTACTGTGCGCACAATGCGAAAAGGGATGCCAGAAAGACTAAAGAATAAAAAAATGAAGAAGGGTGAGGTAGCTGCATATCAGAAGGGAAAAATCACGGGGCTTCGCTGGAAAGACAAAAAAGAGGTGACGCTGTCGTCTACAGTTTACAACAATGAAATGCAGAGGGTAGAAAAAAGGGGTAAAGTTGTGATGAAACCGAAGCTTGTTGTGGACTATAATGAGACAATGGGGGGTGTTGATAAGTTGGATCAGCATTTAGCTGATTATCCCATTCCTGGAAAACGGGGAAAGAAATATTACAAAATACTATTTCTGTATATTATGGAGCTATGTGTGTGGAACTCTTTTGTTTTGTATAAAAAACAGAGGAGAAGTGTACATTTAGACTATAGATTAGATCTAATAGAAAAATTGATTGAGGTGTACCACCCATGTGTTATCTCCCCGAAGGTAGCTAGATTACCTGCAGCACCACACCCCCGCCGCCTCACTGAGAGGCACTTCCTGGACGTGATCCCAGCTACAGAGAAGAAGGGAAACCCGACGAGAAAGTGCATTGTGTTCCAGAAAGAGATATTCAAAGGGAAAAATAATACAGAAGGAAACACGATATATGTACCCAGACTGTGATGTGCCTTTGTGTGTAACCCCTTGCTTCCAAAATTACCGTACAACACTAAATGTGTAAATAACTGTATATATTGATTTAGATTATAGAATAAATTAGTGTTACTTCTTAGAATTAGGAATAAGATTAGGGAATTCTGTTTTATTTTTTATAATTACGTATAAATAAATTTTTCATTCCTAAGTACCGTATTTTCTGGTCTATAACGCGTGCGTTATCTATACAAAAAATATAAAAATCGAGAAAAAACATCATGCGCATTATACAAAGGAAAATAAAATTTTTTTGAAATCAATGCATATTAACTTTTACAATTCATTCGAAACCATAAAAATCATCACCTGAGTCAATTTCAAATGATTCAATAGCACTCATAATTTGGTCAGGCACATTTGAAACTTCATTTTCACAAGAATCACCTTCATCATCTTCAAATTCTTCCGTGTCTGTCATAAGTGTATCACTAAGAGCCTTTTCAAAACCGTTTTTTACACAGCTAGCTGTCACAGATCCCCAACTTTCAACAATCCATTTACACATTTCTGCATAGGATGGTCTTTTCACTTTCCCGGAGTTAGTATATTGATGCACACTCGCTAACATCCAATCCTCCCACTTAGCTCGCAATTTTGATTTAAATGACTTGTTCACGGACAGATCTAATGGTTGAAGTTTTTTGGTTAAACCACCGGGAATGATAGCTAGCTTTGAATATTTACCGACCACTTTTTTAATTTCAGGCGTCACATGACAACGACATGAATCCATGACAAACAGTGACTTCCGATTAAAAAAGGCAGATTTTCGCTTTCTCCAAACACTGTCCAACCAACCAAACCACCCCTCATCCAACCTTTCTCATTTGCGGTTACTACAATGTCCATAGGAAAGCATTCTTTCGGCACAGTCTTTCGTTTAAAAATCACCATAGGAGGAAGCTTAGAACCATCAGACATTGCACACAAAACAACTGTAAAATTCGACTTCTCATGCCCAGTAGTTGCTACGGAAACATCTTTCACCCCTTTAGGGTTCACAGTTCTAGCACAAGGAAGATCAAAACTCACCGGAACCTCGTCCATATTGCCGACATGCATTGCATCAACTCCAGACATGTTTTCTTTCATATATTGTCTAAACTTAATCATTTTCGCCTCCCAGTCCATCGGTAATTTTTGGCCGATGCTTGTCGATGTACGAACACACAAATTGTTCCTCCTCATGAAATGGAATCCCCAGGAAGGATACGATTTGAAGCCCACGATGTCCATCTCTTGAGCAATGCATTTCGCTTGCAATAAGACCCTTGCTGTTGAAATCCTAATGACTTTTGCCCTTTCTCGTATCACCCACTCATACAGTTCTTCCTTGAGTTCTGGCCAAAAGCATTTTCTAAAACGCATTGCTTGTTTTTTCCGATGCAACTTTTTCAGCACCAATTCGCCTTTACGCCATTCTCATACACTTGATTCCCCTACGTTAAACTTTCTTCCAGCCTCACGATTTTCTTTTTCTATAGCGAATTTTACGACTTCTAATTTAAACTGCAAAGTGTATGATTTTCGCTTTCGCATATTTTCGTTTCCCATGGTAAATTAAAAACTTTTTCAATACCTACGCCAAGCTAATTCAAGACTCCATAATACCATGTGGTGTACAGTGAAAACAACTGAATAACGGAAAGCCACAGCAAATTTTAATTGATTAACTTTTTTTAGGAACCGCTTGTTTCAAATCAGTTTTTTTTACTGCGCGTTATCTATACATTTGTACCAGGTTTGAAGAAAATCACTTGCGCGTTATCTATAAGGTGCGCGTTATAGACCAGAAAATACGGTAATAAAATCTTCCATTTCTGTGTTCGGTCTGAATGTTCAATTTTTTAGATTTCCCTAAAACAAATTATTTCATTCCGTTACGAGAGGATCTTCGATCTTTTGAGGTAACGAAGAGTATTTACATAGATTTCATTTGCGATTTTTGCATTGAAAATGTGACAAAATTACTAATGATGTTTTTGCATCGTTCTAAGTATTAGACAAGTAGTATTCACTCCTCGTGGAGGAGTGAATACTACTTGGAGGCATCACACTGCGAGGTAACCTGCAGTGTGATGCTGTAAATGAGACGAGGTATTATTATTCTGATTGTGAGGTGCTGATATGCATAATTACTAGATTTTGGATAAAAAATACACGCAAATATATTTTTAAAAGAAAAAACGTACAGTTTATGTGAAATATGTATATTTTATTTCTTATATGATTATAATTTTAAAAATTCATTCCTATTTCATTAATTAACCAAAAAAATTCTTAATATTAAGGAATAGCTTAAAAATCGTCAATAATAAAATTGTAAAATAACGTTTTAAAATAAGTATTAAATCAAAAATGACTATATATTCCCTGTTAACCACTTTAAGGCATTAAGAAAATGAAATAAAATAGTATGACATTTTTTGAACGGAATTCTCAAAAAAATTCATCAGGGAAGGAGTTAATTATAGTAAAAAAATGTTTCAGCTATCATTGTCGCTCTGCAAAACTTTGCAAGAAAAAATTTAGATCAAATACAGGTTATTAACTTAGCAGATAATAGTGAATAAAAAGGTCCTGCGACGGTTTGTGTGGCGATTTTTTCCTCCCCCCCCCTTTTTACTCCCGCACTTATACGATAGCTATCGTATATCGCCGATATCCGTGATATCGCCGGACTGAACGCCACACCCACGAACGCCACGCCACGGTCGACACGCCCTCCCGGGGTGCCTCTCTTCTTTATATACCATAATTACCCCTCACCTCTTTAACCTTCCCTCTTTCCCATGGTTATGCAAGAACAGTGGAAGGGCGACCAATCATCGAGAATAATTCAACTTTTTCGAATTACCCGCCTGACGTCATTCACTCCCTCCTTCACCACGGGCGTCACGTGACAGCCCATTCCGATAGTGGCCTCCTGAGCGACGAGACGCACAGCGGAGCACCGAGAGAAGAAGTCGACGCAGGTGCGTCCCACTCTCCATTCTACCCGGCTGAGGAAGAACTATTCAGTGTTGAGTGGACATTGACCTACCGGGAGCCGGAAGAGTGATAGTAACTATTGGATGTGATTTAACTGACATTAACTAAGATTCGTTTCGAATCGCCTTCACCTATGAGGTGTATTTCTGTATTGTGGTATTACTTAAATCTGGTCAAATTTAACCTGTTGGATTGTTATTTTTCTATATTTCTATATTCTATCTATATTTTGTCATTAGCACCTAGCATATCAGTGGATGTTTTTGCACCGAAAATTATACGTCGCTGCAAAATTGGAGGCACCGGAGAGATATTAAATATTAGGTTGTTAATTGTCTAAACTGATTGTTGCTATGCTTTCTGGTTCTTTTGTGGTATAGTTTTTAGATTTTGTCCTATTCCTCGTTTACTCGATCTCTTTTCGTACGATTGCTCGCTTTCACTTTTCACTCGTCCGCCCTATTCCATCAGTCACGTAATTCCCCTGTTATTTGTTACTCTTTGATTCTCTCTCTCAAACATGTCGAAGGAACAAGGTAAAACGGAGGCTACCGTGCGCGCCGAAGGCACTCAGTACCTGCAGTGTGTGTGTGAGTATTCTCTTACCTTTTTACGGTGAAGGAGTTTGTTTTTTTTTATTCATTATTATATTGTTTCACTGTGTCTCACAACCCTCCCTTTTCATATAAACCTAGCAGATGACGTAATTGAGGAATTAAGAAGTTTGCGGATAAATTGTGATTATGAATTTGGTATCATTTTTAAAGAAGAGGCCTGAGTTCGAATCTTGAAGCCCTTTTCTCAACTTGTGTAACACAGGAATGATTGACACGTAATTTTTTTTAACCAAAATTAAAATACCTTAAAAATATGACATCGGACATGGATTTTTATTTTCTTTATGTCGAAATAAGAATCTCATTCTATAGCGCTCATAAAGGCGTATTAATTGCATAGGACTTAGGATCAATCGACCCATGTTATTACAGCAGAAATTATGGTTCTTAAAATAGATTAGGTTGGTGACTGGGAAGAATTACATTGATTTTTGTCTTTAGATTTGATTTTCCTTTTTATTTCTTTATTTTAGTGTGTATTTTCCCTTTATTTTGCAATAAGAACTTAATATCAAATATTAATTTATTATTGTATTATTTTGAAATTTAATTCTTATTAAGCACGCAAATATGCAGAGGTTGTTATTTTTAATTGACACTAACTTGGTTCTAATAAAAAAATATTTATTGGTAAACATGCATTCAGTCAAGTAAAGTCGAGGTCATTATTGACAGATGAACATTTATGTAATGTACTTCATATTTCCACGACAAGTGTACGGGGGGACATTGATTTTTTGCCCAAGCAAAAACAATGTAAAATATCTCACTATATTAATTATATATATATAATTTGCCTATTTTTATATTGAATCAATAATAATCTTTGTGAATCTTGTGAATTTTATTCTTTGAACTTCAATAATTTTAATGATAAAAAAGAAAACATCAAGCATAAATGATAGTCTTGAATGGTATAGACATCGGCTCGCATAATTGAATTCCTAACAAAAAACGGTCATATGTTTTGGCCTGAAGGGGACTGAAAATTTCTAAATGTGGCCCTTCACTGACAAAGGTAGAACAACCCCGCTCTAGACGATCTTTATTATCATCTTCATGTCCATCCCCCAGGACTGTCTTATTCCAACTCCCCCGCGTCGTCCCTTCGTCGCCTCCTCTCAGGCCACACAGGGCAAAGGTAGCCTGCTCAGGTCTGGGAACTGCAAGGTTGCAATTGCAGACTTGACAGGAAGTGGGTGGTGGGTGAGTCAAAGGAAAGTCGTTATCATCTGCATTCCCCCGACACTAGCAAGTTACTCGGGGAGGAGATTTCCTGTAGCTACCCCCCTTACACTATCCACCTCCCCAGGAAAGAATTAGCGCATAGCTAATTCTTTTCCAAAATTACATTAATCAATCAATCAATTACAAATACCCCAAAAAATATAAAAATCACTCAAAACAATAACACCATTTAAAAAATACAAAACACATATATAAAACAAAAAAATACATCCATAAACAACCAAAATCAACTCCTAATTTCTACTCTGGGCAGACTAGCGGAAGCTGAGGTGTCAGGCAGAATTGTTTGTTATGTGTCTAATGTAATTGGCCTTGTGCTGTTTTTGGGCTTTTTCAAATAAATAAATAAAACAACAAGTATGCAATTAGCATTTATTACCTCCTGGCTACACTCCTTATTAATAATTCTATTCCTCCTTATCCAATAAAAAATCACTACAATTAAAGCAACAATGGTAATGGGACGCACTATCCCCAAACCTCAATGCCACTGCTGTTGCTCCCTTATAACAGCATAGTGGATGGATCTAATCTTCTCACCTATGGCAGCATAATTTACTCTGTTCACAAACCTATTAATATAATGATCAATTTCTCCTTGTAAATGCTGTAGGGCTTCTCCCTTGCCCATCAATACCCCTAAATCCCCTTCCTCTGTAATATTTCTAATTTTGGGCACAAACATGTTAGAAAGTTCCCTGCAACCATAAGAAATTCTATGTAAGGCAGCCAAAAGCTTAAATTCTCCACCAGTTATATCACAATGACTGGCGTTTTCTAAAAGACCACTTCCTGAAATTTCCATCGTAAAGGGCCTATTCCGGGTTGTAAAATTACGGCACAGAAATGTCATCTGTGTAGGTTTGCTAATCGAAAATACCCAGCCTGTTCCAAGTTTTCGAAAGTAGGGGGGATATAATTTACTAACCACTCGGCTGCAATTAGAATAAAATTTAGCCATAAAAATATTATACTCGCAACTTTCAAATATACTATTAAAAATCACAAAACGGGAAGGACATATATAGATGGGGCCATTTTTGCATTCTAAAAATTCCTTCCCATCCACCAGGGTGTATCGGGTTCTATCTTTGCTAATTAATAAATTCTCAGAAAGTTTCCATTCTATATAGCTATCTAAATGAGAACTATACATGGAAAAAACATTAATTTTATATCTTTCAAAAGTACTGTCTCTATTCCCTAATGGAATATCAATAATTAACCTCAATTGGCTATCTATTACCACCGCCACAGCCTCTGCCATTTCATAATAAACATACAATGAGCTGTGTTCACAAGGAGCAATCATATATAATGGCAATTGTATATTCCTCTCAATATGTTTCAAAATTTCCAAAAATGATTTGGGGGAAATAAAATGTCGTTAACTTTACTATGTGCACTTATCTCTATTGCCTGTCGCATATTTATTGTGTCTATTCAGGCATTCACTAAGGCTTGTCCTATCTGCCTTAATGTTCCCTTCACCTTAACAGCTAATTCCAACTTGCACCTCTCGGTCGCATCATAGCCCACCAACTCCGACACCAACGCGCGAATAAACTGAGTCTTCTAAATTTTCAATCAAAATCAATTGATTTGCAGCCTCGGCAGCCAACCATCCATTCCCCTCTCTACTCGCGCAATCCTCTCATTAATAGCGCAAAGATCTCCTGTGGTTAGCGTACCAAAAAGGGTTCCTAAAAGGGAGCCCCCATACCAAAAAGGGTTCTTAAAAGTGAGCCCTCCATGTTTATCCAAGCCCTTTTTCACCTTTGTTTCCTCAATAAATCGACCAATGAGTACAACTCTGCCTCCACCTTCTCATACTCCATCTGCATGCTCTTTACTATCATTTCAAAATTACCTTGTCGAGTGAGTTTTTCCACTATTTTTCCCACACTTTCAAAAACACGTTTCAAGTCACTATACTCTCGATTAAGTTCTAACAAATCAAAGTTCAATACCACGATCCACTTGTGTTCAGACAACATAATGTCTGTTTGTCACTCAAAAACAACCCTATCATTCACTTGTCACACTCTCGGTTGTGCTTCTGCTGAACAGAACGCTCCCCACGGCATTGCACACCACAACACGAGTGCCACAGCTGCCTTCATCCCGGTGGCCTGATGCTTAATTTCTTTCCCAGGGCTGGAGATTGTATGGAGCTGGAAGCATGGATGGCTCCACCTCTTCTGGGTGCAGCAATGGTGTGGTGCAGTGTCTCAGAAAATACAGGGATCGGTTGAGTGGAACTATGCTCCTACTTGCCTGAAATGGCTCATCGTCTGGTCACAACTCCGCTGTCTCTTCCGACTGCAAAAGTGATGAATTCAATAATGCATCACCTTCCTCCTCCATTTCGAACTGCACTGCAGCATCATCTTCTGTCCCTTCGCTCTCGGAAGTGGTGGGGTGGCAGGGTGGGGGATCCAGTCCCTTGTCATCTGGGATGGCCACCAGGTCTCTCCCTCTCACTTCTTTCCCCTCCATACACACTCCCCCACCCATGGTAGGATCACCTGACGACACGTGCCCGTCACTCATGGGAGTAGTGACCTTCTGAGGCCGTCCCCTCCTCCTTTCCGCACCATCTGTGCGATAAGGAAAGGTTGCTGCTTTCTTATCACTAGAGGGATGTGCTTTAACTCTGTTCTTATGCACTACCATGCTCCGATGGCGTAACTGCACCCTTAAATTAGTGGGTGGAAGGACTTTGACGATCCTATATGGGCCCTTCCAAGGTTTATGGAATTTTTTCACCTGCCCCGCCCTCAGCACTGGGTCACTTAAATACACCAAATGCCTACTCTCATACTTCACCTCCTTACTACCCTTATTGTATTCCCTGGCTTACCTCTGCCTTTCATGGTCACTACTCCTTTGGCAATGCCTCACATCCTTGCTAGCACTCACATGACCACCTTCTAAATCTTCCCTCCTTCCTCGTATGAACCCGAACGGCGACCACATCAGAAACCCAAAGACCACTTTGTGAGGAGAATGATTTATACTGGAATATAGGTTCGTTTTATACGCCATTACTGCGTATGGCAACCACTGATCCCAATCACTCTTCTGGCAATTCACAGTCAGAATTTGGGCTACCGTTCAGTGGACCCTTTCTACCCTTCCAGGTGATAGGCGGATGTAAGCAATTTGGTAATAATTAACAACCGACACATGCTCACAAACAGCTCAGAATTAAAGTTTGGTCCTTGATCCGTCAGCAGCATTTCGGGCACTCCGAATTTCAAACTCACCTCCTCACAAAAGCTGAGGCCACTGTTTCTGTCATTTGGTCAGGGAGAGGAATCATCTCCAAGTATCGTGAAAAATGGTCTATGATGGACAAAATATACCGATCACCACATTGAGTCTTGGGCAGGGGGCCAACGATGTCCATGACGATAATGTCAAACAGCCTATCTGTGGTCGGAAGCTCCTGTAAAGGGGCACGAGTTCTCCCATAAGGACTTCTTTGGTTGCACACCACATAGTTTTTAACATGTGTGGCAATCCTTTCCCACCATTGGCCACCAATATTGAGATGTAACCCTAGCTTTTGTCGACCTGCCTCCCAAATACCCTGCAAGGGGGTGATCATGACATTGCTGAAGAACTAATTCCTGCAATTCATCCAGTACTACCACCTGATGTCCCTTATTTGCAAACCTGATGAGAATTCCGCTGTCGATCTTAACCACTTCCCTGATGCAGCCAAGTTATCTCGTCCCAACAAGTGGTGCAAATTCTGACGCAGACGCGTTAACTCGTCCTATGCCTCTTTTGCCTTATTTCAACCAAGTTATCTTGTACCCGTAGAAGTTCACATTTTCATCGCCAGAGGACACAAGGGAATGGATTTTCAATGTTTCTAGGCGGTTTTTTCAAGGTTATCTTCAGTGTTTTATCAAAGGTAGAAGTTGATGGAATGATATGATCCGAAGATCCTATGCAGACAGGCATAAGCTGTGAAAGTTGGAACAATTTTTGAAACGAGAAAAAAGTCTGCTATGACCGGGAATTGAACCCGGGTCTTCCACTTGCCGGGCGGATATTCTACCCCTGAACTATCGTAGCAGAACATTTTCTCTCGTTTCTGAACACGGATGTTTTCCTTTGTGGGACGGGAACTAGCCAAGCTAATATCAAACTGCCCCGACAGATGTCCTCAAAGAGGAAAGTCGAAAGAAACTCCTTCCTCTCAAATGGTGAGATTGCCAAAAATGAAATTGATGGAATGATATGATCCGAAGATCCTATGCAGACAGGCATAAGCTGTGAAAGTTGGAACAATTTTTGAAACGAGAAAAAAGTCTGCTATGACCGGGAATTGAACCCGGGTCTTCCACTTGCCGGGCGGATATTCTACCCCTGAACTATCGTAGCAGAACATTTTCTCTCGTTTCTGAACACGGATGTTTTCCTTTGTGGGACGGGAACTAGCCAAGCTAATATCAAACTGCCCCGACAGATGTCCTCAAAGAGGATCGTCGAAAGAAACTCCTTCCTCTCAAATGGTGAGATTGCCAAACATGAAATTGATGGAATGATATGATCCGAAGATCCTATGCAGACAGGCATAAGCTGTGAAAGTTGGAACAATTTTTGAAAATTTTTTTTCTCGTTTCAAAAATTGTTCCAAAGGTAGAAGTACTAAAATCTATTTGTTTTTTTACACACACAAAACATAATATTTTCAAAGAATAGTATTGAATAAATACGTTGTTGAAAATCTTCTATATTATCTCAAGCTATCTGTTACTTTCTTTTTATGTGGATATTACTTCTCTGTGAGCATTTCTAGTCTTTCTTCTATCCATCTATTTTTCCGTCCGTCTGGCCGTTCGTGCGTATTTCATAATGCGGCTTCTGCCGATCGGATTTTCATCAAAATCAGTATATTTGCAAATAATAACACATTATTCATTCATTGAATGTTTGAAACAGATCAGAAAACATTCTGCCAATCATTGGAGCATTTCTAATCTTTCTTCTATCCATCTATTTTGCCGTCCGTCTAGTCGTTCGTGCGTAACTCATAACGTGGCGTCTGCCAATCGGATTTTCGTCAAAATCGGTATATATGCAAATAATAGTAGAAATTGATTTTAGAGTATATTTGTATTAGTATTTAGGATTAAAAATAGCATTTTAGATAACATGAATTAATGATTGGTGTTGAAATGAAAATGTATAATTTTATGTGAAAATAAGGGTAATTGGCAATAAAAAAAGTAAAATATTTTGCTAAATAAAACTGTAACAACAGAAATGACATTTCCTTTTATACTTACCTATAAGTAATTGAAAAAGGTAATAAAATAATGTGATGATTTTTTGACCCACTAATGGAAAAAAACCCGTCAGGGAAGTGGTTAAACAATGGAAACAATGGAAAAATGTATCAAACAAAGGTTGTAGAAAATGAAATTTCCTACAATTTTATTCCAATAATTTTTACATTTATCAAATATTAAAGCAAATATTTAAAAATAACATATAAGTGACAAGAGTAAACACCCACTTCCGGTCGACAGATTTTTACCAAAAACTAATCAGATCTTCTAACTTTTATAAAAATGTTAAATATAAAATTTTGCATTGACTTGATTAATAGTTTTTAAGTTAAGAGCGCCCACAAAAATCTATCACATACAGACAGACAGACACACAGGCATCATCGAGAAAATAGTCAAAACGTGTTCAGGGGACCTTAAAACGTATTTCTGTTGAAATCTCGAATTCGATTTTTTTTCATGAAAACAATACTTTCTCTATACTTCAGAAAGTAAAAATGAAAAGGAAATATTAATGTGACATGTGCATTAAAAACAGTTAAAATTCATTATCATACTTACTATGTCTCAATTATTTCAATTTGAAAATGTTTATAACAAATGAATGTCAGTTGTATCTTGACACAAACCTTGGTAGTAAGCCTTCTTGTTTAAACTTGAAATAAACACATTACCAAGAAACTCAGTGGCTTCTACTGTCTGCTAGGGCCACGTTATTTCCTACAGCGCCATCTTAACATCAACCATTATAACCACGTCGAGCAGAGTTTAGCCGGTCAAGAAAAATCTCAATATCTTGCCAATGGTATGGCCGATTTCAATTTTATCATTTTTCTGCAAATCTGCAGGTCGAGACGTTTAATTTGATGCATCACACATTATGGTAGCTGTTACCTTGGCTTTAAAAACCTCATTTTATTACGCTATTAATAAGATTTGTAGTTTGTTGTGAAGATTTAGCCGGAGTAAGTGGCATGTTTTAATCAGCATCAGAGGATAATTGGAATTTTCCATTCTGGAATAAGTACATCCCCTTTAATTATTTTACATTTAATTAAAATAACCAATTTTCGATAGTTTTATCTAACCAGGAGTCACTCAAGTCGAGGAAGAAATGTAATTAATTTATTATTATTATTTATAATTTTCATCATGCACATATCATTTCCACATCAGACACAGACTTGCTTTTATTTTAATTTCTAAAGGGGTTGAGTATTTTATTTAACCCTTTTGCTGCGAAGATCGCATTTTTGCGAGTAATTATTTTATAGCATGAACTGCGAAGATCGCATTTTTGCACCGGCCTTAAAAAAATGTTTTGCTACACTGCGAAGATTGCAAAAACTCGCAACTTTAAATCGAGCACGAAATATCAATAGGTGCTGCCCTCAGTGAGTGTTGTCAGTAACCACGTTGGAAATAAAAAGACTGATCCACCATCTTAGCTAAGTTTTTCTTAGTAATACTTGGTAATACTGCCTATTTTTGCCTTTTCTTAACAAAACACATGTAAGTTATTTATTGCATAATGTATAGATATGTACTGTGAATATATTTCATGTAGAATAATGCTCAAACAGCGAAATGTAATTATTTTTAATGTTTTTGGAGATAAATTTTGGCATACTTTTTAAAGTCACATACGTTCGTATTAATTTTTGTAATGTCTTCCATTTTTACTATTCTTTCCTTTATTTTTTCTGTTCAGTTTGCCCATAATGAGCATGAAAAGGAGAATTACAGAAACAGGAGGATATTGAGGAATTAATTTATGCAACAGACTCAGAAAATGATGATTTGATTTCTGATGAGGACATATCCGAAGAATGTTATGATGAAGTAAGTGAGGAAGAGGATAGTAATAGGCCATCAACTAGCATAGCACAAGGTAAAGCAAGTGAAAGTGATTGGAGTATTATAAGGAATGTGAGAGTTAAGAACCCAGTTGAACTGAAAAATACCAATGACTACAATGATGAACATAAAGTAATAGGGATGAAAATTTTATCATCATATGAAGTGTTTGTAAAACTATTTCCTGCAGAAATATTTGAGTTTGTAGCCAAAGAAACAAATAGATATGATAAGACTGCAACTGAGAAATTGGGGACGCTGCTTCCAAGGTCAAGATATCAGAAGTGGAAGGACGTTTCTGCCGCTGACATAAAGGCATTTATAGCAGTAGAGATTGGTATGGGCTTAGTACATAAGCCTACACTCGAGTCTTACTATAATGATTCTTTTTTCTCACTGAGACTCGTGGTTTTCAGTTTGTTTTCACATGGGATCAATATCAATTGATTCGGGCATGTATACATTTTGTGAACAATGAAGAAGAGAGAGAGGAAAATGATAGATTGTATAAAATTAGGTGTATTTTGAACAAAGCACAGAATCTGTACACTAAAGTGTGTTAGTCATAGAGAATTAAGTGTGGATGAAACATAGGTTAAATTCAAAGGTAGACTTTTTTTAAGCAATATTTGCCAAAACCTGGTACTCGGTGGAGTATAAAATTATGGTCAATCTGTGATGCACACACAGGCTATCTCTTGAGATTTTTTGTTTATACAGGAAAGAAAATCACAAATTTTAAAGGGGTGGGGTTGGGGCATAAGGTTGCTCAGTCTCTGTTAGAAAGCTTTGAAAATAAGGGACACATTGGATAATTTCTATTCCATGAAAACTCTAAAACAAAAAAAGGGAGAACTGCCAGTAATATGAAAGAAAAATGATCAAACCATGTTGGTTTGTACATGGCAGGACACAGGAAAGGTCAACATGGTATCTAAAATAGAGAATACAGGATGTACAAAAGTTCAGGTAAAATCAAAAATGGGTCGTAGACTTGTAGATAAGCCTAATATTCAAGTTCTGTATAATAGGTTTATGGGTGGGGTTGACAGGTTTGATCAGTTATGTGCATCATATCCAGTCAAGAGAGTCAAAAAAATGGTATCAAACCCTGTGGCATTTTGTGATTGAAGTGGCTTTGGTAAATGGGCAGATTCTGTATAATTGTGAAAACCAAAATAAGAAATTAACACAAAAAAAATTTGGACAACAGGTAATTAATGGCCTCTTCTTAGGGTATGAAAGGAAAAGCCTGAGAAAAAGGGGCCATTGAGTTTCCACATTGTGTACAAGGCTGACTGAGAGGCATTTTCTTGGACAGTTTGATGACAAGAAACACTGCCCTAACTGTTCTGTTTGCTCTGTTGTCCCAGCAAAATGTAAAAAGATGGGTCAAGGCTCTTGCAAGAGAAAACAAACCACATATTTTTGTAAGAATTGCCCAGGAAATTCACCCATGTGTGTTATCCCTTGCTTTGAGATCTACCATACGAAGAAGAATTTCAAAAGTGTATGCCAGTGTGGTTTACAATGAATGTAAATATTGATTATATTATTTTAATATATTTTTATTATTACTTTCTTCTGTTTTGTAAATCAAACCTTTATTGATTTAAAAAATTGTATTTTTCCTTTGTATTTAAAAAATATTGTTTTTAATGAGGTAGTTATACATATAACTTGTTACTAATAGAGATGGATAAATTCTGACTAAATTTCTTACAACTTTTTTAATAAAAATTTTAACAATTTTAATGCATTCCTTTTTGCAGAGAATACATTATTATTATATCAGATTGCTTTCATAACATTTAAACAACGTTTTAGTTATGCTTCTAAATACAAATGACTATACTGTATAAGCTGGACCATTTTGTATGACATTTCTGAGGCTAGATATTTTTGCATTTTTAAATTCATTGTCATCATTAACCCTCTTACTGCGGACCGGCCGATCTATCGGCCCACTCAGCATATACGAAAACTGCGGAGGGTCGATTCATCAGCCGTGTTTTTCTACGCAGCGATAAACATCTTAGCAAAGGCGATGTGTGATGAAGCACAATGCCTCTTTTATCTGTGTTGTTTATGCTTCTATGTCCTATCAAACTTCATGCTTATTCATGAGCTGGACATTTTATTTTCTTATTTTTACTTTCATCTCGCACAGCCATCAGTAGCGTGCTGTATCGTGGAGCGTTCACATGTGTGTATATTTTTAAGCTGTGCCTAACGTCATTTAATTTTGTGATTATCATATTTTATTGCTCTGAAATATCTGTTATGTCTAAGCATTTGAAAAACGAAGACATCGAAGATGTTATATTTGAGTTTGATGTTAGTAACAGTGAATTACAATCTGACACAAGTGAGGAATGTATTTTATCCGCAAGCAGTGATGAGCCATTTAGCAATTTCGTCCGGACAACATTTTCCCGTGCGCAAATTGTTTCTTCCTTGGAGAGTGATGACTCTCAGGATTTGGAGAGAGATGAGGAAATAGTTGATATTGAAGATAGTGAATGGGAAGAGGTGTTTGAGAACTCTGATAACCCTCCTCAGCCATCTTGTGAGTACCAAGAAGCCCAAGGACCAAAACACGCCCCACACCATGATTCCCCGCCAATAAGTTATTTCTACTTGTTTTTTACCAACACACTTCTTAACTCAATAGTAAGGGAAACAAATAGATATGCTAAAAAATTTCCTATGACAAATAAAAATCTGTCGCCAAAATCTCACGCAAGAGATTGGAAAAAAGTTGATTTACCTGAACTAAAAGGCTTCATTGCATGTATATTGAATATGGGCATTCATAAACGCCCAACAATTGAATTGTATTGGTATATCAAAAAATCTCAGTACATAGGTTGGTTCCATGACATGTTCTCAAGAGACCGTTTTTACCTAATACTAAAATTCTTCCACTTGGCCGACACAGAAGGGCTTCCCAGACCAGGAGAACCTGGTTACGATCCATGTGCTAAGATACAACCTCATAGACCATGCTAATATACTATTCAGGCAGCACTACATACCACATGAGCAATTGAGTGTTGATGAGAGTTTGGTTGGCACTAAGAATCATACACAGCTATTGCAGTATATACCCAACAAGCATCACCATTGCTGGGGCATAAAATGTTGGATGTTGTGCGATTCTGTGGTACACTATTGTCTGGGATTTTTTTTATACAAAGGGGCTAAAGATAATCAGGACAAAGCCGAAATTCAAAAACATGGCCTGGCTTATATTGTTGTTATGAAATTACTTAGTATGGGGAGCTATCTCTCTAAGGGTTATCAAATTTTTATGGATAATTTTTTCATGTCAGTACCTCTGGCGAAAAGATTGTATGAACTAGGAACATATGCTACAGGAACAATTCGAAGAAACAGAAAATTTCTTCCCGAAGAATTAAAAAAAAAAATTTGGAGTAGGAGAGCAGAAGTATTTTCGTCGCAGCCCTATACTTGCTGCTGCAGTTAGGGAAAAGAAATCTCAATGCTTCCCTGTTCTACTATTATCTACCAAATGCAAAGCAGAAAGCTGTAGGCGTACCCGTATTCATCACGGTCATATAATAAATTCATGGGGGGAATAGATACATCGGATATGATATTCTACACTTACCTTGACAAACGACGCACTGTAAAATATTGGAAAAAAATCTGCTTCAATATTTTTTCCCATATGGTACTCAATAGCTATGTCATTTACAAAGAAAATCTCCCCTCAATGAAAAAGCCAGTATCTTGTTTATCATTCAATATAAGCATTATTGAAGAACTTGCAAAGGAGTAGTTTCAAGAGAAAAACAACAGACCTGGGACATCAGAGGAATCAGTAATAGAGGGCAATAAGCTGCTGAAAAAATTACCTCAGAGGAAGGAGAAGGACTGCTGTGTGTGTAGTAGAAGAGAACAAAATAACAAAGGCAAAAGAAAAAGGGCCCGTACAGTGTGTGCAAAGTGTGAGAAAGGCCTTCATGGTATATGATTCCCGGAACATAAGTGTATGGGCTGAGCGGGGTAAGAGTTACGTGCAGTGATTTATAAAAATAACAAATAAAGCCTCAATAAATGTAGATATTAACTCAAAAATATAGTTCCAGCTAGAAAACTAATTGTTCTAACGAATATAAACAACATAATCAAATGTGCTTATTGTGTGTGTAAAATATTGTTTAAATAAAGTTTTTTTTTTTATTTTTATTTAAAATGTCAACAAATGTAATTTTTATTTCTTTTACTAAACCTGGAATCAACCCAAAATATTTTTATTTCACCTTCTAAGAAATATTAGGAATGATTTAAAAAAAGTTACATTTGTGAAATTTAAATTAAAATCACTAGAATTTTTTTACTTAAAAACTGCATTTTTGCTAAAAATGGCGTCGCATTTTCCAAACATACCTCTCAAAATTGGCTAGCAGTAAAAGGGTTAAATTACTTCTTCCAATGGAATATTAATGCAATATATGGAAAATATGATCTAATCTCCTAGTGGAAAAGTGAAAAAAAAGTACTAAATATAAATTTTCATTTTTTGAAGGAAAAGTGATACTAATAAAGAACAGAATTCCAAATTGAAATACGCAGCAAAGGGTTAATTGTATAAAATATTATGAATTTTTAAATTTAAATTTTAGATGCAGAACTATTTCAGTATGGCGTCCGCACAAAAGAAGTACAGAGAATTGAATCTTTAAAAAAATTCTGATTTAATTAGATTTTTAGAAAACCATAGTGAAAGCAAAGCAGTAGAACAATTCAGAATCAGTAAAACAGCTGTAAATAACATAAAGAAAAGAAAGACAGAAAACTTGGATCGTAATGAGAGGGAATCACCGGTACTTAATTGGAAACGACTGGCAAAAGAGTTCAATGAAATAAATAAATTAACTATCAACTGGTTTTTCCAAATGAGAGAACTAAATGCAAGAATATTTGGTCCGATGCTGCAGGAAGTAGCATTTAAGTTTGCTATAAAACTTAATTTACCTCATTTCATATCATCTTCTAGTTGGATTGAAAGTTTTAAAAATTGGAATAATATTTAATCAAAAATACTTACAGTTGATGTGAATGAAGTTAACCCAGCTGTTGTTGAAGATTTTCAAACCCACCTTTCTGAATTTGTTTTAGGTTTTAACCCAGAAAATATTTTTAATGTTGACAAATGTGGTTTGTTTTTTAAAGCAATGCCTGCTCGCTCTTTTGTAATTAAAGGAGATCCTTGTAAAAGTAGAAAGATGTCGAAAGAGTGTCTTCCAGTTTTGCTTGCAGTTGGTGCAAAAGGCAAAAAACTGGAACCATTTGTGGTAGGAAAATATCAAAATAAACCAGCTTCCAGTAGTGTGGAGAACTAATAAAAAGGTGTGGATGTATCAGAATTGCTAACTGAATGGTTGCATATATCAACAGTATGATGACAAAGCTGAAAAGACACATTTAATGACTGTTGATAATCGTACTGCACATCCATTGATCAAAAATTTGTCAAACGTAACCCTCAAGTTTTTGCCCCCAAAATGTACTTCAGTCCTTCGACCAAGGTGTATTGAAGAATTTCAAGGCATTTTATAGACGGTTACTAGTTCCAAACGTCATATCTATTATCTTCGTCGAACATTTGAAAAGTTGATTGAAGCAGTCAACAAGGAAGATGGACCAACAAGCAGAGAATTTTGGAAAAAACTCAGCATTTTGGATTGTGTGACTGAATCCAACCTTAAGGGAGTTTGGAAGAAACTCTGCCCTCAATTTGTTCAGAATTTTGAAGACTTTGAAAATCCTGTAGAAAGTGACTGAAGCTGTGGTCGAGATTGCAAATCGACTGGATCTAGAAATTTCTCTTGAAGACGTGACTGAATTGTTGAACGCTCATGAAGAAAGTCCTACCAATGAGGATCTTATTGAAATGGTAGAGCAAGGAGTCATTGAAGAAGAAGTTAAGAAGCTGCCACTCTCCCTGCATTTATAATTCAAAAACTTTCGGAGGCATTTGGGCACATTGAATCAGCACTAAAATTTTTGAGGCAGATGATCCAAATTATGAACACAGTTCGAAGGTCCTTGCAGCAATAAGGAATGACTATGCATGCTCCAGGGAGATTTATCATGAGAAGAAAGCATCTTCAGTCCAAAATTCACTAGACTGTTATTTTAAGAAGCTTCAGGCAGTCAATGCTCAACCCAAAGCCCAAGTCTCAAAAGAGTTTCCCCAATCTGCTCCTCCCACCACTCCTATCAGAAGATTAAATTTTAAAGATTCGGATGACCCAGTGCCCTCCCCATCTGATTTTCTTCAATCCACAGGAACTTTCTAAGTGCTGATGATTTTAAAGGAACTTTAATAAAGATTTTTTGTGATTTTGTACTGTACAAGTTTAGGAATTTTAAATTGAATTTTTATATGCTTTGCATTAAGTGTTTGTTTTTACATAATAAATGTTTGTATGTAAATGCATATATTTGTTTTTTCTTTTCATTTATTTTAGTGGTCAATTTTGGTATTTTGTGATGTGAAATATGATCCCAGGAACGAAACCCCAATTTATAACATTGCACCAATGGGAAATAAGGGTTCAACTTATGACATCTTGACTTATGACCGTTGTTCAGGAACCAATTAGGTCGTAAATCGGGGGTCTGCTGTACTAGACAATGCTCCTTCCCATCCAAATGAAGAATTGTTTAGTGATAGTATTTGCGCTTTGTTCTTATCACCTAATGACACATTTGATACAGCCAATGGACCAGGGGGTTTTGGAGTGTTTAAAAGAAAATATTGACGAATGTTGATACAATCTTTACTTGAAGCAACAGAGAATGAAGACAGTATCATCAGCTACTTGAAGATGATTAATGGGAAGGATGTTGTATATTGGATAGCTAAATCATGGTCCCAATTGTGATCTGAAACTCTAGTAAAGTCATGGAGAAAACTGCTGACGAACACTGAAGCTCAGGATGAGATGGCAATGAGTGTGAGAACTTGACCAGCCTGATCCAACAACTGCCAGGATGTGAACATTCCAATGAGAATGTCTTAAGAGAATAGTTTGATCAAGACAAACAGGATGAAATCACAGACAATTCCATAATTGAGATGGTGATTATTTTATTTTTGAGGCAGATGATCCAAATTATGAACACAGTTCGAAGGTCCTTGCAGCAATAAGGAATGATTATGCATGCTCCAGGGAGATTTATCATGAGAAGAAAGCATCTTCAGTCCAAAATTCACTAGACTGTTATTTTAAGAAGCTTCAGGCAGTCAATGCTCAACCACTTAACTGGGGAGGAAAATTTTGTTATCCAGTCGCATGGTGGGGAGATCTAATTTAGTGCCTACATTAACAAAACCTTTGATATAGCATCTTTTAAATGATTAAAATCATGAATCACATTCAGAATATGTTTATAAATTTTTTTGTTAAAACAATTGTTTATGGATTATTCCATGCCACATGTTCAAACTTGCATGCATTACATAATACAAAAAATATAAAAAACTCACCATAATATGTTTTCCTTCTACACTCTCCAGTGTTGATAGCCGTTGTTATTTCCTTTATATATGTATACTATTTACATTATAAACAAGATAGACTTTTCAATAGTTCTGCTGCGTGTGGTATGCCTGGAACCATGGGACGGGACAAAGGGCGACCTTGCAGTCCTTGCACTGATAGATGGTTTCCTTTCACACCTTCTGTAATAAACACACCATGCATCATTTATGGGCAAATACTTTTGATGCTGAGGGAGAATTTAGTTCCGGGAAATGCCTGCCAGTCAGTCTTATGGGAGTGTGCGTCAATGATTTATTTTTTCTTCCTACTGAAGACTTATCTGTGGTAGAATCTCCATAATTTTTAAAGATGGAGTTGATATGATCCAACCTAAACTGCAGATTTGTGTACTTGCCTGCATTTTTTTCCAGTAAATTACAAAAGAATTGAATACGCATAAGTCAAGAAGATGACGGAAAATGTTTTGTTAATACCTCTTCATTCTCTTCCTTGCCGTACTGTACGTAATCATGTATTGATCAGATAGATCAAAACCTCCACCCATAGCACCATTATAATGGATGCAAACATTCGGCTTCAGCTTTGTTCCACCTTTCCTGTCCTTTACACTTTTCATGCAAGTGTCATGAATGCTACTACGCATACAAACCTCTCGTTTAACTTTCCACTTCAATGCCATCAATTTCTTACGAAATGCTGCTGCAACTTCTCCTGGCTTCAGCTTTTTACTCATTACATTTTTAGGAAGCTCCTTGCGATTATGTCGGACTGTGCTAACTGCATCAGTTTCCACTGAATTTAGTAAATCAAATAATTCTGGACTACTGTAAAAATTGCCTATCCCTACTAAATACCATTTCTTCAGGAGTTTCTCTGCTAAATTGATTACAATTTTAGTTGGTTTTATATAATTACTGAAATCAATTCCTTTAACTTCCGTTTTCAAGTCAGTATCTTTACCAGTATAAATGATCATATTCCACGTATCCTGTTTTAGATTCAGACAATTTGAAAGACTCCATTCCGAACCTGGATCTTTTTTTTTAATGAAAACTTTCCAAGACAACCACCCCTTCCACAATAATAGACTTTCATCCATGGAAATCTCACCGTCAGGTTCATTACTCTTTGAAAAAAAAATTTTCAGACGTTCGAGCAATGGTTTTATTTTGAACAATTTTGCTGAGACCTGATCTAACCTACTGTATACTTCATTGTCAGCAAAATGCAAAAATTTCAGCAGAAGGAAAAACCGTTTTTCAGTCATTACCTCATGAAAAATTGGTGTTTCCCATAATTTATTTAGTGAAAAATAGCTACTAAATGTGAGTTTTTGCACAATTCCTTGCAGCAGGAGTATACAAAAAATAATCTAAGTTCATCTTCATCAGTATCCACTCAGTCTTTATCATGGCTTCTCCTTCTCATTTTGCGGAGCAGACTTTTCTAATTAATTTTTTGCTTGGCATATAAATTTGTCTGTGCAGTTACGTATTCCATTATTTCTTCGTCTAAAAAATGATCAAATATTTTTAGTGGCTGTACATTACCAATCAGTCCTCCTTTAGGTCCAGGAACAAACTTTGCAGGAAAGCGAGATCTCTCTCCACCAATACCTACCCACTGAGTATCTTGAGTTGCAGAAATATCATCTCCGCCATCGCCATCTTCTTCACTGCTTTCGCTTACCAATTCACTTTCAAGCAAGTCTTCCTGAATTTCCCGTATTCACCTGGTAAATGCAGATGCTGTAACACTTGTTCCTGCTACATCACCGACAGATACACTTTCCTCTTCATTTTCCGAACTAGAGTCACTCGAGTATTTCTCCTCCTCGCTGAGTGCTGAAATTTCTTTTATGCTATCATCTAATAAATTTCCCTTCCTTTTTGACATTGCAATGTAGGGTTCTAAAAGCTAATTTATGAATAAAAACTGTAGAACAAACAAAAATGTATTTTAAGAATTTGCGTTTTCACATGAAAACTTTCATAACTATTGGTAAAATAGTTTAAAAAGGCGAAAAAAAAGTAAATAAAACTATCTACAGATTCAAATAACTCCTGTAGAACACAATAAAAAATAAATAAAAAATACGAGAAAAAATATATAATAGTTTGAGGAAGCCGAAACACTGAACGGATTCTTCTCAACACAAAAGAAAGTCTTCTTTAAAACAGTAAGCAATTTTGAATACGACGTCTGCACTTCTCAATGGAAAAATAGAGACTAAGGGCTAAAGGGAATAAGGATAAGAATTTTCCATTAGGGGATTACCCCTAATTATCCCCAGCAGTCACAGATGTAAAGGCATTTCAAATAGAATACAAAGTGACCATGAAGTTAGCCATATTTACAATAGATGGCAGAACCTAATAGACAAGCACACAGAAAGGTTCGTGTCGAGAAACGCTTTCCCCAATGTGGAATAGATATTTATCTGAAGTGCGTCGACGGACGCTCTCCCCATACCGCGAGCAGCTAAGACGCGCATCCACGGATGCTTACCCCACTTAGGCCCGGTTGCATAAAGATTATGTTATGGAACCGATAAGTATGAGATCCATAAATTTATGGAACTCATAACTCAAGTCGGGTTTCTAGAGGCTTTTCTCTCCATAACTTGTCTCAATAGTAATAGGTCCAATAACGTGCTTCTCGTATAGCCGCTAGATGGTGACACATGTCATATAGCAGAAAATGAATAGATCTGGGAATATCAATCGTCACTTTTTTCGTTGTTTACTAAACGTAATACACCGTGATTGTGAAAATATGTAGAATCTCCGAGTAAAACCTCTCGACTAGTTATAGAATCTTTAGAAATATCTGTACAAGGCATATTTGAATGCTAAATTCTGTTTCAGCCATTCATATTCAAGGAATACTAGAAAGAGTAATTCTATTTTTTTCAACTAAATGATAACATTAGAATTTTTGGAAATAGTAAAAATTTATTGTTGCAAACCAAAGGAGCTATATAAGGAGTACATAATTGTAATTAGACTCCCCGTTGAGGTATTTGTTATTATTAATCAAATGAAATATTTAAGGAAAATAAATATTTAATCAGTGGTGTCTTCATATGAACACGATGTTTAATCAAGTTTAAATAATCACTTCATTTTCTTTCATAAAATTTAATTTGAATAAATCATAATAGGTAATTGTTATAAACAATGTGAAGTTTTTAAATCGAACGTATACAAAATCTTGGACGAAATATAAAGGAAAACATCTAATCACATATTGCACTAAATGGAAATATGGTAATGCTCGAAAAATGTTGAATATTTCTTCATCCGATGATGAAGGCAAGTCCATGCTGTAAAATGTATGTAAGTCAACAGTAAAAGCCGTAACTATTAATAGGTTTTACTGTTTATGATTTCGTGTGCAGTTTACATACATAACCTCGACATCTTGCTATGCAGATTTATTTTAGTAATAATAGGCCAAACTCATAGTTTTGTTAGCCAGGTACTAGTGGGTACTAGATACAACATTACGTAATAAACACAAAAGCGCAAAAATTTATATACCAATAATCCCAAAAGCAATAACTTTGCAAGAAATAGAATACCAAACAAAACGTAACCAATACAGAAATTATATGAAAGAAACAGCAAAATAAATAAATAACAATAATTTATAAAGTCGACATTAAAATAACCTAAGCAATTAACTAAAACAAACGTAATTGATAATAAAAGAAATAACACACTAATGTAAACAATCACATGTCTGCTATTTCAGCATAGTATATCTCAAATTGTATGATTCTAACCTAGACAAAATCCAGCTATTGATTAAAATGTGGTAATTAGAGTGTTTCCGTTATTATGAACACTGTATAAACAATATTACAAGTAACAAAACATTAGGAAGGCCTATCATTTCATAAAACATCCGCAATCTTAGATTTTTGTGGAACTCATAATCTTTTAACCGTACGCTTACGTAGCGATAAGTTATGGAAAGACTTATGGAACCTATAACTGCTATTGAACGTTTCAGAAACGGTTTTTTAAAATTTTTCATAACTTATTGACTACATAGGCCTATCGATTCCATAACTCGCGTTCAAGAAACCGGGCATTAAGAGGTTAATAAGGATTTTTTATGATTTTGTACTGTACAAGTTTAGGAATTTTAAATTGAATTTTTATATGCTTTGCATTAAGTGTTTGTTTTTACATAATAAATACTTGTATGTAAACACATATACTTGTGTTTTATTTTCCCTTAATTTATTTTCATGGTCAATATTGGTATTTTGTGATGTGAAATGTGATTCCAGGAACGAACCCCCAATTAGCATTGCGCCTATGGGGAATAAGGCTTCGACTTACGATGTCTTGACTTACGACCATTGTTCAGGAACCAATTAGGTCATAAGTCGGGAGTCTACTGTATACGAGTAGTTGGTGCTTGCAAACTGCAAGCGCTTCAAAAAATCACCATATACCAAGATTGGTACTTGGTACTTGTAAATAAACCAACGCGATCTCCAGGGCAACAGCACTTCAGCCACATGGAGCCTATATAATTAATTCCACAAGTTCTAGCTGAATATTTATAATTTTCCATGTAATTATGGCAACTATCCGTAATTTCCAAATTCTCTGGCAATCGGCTCTTGATCAAGTTTTAGTTATTCAAGTTTAGTAACTCAGATCACACTGCATGAGCAATAAGAATACTCATCATTAAGACAATATCCTTACCACTAAAATTATGGCACAATAAGGATATTTTGTGTTAAGATTATGGCATCATCATGCATGCCTTTAGCACATATTAGGATTTAAAAAATCATGAAATAGGTATGCTGCCATTATATTTAAGTTGTCTTCTTTAATGTTTTCCTCATCTTCCAATTCTATTTTTGCCGCTCCTGCCTGTTTGCTGTATAATTCCTTAATGTATTCTTCCCATACCTGTGCTACATCCTTTGTTTCTGAGACTATCTTCTCATCCGTATTCAAAATTCCCATACCATGAATTCCATTAGATTTCTTATCTTCTAACTCGAGTGCTCTAGTGTACATCATATCGTACCGTCCTAACTCCTCCATTTGTTCTATTTCATCACATTTTCCTTTTATCCAATTTTCTCTAGCTTTATCTGTTACCCTTCTCAACTCATTGTTTATACGCCTATAGTTGGCTCTACCTTCTTCAGTGTTAATGTTTTTTCCATTTTCGTCTCTCATTCATTTTCTCCAGCATTTCCTTCGCAATCCATGGTTTTCTGATTTTCTTCTCGTTTCCCAATCTCTTTATCCAAGGTATCCTTGATACTGGTTTTAATTTCATCCCATTCTATATCAACGGTCTTCGGATTGTTTTCCAACTTTCTTAGGTTATCTTCCAACTTCATGCTGACTACATCCTGCCTTTCTTTCAGTTTTTCTAGGTCCCAGGTCTGTCTTTCTCTTCTCGTTTTTCTTATTTGTTTGAGCTTTGTACTCACGTCAAGTATTAGAAGGCTGTGATCTGAATCAATGTCCGCTCCTTAAAATGCCTTGGCATTCTTTATGCTGTTCCTGAATCTTTGTTTTACAAAGATGTAATCTATTTGGCATCTCATTCTATCTCCTGGGCTCTTCCATGTGTATAACCTTCGTTTATGGTTTTTGAACCATGTATTAGTCATAACAAGGTCATTATTGATGCAGAATTCTACGAGTTTCTCCCCTCCTCGATTTCTCTTCCCAAGTTCGTATTGCCTGACAACATTTTCTTCCTGTCCTTTTCCGACTATGCTGTTCCAATCTCCCATTATTATGCAGTTTACCTTTCCTCTTCTGCCTTCTTCGTAAATTTCATTAATTTGCTCATAAATCTCATCGATTTCTTCATCTTCATGAGCTGACGTTGGCATATATACCTGGATTATCAGCATGGGACTGCTTTTAGCTTTATTGCCATCAGTCTATTGTTCATTGCTATTATCTATATATATGTGTGTGTATATACATATACACACACACACACACACACACACACACATATATATATATATATATATATATATATATATATATATATATATATATATATATATATATATATAACAACTTACGGAAAAGGAAAGGTAAAATGAATATATGGATGTCAACAAGGTGTTGGGATGAGGAAACCCAGTGAGCACTCACCAATCAGACGACTTCAGGTTGGCGAGGCCCCGGGGATGTCGAAGCGACACACGTAAAATAACACAAAAACACAGAAACATCACAAACATAGAAGCTTTCGGAACTACTCCTTCTTCAGCTACAGAGAGAGAACTGATGGCGATGACAATGGGTGGAGGCATGGGGGTGGAAGGGTAGTGCAGAAAGGTCAGGATTGGAGGATACGGAGGGGGTTGGGGATTGGTAGGGTGTTGGGAGAATTATAATATATATATAAGTATAATAACAGAATCGACCCAATTTTACCTTTCAAATGTTCTTGGACCTTCTTCAAATGAATCACGTTACTAGTCGTTCATTTTTTTTGTTGTGTGAACACGTGCTCAGTTTCGTTGCCATACTTAGTTACTAAAAGTTAATAATAAGATCCATGGAAAACAAAAATAAATCAAGACGAAAATCTTACACTAAAAAATTCAAATAAGAAGTGGTGAAAGTAGCCCAAGAAAATGGAAATTTTGAAGCCGGAAGACTGTTTAAGGTGGGAGAATCCAGCAGCCGAGATTGGCGGAAAAGTGAAGCGATTCTCAAGTGCTTGCATAATAAAAACCATGCAATGCATTTCAAAAAGTGCACCTGGCCAGGATTAGAAAAAAATTGTATGATTGAGTTGTTTTGGAAAGATCGAAAGGAATTAGAATTTCGACTATTCGTGTGTTACTTGAAGCAAAAAGAATAGCACAAAGCGAAGACATTAAGGAGTTCAAGGCTTATCCATCATAGGCTTTTAGATTCATAAAAAGAAAAGGTTTAAGTGTGCGTTGTTCCACCAGTGTCAGACAGAAATCACCTTTGGGCACCAGTGGCCAAATTTAGATTGTTCGTGAAAGAAAACTTGTGGAATTGATCATCAGCATTTTGGAAACATGGATGAGGTTGCAGTTAGTTTTGATCTCCGTAGTTTTAGATCTGTGAACCTCAAGGGAGCAAAACAGGTGTTAGTTGCAATAACTGGACATGAAAAATCTAATTTTAACATAGTGCTTTGTGTGACTGCTGATGGGTCAAAACGTCCACCCATGGTGATATTTATATGAAAAACAGTCCCTAAATGTTCCTTTTCTAAGGATATTGTAGTTACTGCAAATGATAAAGAATGGATGAACCAGGAGTTGATGAAATTCTGGTTGAAAAGTGTTTCAATCCTAAATCTTTATTGACTACAGAAAAACTTGGAAAATGAAAAGGCCATCATATAAGGATATGTGTAAGTGGATCGTTGAAAGTTGGGATGCAGTTACAACCACATGTGTCGATACGGTTTCCTCAAAGCACTAGGCGATTCCAAGGCAACATAAATGTTTTTATATTTACTTGAGATAATAAAAAAAATAATTTATGTAGCGATTGATTCTGAATATAACTGTGGTTACACTATAATGCTCACCGTAAGTTTTTGTGCTTTTTAATTTCTTCATACATAGTATAGGGGAAAGTATTGTTTCCATGAAAAAAAATCGACTGAGATTTCAACCAAAATACACGTTTTGAGGTCCCCTGAACACACTTTGACCATTTTCTCGATGATGTCTGTGAGTGATAGCTTTTTGTGGGTGCTCTAACTCAAAAACAATCAGGTCAATGCAAAATTTTATATTTAACATTGGTCAACCGGAAGTGGGTGTTTACTCCTGTCACTTATTCGTTATTTTGAAATATTTGCTTTAATATTTGATAAATGAAAAAATGTACTGAAATAAAAGTTGTAGGAAGTTTACTTTTCTACAACCTTTGTTTAAACATTTTCCCATATAATGCATAGTTTAAGAGATATCTTATATTTTTAGCTGCCACCATTATACCCATACCGACGACTATTGTTAACAATTGACGCTTAGTTACGTCTTAGTAATGCTCCTTTTTCTTTTCTTAATTGATGGAGCTTTGTGGCTATATCCAATATCAGAAGGCTATGGCTCGAGTCTATTTCTGTCCTTTGTAAAGTCTAAAATTTTCTCGCAGTTTCTTAAAATATTTATTATGTAACCTATTTGGTATTTTTAGAAATAATACAGAAATGGAGAAAGACATCAGATTTTTTTATATTGCATATCATTTAGTGTTAGTTTGTTGTGAGATGGCCTTTGGAAATCCTCTGTAGCAGTAATTTTCATTTGTCTCCTCCAATCATATGTTTTATCTTCGCTTTGCAAAGATGATGGATTGTAAGGATATGTTCTAAGGGAGTCACCCGACTTGAAATTCATGCAAAATTGGTCCAATTCAGAAACAAATATATATAACAAATTTTTATTTTAAAATTATGATTCCTTGTCGCTTCTCAACAGTCAATCAGAATCTGGACACACAAACTCCTGCTTGCTCCATTATAGTATGATTTCATTAGATTATATAGAAAATGAGAAATAGTTTGTGAATGTAGGGGAGTCGGTGGTGTAGTGGTTCGAGTGTCAGCCCTACCATGATCTGCTAAAAGTGACACCCGGTTTTAATCCTTATGAGGATTTTTTTCCGAAGGATGCCCGGCCCCCTATTTGCATGCGGTGGTACTAAGGTGACGAGGACGAGGCAATGAGAAAACGAACCCGACCTGAGGAGCATGCTCAAATCGACACTCCATCCTTTGGAAGGGACGTTAACCCCTATGCGCGGTTCTCAGTACGCTGTACGTCAGCGGCAGGGAGGCCCTATCTGCGGTTGAACGTGCGTTACGGCGCGCTTCGTCTTTTTTTAATTTTTTCGGCCAAGCTAGCGACTTTATCGGAGAATCAAAGAACAGCATTGTCTTCTAGAGGGATTCAGCTTCGTAAACATATCCTTCGGTACATGAATAGGCACTTAGAAAGCTAAAAAAAAACACTCAAAAATATTTTTTATCTCTCTTCTAGATGGTCCGAGCAGGCCTGCTTCATAAGCATTTCGAGGGTCTGTTTCACTCTCCTTTTGTGTATATTAGCACGGTATCTGGTTAGTCTCTCTCCTGAGTCAGGCATCTCATCTTATATTGCTTTCTAGTTCTCAGTCGAGATATTACTTTTGTGAGAGGAAGTTGAGACACCCGTGTTCAAAAATGGAGAGCAGTAATAGTGGTTCGTTTTCGAGAGATGAAATTGAAAGATTACTTGAGGATGAAATAGAAGACAGTGAATTACATGTGGATTCCGGCAGTGATAATTCTAGTGAAGAAGAGGTTGATTTCGCTGAATTAAGTGTACCTCAAGAGTCTGAAAACGAAGACGAAAATGATGGTGGTTCATCTGGTAGGGCAGACGATTTTCACAACGCATGGGTTTGGGTTGATTTTGACGGACGAAATGTTCCAAGAAAAATTCCATTTATTGGTGAGTTTGGTCCAACTACTTCTATTACTAATGTTCTTGAGTCTTTTACAAATTTTTTTGATACCACCCTAGTTGAGACAATTGTTTTGGAAACTAACAGGTATGCCGAGAATTATTTAAAAAATGTTGTTCTTTCCTCCCGATCTCGATTTAACAAATGGAAACCTGTTGATCTAGCGGAAATATATGTATATTTGGGAATCGTCATGTTAATGGGTATTGTACAAAATCCTACACTACGTTCTTATTTTTCAAGAAATCCACTTTGGGAAACTCCAATATTCCCCAAAACAATGTCTCTAGATAGGTTTGAAAGTATTTCAAAATTTTTTCATTTTGTTGATAATTCAAAAATTAATAGTTATACTGGAAACAAAAAAATTGTTCAAAATTCAACCTATCATCGATTATCTACAATGTAAATTTCAAAGTATTTATTTACCAAAAGAAAATATTGTTGTGGATGAATCTCTAACACTTTGGAAGGGACGTCTGTCATTCAAGCAATATATTCCTTTGAAGTCTTCTAAATTTGGAATAAAGACTTTCGAGCTTTGTGAATCGGACACTGGGTACTTATGGAATTTTATTGTTTACTCTGGGGCCGATTCTACAATTTCTGTTTCTGATACTCCAGATGGACTCAAAACATCAGCAATAGTAATTAAATTATTGGAGCCTTTATTTCAAAAAGGTTATAATTTATGAATGGATAACTACTATAACTCACCTGATTTGGCAAAATTTTTAATGAACCGAGGTACTAACGTTGCTGGAACATTACGTTCAAATAGAAAAAATGTCTCAAAAGAGATAAAATCTATAAAATTAAAGAAAGGGGAACACATTTCCAAAGTAAGCAATAATGTAATGATCATGAAGTGGAGAGATAAAAAACCGGTTACATTCATATCCACCTTTCATACCAACAACTTTCGAGAAAAAGACAGTTTCTAAACCAGTATGCATTTTAGAATACAATACAGCAATGGGAGGGGTTGATCTAAAAGATCAGAAATTACAGCCCTACCTACTTGAACGCAAAAAAACTATAAATGGTACATTAAATTATTCAGACGATTGTTAAATGTTTCAGTACACAATGCACTGGTAACCTTCAATAGTTCTCAAAATAAGATGAACCATCTTAGCTTTCGCCTTCTGCTAATAAGTCAGATTTTAGAAAAATATGGGACTATTTCCGAGCCACCAAGCGCCAGACGACCCCCCGTAAATCCGTCACCACGCCGTTTACTCGAAAGGCATTTCGTAGAAAAACTACCGCCGACCTGAAAAAAAGCAAGGCCACAAAGAAGATGCACAGTGTGCTCGACTAAAGGGAAAAGAAAGGACACCATATACTGGTGCCCTGACTGTGATGTGGGTCTGTGTTTAGAGGAATGCTTTAAAAATTACCACACCAAGGTAAATTTTTAAGCATAGAATCAAATGTCCGAGACTGTACGCTGAATACAACTCCCAGTATATCATAAGTAAAGCCTTTTTTATATTCATTAATCATTTTTAAATAACCTACAAAAATTTTACGTAATTTAATACGTAATTAAAAAAGATATAAAACATCATATAACTTTATGTTAATGCATATAAAGTCATTATCTATAAAAGTTATTTATAAAAATTCATTTTTATATTATTGTTATTAATTTAGATTAGCTATAGTACAAACCAATTTATTTCAGTTAAAACATTTACTTAATGTTTAATAATAGTTAACTCATAAGTAATTAACCAATTTCCAAATGGTTTCTTAGTTATCATTGTAGATTTTGACTCTAAAGGCGTTAGATTTTTCAAGAGGTTAACAAGCTTTTGCAACCCAGTTATCAAATGGTTCCAAAACTTTTCAAATATTTAACTACTGGCTCTTGTGAACTGGCCCAGCTCAATGCTGCTTTTATCCCTGGGTGTAGTGAGCTACCATTGGCATTTGATGTTTTTTTATTCTCACTTTATTTAGGGTAAACATCAGTTACCATATTTCTTTTCAAATATAGGAGTCGATTTAATATATGCTATTCAATTTTAATAACTCGGAGTAGAAGAACTTTTGGGACACTTTGCAGGCAAGAGATATTTTGCCAGATAACCCTTGAGAAAATTCACCCTATGCAATACCCATCAGATGCTAGCCAGTGCCAATTAATTTTAGTTTATCATACATGACAGATATGCAACTAAAATCTCATTTGCTAGTTAATACATAATAGTGCTTTTTTGTGACAGTATGCGCCAGTATGGTGTACCGGCACATTTTTTTTGCAGAGCACAAAAAATAAATTCAATAGAGATGGGGGAGGGGTATAGAAAGAGATGAGGGTTGTGACACACATTTTAAAATTTCTCAAGCTGAGTACCGGCGCCTCGTTTTACAAAAAAGGCACAGCCTAAAAGGAAGTTATTTTCTAAGTACAACATAAGCTGAATTATTGTATGGATTTCTCCCTTCTCCTCCACAAAATTTAGTGTATAGGTTTTGTCAACGCACATCAATTTAAATCTTTCTCACTCTAGTATAATTCGCTAACTTTTTAATTCCATAAAAGAGCTTCCAAAAAGATGCACTTAAGTTGTATAGATAATATTACGCTGTCTTTTATATACGATAGACTAAAACAAAACAATGTATTCATTGAATAAAAGTTCACTTGCATCCAATAATATAACTCAACACCAGACAAACCAATAAAAACTTTCTGAGAGGAAAACAGCAAACTGTCATAAAAAGTTCAATGCCACTAATAAAAACGTTACCAAGAATCGATTCTTTTGGGCCTTTGATTAGGGCTCTGGACTGAATCTCGAGAAATCCAAAAAGTTACGATGTAGTATTAACCCTGCAACAGCACACTGGGGTCTCTCAGACCCCACCGGTCTTTAACTTTGTTTCATTTCTGAGTTTCATTGTTGTGATTGCGCTGTGCCTTCATGTAAATAAAAAGTAACTATCTCTCTGTAAATCGAGATCCCCAGCCAGGCCAGTAGAAGTCTGGTTGCCGTGTTGAGAGGAGCTGAATATCATTTGGGGTCTGGGAGACCCCAGTGTGCTGGATTGAGTGCAATTATCCAGTCAGTGAGTAATACATTTTTTAACACTTTTCGTCAGTTCAGATAAATTAATCACTTCCTTGACAGTACTTTTCATGAAAATACATCTCTATATTATTTTAACATTGACTTCGATTGTCAACCAAACCGAGCCCCGTTATACTGATCCTGAGGAGATTCGGAGAGCGCTCTTCGAGTTGGATGAAGAAGAAAAGGAAACCCCTGAGATATTTGGTGGAGAAGATAGTGAAATTGAGAGTGAAGAGCCCGGTTTTGAAAACTATCAGGATTGCTCAGACACGGAAGAAGATGTGGAGGAAGAAAAGGTAGAACCACCCTTGAAAAAGAAAAAGACCGCTATGTTGAGGGGAAAGAACCAGTACAAATGGAGTGTAGATGTCCCTTCAAAAAGAGGCCGAGATAAGAAAAAAAACATTATTACCCTAAATTCCCAAGTATAACGCACGCGTTATACAAGGTTTTTTGTAAAAATTTCGAAATTATTTAGTGCGCGTTATACATAAGATGTACTAGTGCGCGTTATGCATAAGAAGTACCACTTTATAAAATAAAATGCCTTAAAGCGTTCAAATACTAACTTCGTGAAATCACTAAATGGCTGAAATCTATCGAAACTTTTTCTTTTTGCTCCGTTGATAAAAACAAATTTTCTGGCATAACTTACCATGCATATCAATCATTACAGATACAAAATCGAATTTCAGTTACGTAATTATTATTCAACCTAAGACAAATTAAGGCAGATTCGAAGTTATTAGTTGACAAAAATGTACGCAATGCCTTTTTAAATAAGATAATGAATTCCAAATCAAAACACAATCACATATAAAAATAAAAAATCACAAATTCTTCATAAAATTTTATTCCCACTTGATTATTAATTAACATAACCATCAAAATCTTGATTCACTGTCACAATTTATATCGTAATCATTCATGTTCTTAACCAATGAGGCAGGTAAATTTTCAAGCAAAAAATTATCGCTTTCATCTGGTGATGAATCACAATACCCTCCATCCCCCCATCAACATCAGGGGAATCACTGCATCTTTACAGACTTTGTATAGCAGTGGAAACTATGTACCATCCATTTATCCCAGTGCCTCCGTATTTTAGATTTGAATTATCTATTTACGGAGATGTCCAGTGGTTGCAGCTTTTTTGTTAGACCTGCAGGAATAACTGCAATCTTGGAATGTTTTTTCAATAATATTTTTGAATCATTTGCTATGTGTGGCATAGCTGAATCCAATACAAGCAGCGATTTCGGTTTAAAAAATGAGCCCTTCCTATTTCCCCATACGTCAGTTAACCACGTTCGCAACATATCGCAATTCATCTAGCCTTTTGGGTTTACGCACATAACAATACCTTTAGGAAATTCCTCTTTAGGAATGGTTTTGTGTTTGAAAATTACCATTGGGAGAAGCTTTTCTCCATCAGCCGTCACTGTTAGAACAACAGTAAAGCAGCATTTTCCAGCTCCAGCAGTGCATATTTTTGTGTCTTGGGTGCCTTTAGCGTCAACTGTAAATTCTGATGGCATGTCGAAACTCATAGGTACCTCATCCATGTTTTCTATCTGTCTTGGTTCAACGCTCTTCTTTTCCTTCCCAATAAAGAAATTAAACTTCCACTTTCACCTGCCAATCCTCTGGTAACTTCTATCCGGTAGAAGTTATTGCTCGTACTGTTAAACTATTTCGCTTCATAAAACAATAACACCAGCAATTACTGCCTTTAAAATTGTCAATGAGCCATTTGTATTGCTTTGCACTTAAGTGACACAGTTGAAACTCCTCTTCCTTCACTCCTTTGCACACAGACCCAGTCCTTGAATTCTTGCTCCAGATCTGGCCAAAACTCCTTTCGTACAGGTAGAAAACTCAACGAATTCTTTTGGGACCACTACTCGCGAATGCTGGAGAAGAAACGGGCCGCCGACCGATTACCGTGAATCTCGGCATAATTCACATTTCTAACTTTTATATGCTCCAACGGTGGGTCTACAAGTTAAAAAATAAAAACATTATTAATATTTTATTCATTAAGTTCAATAACTGTGCATTATCAAATCAAGAAATACCGCACAGAAAATTAAATAGGTAACACTCCATAAATGTCAACAAGTTTCAGTAAAAATAATGTCAATGATTTTAAGGAAAACAACAAATCCTTGAAAATACCTCACCTGGTTTCTGTCAAAAAGGAACAAAACTCCGTACTTTCGGCACCGTACCTCGTTGATCACAATGTTACAGCCAGTCTGCAAACCACAAATGAATAGGCGATGCAGATTACGGGTCATCTCTCTGTCTGTGAGTCATCAACAGGCATGTGCCCCCTCCACATTCGTTCCCTAAACTCGGATTCTCTGGCTGTTTGTTTCTCTTGCCCCCTGCCGTACTGCCCTTGAGGTCTGGCCCCTCTTTTGTTTTGCGCACCTTTACCCACCCCCACCATCCCAACACATCCCATGACGCCCTCACCACTTCCTTACACCTCACTCCCCAACCAATTTTCTTTGACTCTCGAGTGGTCATTGTTTCGGAAAAAAGAATCGGAAAAATCAGTATCCAGGGATTTTTCCCAAATGTTCTCCTTCGCACAGGAGAGTTTGGGATGGGCGCTAAAAGTGTAGCATTCTTAAAAAAAAGATAATCTCAACGATCCCATGTTCTGCGGGTGCCCTTGCGCGTAATACACAAGTGCGCGTTATACTAGAAATTTTGGTGATATGCGGAAAATAGCCGAAGGTTGACCTGTGCGTTATACTTGGGAATTTAAGGTACTCACTTACCTGGCCCCAAAGGAGTTGCTGCCACAATCACTTACTCTGGCCCACTAAAAGTATGGAATTTGCTACTAACTCCCGAAATAATGTCCCTCATATTGATACATACAAATGAGGAAATATATGGAAGAAGGAGGGGTTGTAATATTCTCCAGAGCTATCATGGCTTTACGGATCAGGTAGAATTGCAGTGCTAGTATACTACTGTGATCGCACAAAGGACCGCAAAACAAAATTAATTTGTAATGTGTGTAAGAAACCCATGTGCAATGATCACAGAGCAATCCTTTGTGTGGAATGTGGGCAGTGAATTCACCAAATTCGAAGCTCTGACAAACCTACTTCTTATGAACAAGACTTCACAGTATTTTTACAGATAATGATGTTTCCTTAGTATTAAAAAAATGTATGCTTCATAGCTTTTGGTCAATTTTCTTGAGTGCAATAATTTTGTGAAATCAATAAACACATTTGAAAAATCAACCTGGCCTCAAAAAAAGACTTTATTTTTATTTAGAAAAATATTGTTAATTTCGCAGTTTTAAGTGTTTATTCTTGTTGATATGTTTACAAATGTCAGATAAATTAAATATATGTTCTTCATTGGCTAACTGTAAATTTACAGGACATCGAATCTTCATGGGGTCTTAGAGACCCCAGTGTGCCACTTTAAGTTGGGAAAAATAAGTGTGCTGTTGCAGGGTTAAGAAAGTACAGATTATTTTGTACTTCTTGAGTACATATAAAAAGATGACAAAGCTGACGCACAGCAAGGCCTTGGAACACTGGCCCTTTAACTTTGCAACTCGAAATAATGTTTGACCTTTTGAAAGTCTGTCTAGCACTGCGTTAACTTGAAAACGATTTTCAAATCTTGTGAGGAACTATTTGAAAGCACTAAAAATTTGTGATAGTCTATCCATGCTCTTCCAAAACAAATCTTTCAATTAAGTTCGGATTTTATTTAAAAGGAAGTTCTAACCAGTTTCGCCTTCGATTCCATACTTTTAACATTAATGATTCATTACATTATTCATATTATTAATACAAACTTCAGGGTTGTTTTATCTGGTTTTATCCTAATATGAAAATACTAAGGCAAGTTTATTAGCAATAATGGCATGGAATCGCTCATCGCGTTGGCGCAAAAGTACGTCTCTCACTAAATTCTTATTGCTTTAATTATACGTAAGATAATATAAAATTATAAAGCATTTAAAATAACAATGAAGTGTTAAAATTCCCAAAATATAGTAGAAACATTTCTCACGAAGTAAGACCAATTGCTCCTAATAACAGGCGACTTAAACAATCTATAGCATAAATTAATCCATAAGATACTAATACTTGCTTACCTCTCCACTGCGTAAAAGGAAATTCAAATCGTCCCGAGCTCCGTACAACCGTTGACACCAATTAAATATATTAATTCTTGGGCGGTCCACACTTCCACGTTGAGAGTGCAAAATTGATTTAAAACGGTTTCACATTCTTATACGTAATATATCTGTTGAAGAACTCTCCCGCGCAGATTCGTTAACAACAGAGTTTAAAGATGGCCGATCAATCAACACACAACCACCCAACCACGCATAGTCTTTCACTTAATTATGAATTTAGTCAACGAACCTTCGACCATTAATAAGATAGAGAACGCTTGACGTCCAAAATCTGAAGTCAACACAGGAAGCACGTGACTGTGGGACGAAGCGTGGTTTTGTGTAGGAGTAGTATAGAAGTAAGGCGTGGAAATCTCCTGGATTTTATTGTTTATTGTTAAAAATGGTGCAATGTTGTGTTGCTTACGGGTGTATGGAGAAATCTAAGAAAGGTACACCAGAGTCATTTCATAGGTAAGGGACAACGTGCACTTTTATAGCCTTAGTGGCGAATTGAAGTTTCGAATATATTTGAAAAATTTTCGAGCTATTATGTAGTGTGTATAAATATATTTGTATATAATTTGGGCAATAAATATAGGGTGTATATATATATATATATATATATATATATATATATATATATATATATATATATATGTACAAACGTTTAATTTATATTTTACATTATTATATGTTATGCTTAACACTCAGTTGTAGTTCTGATATTTCGATCTCTAATATTTTATATGTATGCACGCATTATATGTATGTATATATATATATATATATATATATATATATATATATATATATATATATATATATATATAATTATATATATATATATATAATGGCCTACGACGCGCTGTAACACGATTTGTTTATTTTGCATTGAAATGAGCTTGTCTCATATTTTGGCTTTAAATTGCTTTATGCGGCAAGGTAAGAAGCACTGTAATTTCATCTCGTTAGTTTTCCTGCGAATGAAGAGCAGAAGAAGAAATGGATTCTTGCTTTAAGAAGGGAAAATTTCGTGCCTTCCATATACTACCGAATATGCTCACGACATTTCACACCTGATTCTTTTGACAATGAGGCATTTGGCATTGGAAGAAAATTAAATTAAAACCAAATATAGTTCCAACTATATTTGATTTTCATTGCATCTACAGCAGACATCAGTGAAAAGAAAGCTTCCTATTGACAGAACTGTGTCAGAGCAACGCTCACATGAAATTTCAAATAACAGTTCCGAACAAAATGTATCAAAGTAAGTATCCATTAATAAAATCGTAATGAAGGTATTAGTAGTTTACATTATATTAGTAATAACTATGAAATGATTTTTATTATGGTTTATCATAGTGATTTAACATTGTACGTAAGTTAGAGGTTACGGTTAGTTAGATATTATACAGGCAGATTGTCTGCATAGCTGCAATAAATTTAAGTTAAATCAGACATCTGCAGACTTTTTTTACTTGGTTTGTATTTGAACGATACTTTCCTTCCTTATTATTGCATAATACGTATACCATTTCTATTTACATGACTAATAAAATTCCAACTTTTATATCAATAGGGAAGAATCCCGCATTAATACATTGTTTGTGATGACTATTCCCATATTTCATAAACCACAGGCATTATAGAAAAGCATAGCAACTATTAGCTCAGTCGGATTCTTGTCTGTTAGAATGGAAACCGTTCTCTTACAATTAGACGCCGAGGAGTTTTAGCACCTTTTGATCAATAATAAAATATTTTTAAAATGACAACTCGATCAAGTTTATCTGTAGTTCGTAATGAGAATTGTATTCGTATGAAAATTTATATATATGCGAGTTCATCGCCGTATATTTAACATAATAATATTACTGTTTAGTTAATCGTGTTTTTAAAACTCGCCGACTGCAATAAGCATTTTTAGTTTAGTTTTTTCTTTGGACCCTTAGTATGTAAAAAGAAGCAGATTTACGTAGTTCAAGTAAACGAAACTTTCCAATAACTTCATGGATATGTTCAACCATATGAAAGACTTCATGCATGAAGTCAAGCGCTCCATTTGTGACCGGTCTCCCACAATCAGCTGACCCAGCCGGGTGTCATGTTGGCTTCACTACCAAGTACAGCAGGGATACGCCGAAGCGCCGCCTATCTTATTATGGTCGAAGCAACGAACAATCGACAAGTCAATTGTTTTTCCGAACAATCAGTTTTGGGAAAATATTCCAAAGGTTTTAGAAATTATTTTTTGCTTTAAAATATTAAAATACTCGCCTGTTATTTTTTCGGATTTTATGTGTAATTTCATACGACATTTTTGTTCATAATACTATAAATTATCATAAGAATTTTGGGTACTATCGGTGAGAACTGCAACAACGGCGCTGTGAGTGGTGAGAAATGGAACTAAGTGGAGTTTGCTTTTTCGCGGTGCGTAATCTCTACCACCCAGTAGTGAGAGGCATAAGAAGCTAACAGTACAATTGAACCCACCGCCGGCCGCCATTTGCAGGGAGACTTGACGCGGGATTTCAAACTCTCCGGTACGGCGCAAACAAGTTATTTCTTGTGTTGTTTTTTAATGTTACTGATTTTTCCTCATATATAAAAACAACATTTTCTCTTTCCATTTCATGTTTAAATGAGATGGTGTTATCTTAGAAAAAGCTAATCTTGGATGCAAATTCTTGGTGAATTCCACAAGTTCAACTATGTGCAACCACCTTCCTATTCCCACAATAGTTCCATCCCCTATAGATACTTCTCTCTGGGTGGAGTGTTTTAGAAACATATTCCTGGTGCACTTCAGCTGGGAGGGTCATGAAGGGTGAATACCTTTTGCCCATTAAAATTAAAAAAAGGAATACTAATAGTGGACCCTAAAAGTCTATAAGCCAAGGTGTTATTGGAGCCCATATCACAGACTGTTGCCACAATCCTCAGGCCTGTCTTCTGCAGGCCACCCCCTTAATGATGCGCATTAAGGCAATTACCTTCCATGTTTTCTGTCCAAACCCTGGTAATTCTCCAAACGCTGTAATGAGTAGTACAGAGAATTCATTGCTACCATTCTTTCTAGTACACCATTCACTATCATTTCTAATTCTCTGAAATATTCATAATATAATTTCCAACCGTCTTCTCGAAATATTGCTAAGTTCAGTCAGTCGCTACTCTGTATACATATTCCGCCGTGGTACCTGGTGATAGCAACATCATGACCTGTTCTCTGTGATATTTTAAGAGGAGAAGAAAGAATAGCAATTATTCTTTTCGGCGGATAACTGGAGTGAACGTCCAAATCCACAACACATCTATTTATAGTTTACAGGTTTACTCTTCTAGTTATATATTTGTGTAGGTTAGTGAAATATAATTACAATGCGTAAATAAGGTCTATGGGCAACTTGTTGAGTATTTTACACTTTAGAAAATGTATAATTGTGTACCTATTTGCAGTGAAAAAATAATTATTCCTTAATTTTTACTTTTCGAAATATACGAATATATGGAGAAAATGTTTTTCCCTGCAAAAAGGTTTCCGAGGTAAATGTTGAGCACCCCAAGAATAGCTTTTCATTATTTTATCAGTGATGGTGCATGTTTAATCATGTTACTATGAATCTTTTGAACGCCATTTGTTTCCATGTTAAATTTTTTTTTTTTTGTAGAGCAAAGTTTGTTTGGCTTTCATTTTTAAAACTGTTAATGAAAAGTACCGTGCATATAAAAGTTATTTAGTTTTGCATACCATAAAATATTTTTTCATTGAAACAATAAACATTATTTAAAACTTTTAAATAATCCTTAAGTCCAAATTTAAATTGTTAATTTTTTTTATCTAAGGGATGAAAAATTGTGTATTTTTACATACATAATCTGCCGAATTTAAAGTAATTATTTATTTTAATTGGAAACAGTTTTTGAAGAACCGCTAAGCTGAAATGCCGAAGAGAAAATGTACCTTTAATGATGAGTGTTGGAAGAAGTGGAGTTTCATCAAGAGAGGAAGGACTGATTATGAGGTGGACTGTGCAAATGCTACATAAACATTGGTCACGGTGGGAAATCTGATGTAACCGACCATGTTAATACAAAAAAACATAAAATCAAATTAACTTTGCCTGGAACTGCTGGTTTTTCGCAAAATATTACGCAGTACTTTTGAGTGAAAAATCCAGTCGAGGACCGTCTTACTGTAGCAAGTGAGTTAACAATGGCCTGTCATATCGTTCAACACCATCATTCCTTTAGATCAGCTGATTGCAACAATGAACTATTTGAAGAAATATTTTGTGACTCACAATCAGAAATAGCTGTTAAATATTCATGTGCACGAACTAAAACTACATCTCTTATTAAAAACGTTATTTGGGTATTTTGTAGAAAAGAATTATTGGCAGATTTAAAAAAGTCATTGTTTCAGTATATCTATGGATGCAAGCAATTACAAAACTGAAAAGGTTTTCCCTTGAGTTGTTCATTATTTTTGCAAAACAAAAGGAATTCAGATAAAATTATTAAAAATTGAATCACTACCAAATGAATCTTCCGATTCCATTGTTTATTTCATAATTAACTCACTTTGTGAGTATGGTGTTGATATAAAAAAGTGCATTGCTTATGGAGCAGATAATGCTAACACAAATTTTGGGGGACTGTTAAGAAAAGATACAAACAATGTCTTTTATAAATTACGCTAGAAATTTAATCTCGATTTAGTAGACATTGGATGTTCTGCACATATTTTGCATAATGCAGTGCAGTTTGGAGCAGATAGATTATCCTTTGATGTAGAAATGGCTGTGGTAAAAATACTGTCGTACTTTTCAACTTATACAGTATGTACCGAGCGACTGAAAAATCTTTGTTCTCTATAAGATATGCAGCATAAAAAGTTACCCATTCAAAAATTCACTGGTTGAGTTGGTACAATGCGGTAAAGAGAATATTTAAAATGTTTGAAGCACTGAAAGAATATTTTTCTTTTAAGGAAAAATCCCCAAAAATTATTGTGAAATTTTTTGAATCACTCGTAAATGAAGTAGGTATACTTCCATGCAATGCATATCATTCTAGGTTTATTTAATAAACAAATTCTAAAAATTGAAGTTTTGCAAAATAGCGCAATTGAAGTAAAAAATTACGTCCAAGATACGATTGACATTCTTGCATTACGCATTGACCAAAAATTTATTCCTTTGGATAATAATATTCAAAAGGATGAAATTGAAACATTTAAAGAGGAAATTTTTGAGATGTACATTACAACCTGTGAATATCTAAAAAAAATGGATGGAACCCTTACTGAAATTGAAGTATATGGATGCTCTTAAAAAGTCCTCTGATTTGGGAAGATGTGCAAAATATGTATAAATATATTATTGACAAGGGCTTTCCAGTTGGCTCTTGGTTATTGTCTTTGTTAATTGACGTTACTATGCCCAAGAGATACCCAAAAGTTCTTTAAAAGGCTTTGAAAGCTGACTAATAAATTTATTATTAAAATCTGTGCCTCCTACGAAGAGAAATTCGCACAATATCAGTTCGGGGGTGTGCAATATGCCGCCCCCGGCTCCTCAGCAGCCCCCTCTAGGGTAGCATCAATATCCTTATTCGCCGCACATCCCTCCATTCCCTTTTAATGCACCATATCACCAACCATTTCCTCATCCATATTTTCCCTATCCATTTCCTGGCTATTATCCGCAACATCAACAGCAGCAAAACATCCCTGCCTCTTATGCTGCCGCCGTCGCCTCTTCTGCATCTTCTGCCACGCCTCATCACGCACCACCACCACTCATTCCACTTCACCAGTCCCAGCTTCGCCGCGATCCACGCCTGCCCTCTTTGTCTCATCCATCAGCTGTTTCACGCCCTACATCCACCTTGCAGAGCACGGTGAGTAGTGGCTCTACTTCTTCCGGCAATAAAAGCATTGCGTGCAGCGTAAATTCCTCCCATAATAATAAGGACGAGTATGTAACAATTGCAGCTTCCAAAAGGAAACGTGTTTCCACCCCTCCCACCACTCCTCCACTTCCTACCTCCAACTCCTTTTTACCCATCTCCCCTGCCGACGATGATGATTCACCTGACCCTGAGCCAATGGACCCTTCCACTTCCACTCCGACCCCACCTCAACCTACCTTTCCAAAAAATAAATATCCTATTCCCTCCATTAAGGTAAATGGTACGGCCGATTGGTCTAAAATACGTAATGCCTTTCGATCTGTTTTGTCCATGGCACCGGTTACGCGCCTTCTTGGCAGCTCCACTCTTTTAATTAAATGCCATACGGCTGCCGACTATCGAGCAGCGCGTAATAAATTAAAAGAATTAAATATTAGCTTCTTCACTTATTCCCTTCAGGAAGACATTATGCCGCAATATGTTGTTCGGGGTATCCCTGCCGATACCCCTGTAGATCTAATTGCAGAGTATATAGAGGCAAAAGGTATTTCAGTCCATCAAATAAAACAGCTGGAAACGACGCGCCCCTCCGCCGAAGAAAAAGCCCGCGGCATAAATTTTACAGAAAAGCGCCTAACAGAATCTTTCTTAATTACCCTCGAAATTGCCTCCAATGCGTGCGATTTTTAAAAGCTTTCAGGTGTTTGCGGTACTACTGCCCGCATTTCCCCCTATAAACGGCTCTTGTCCCCTCCTCAATGTCGCCGCTGCCAACAGCTGGGACACACCCGTAATAATTGCAACTTACCCAAGACCTGCGTTTATTGCGGCGGCCGTCACGACCGCACAAATTGCCCTTCAACCACTGAATCCCTCCTTCCCCCGAAATGTGCCAACTGCGGCGGCGATCATACGGCCAACTATCGCGGCTGCCCAACCTTTAGTGAAGCCAAAGCCGCTTATATTAAAAATCACTTTTCCCACATTAACCCGGTAAAAACTGCTCTGCCGACTAATTCATCTTCTTTTCCACCCCTTTCTCAACCACCTCCTGCCCCACATCCACCTGTTTTTCCATACTACCCCTATTATTATCAACCCTATTCCGAGCCTACCCACTCCCCACCACCCCCACCCAACCCAGCCCCTCTTTCCACTTCTTCCTCACCCGACATCTCTGATGATGTCGCGTGGTTTAAGACAACTCTTGCCACATTTCAGACCCTTAAAACCAGCCTTGAGCGCCGCACCTTCATACTAACTGAATTGTTAAAGCTTTCCAATGGCCCCTGATTTTGTTAGTATTTCTTCCCTCCACCTACTTTCCTGGAACGCCAATGGCATTATTGCTAAACTTCCCAAACTAACAACCTATCTAGGAAAACATCAAGTAGATATTCTTCTCCTTCAGGAAACCCATCTCATATCAACGAAAAAACTATTTCTTCCCGGCTATACTGTCTATCGCAAAGACCGCAGAACTTCCCATGGCGGAGTAGCCATTGCTATTCGAAAGAATATCTCCCACTCCCCTATTAATCAACCCGTCTATTCGAATATTGAAGTGGTTGGTATTGCTCTTCCTACCAAAATAGGAACCGTACTAATAAACAGTATTTATCAACCAAGTTCCCGCCCCCTATTGACAAAAGACCTTAAATGCCTTTTTTCTGACCCACGACCTGGACTTTTTATAGGTGACTGGAACTCGAAAAACTCCCACTGGGGATGTTTAACCAACAACCGCAACAGCTCCACTCTCCTTCAATTTATCTCCTCTAACCCTATTTCCATTGAATCCCCTACTGAACCTACTCACGTTGCTCCATTTTCCTCCGATATTCTTGACTTTGCCGTTACCGCCAACTTTCTGTTAAATTTTACCCCCACGGTATCTCACATATTTAGCTCCGACCATTTTCCTATTAACATTGAATTGACTTTGGACGCTACTATTTATTCTCCCCCCCCCCTTATTACGCACTGATTGTAATAAATTTGTACAAATTTTAAATGACAAAATTGCGTCACTTTCCCCTATTTTTCCCCTTACTAAAACAGCTATTTTAGACCGTATTGATCTTCTTACCAAAATATTAAATTTATCTAAATCTCAGGCATCAACTCCAAAATTTTTTATTGATAAAGAAACCCCTCCCCTTCCAAATTTTTTACGTGCGCTAATTAAACGCCATAACCATATTCGCCGATCTTGGCAAAAATATCGTGACCCATACGATAAGTTAATTTTTACTCGGTCTACGAACCTTATAAAACATGAAATTCGCAAGTATCGCACCTCTCTTTGGCAAGATAAAGTAAACTCTTTAAAAATTTCAGATGGCTCCGCATGGCGGATGACTAAATCTTTAACTAAGCCTTTTCCCAACACCCCACCCCTAAAAAATGATAATGTATATATTTATGACCCTAAACTTAAAGCTAATGTTTTTGCAGATTATCTTCAATCTATTATGACCGCCCCCCCCCCCCCTAAATTCTTCACAGACCGACACCGCCGCTTCCGCCACCCGCTCTTCCTTGCTATTATCACCCGATTCCGAACCATTACCTGCCTCTTACATTGAAATTAAAACTATTTTGCATAATCTTCAAACTAAAAAAGCCCCCGGTGTAGATAAAATTACTAATAAAATGCTCAACTCTCTTTCTTCCTCCCCAAAATTATTTCTATTTTAACTGACCTTTATAATTCCTGTTTTTCTCTTTCTTATTTCCCTGAACCTTGGAAACTTGGTAAAATTATACTTTTTCCCAAACCGGGTAAAGATTCATCCCTTCCTCAAAATTTCGACCCATTAGCCTTCTTCCCACTCTTTCCAAAATTTTTGAATTACTAATCCTTAAGAACCTGACTCCATTAATTAAATTCATGCACCTTATTCACCCAGAACAAATGGGCTTTCGACCTAATATTTCGGCCACCCACCAAATTCTTCGACTTGCCGAAACCATTATTCGCGGATTTTATCCAGGTCGGAAATCCACTGAAGCCGTTTTTCTAGACGTTGCTAAAGCATTTGACACCGTCTGGCATGACGGCCTTATTTATAAGCTAGCAAACCTCAACCTTCCTCTTTCTTTTCTTAAACTTCTTACCAGCTTTTTGTCGGAACGGCACTTTCAAATTTTTGTTCAAAATTCACTTTCCTCAATTCGCCCCGCTACGGCTGGCGTTCCTCAAGGGGCAATATTAAGCCCTTACTATATTCCCTTTATGTAAACGACATACCTACCCACTCCCATACGAAACTATTTATGTATGCTGACGACACAGCCATTGTTTCCCAGTCCCGTTGCCCCGACGTAGCGACAAGACGACTGACTGCTCACCTTTCTGCCTTACAGGCCTGGACTATTAAATGGAAAATACTTATCAACCCCGAAAAAAGCGCCCATGTTCACTTTACCCGATTTAAGAAATATAATTTAACGGTTCCACCTCAAATGGCGGGCAAGACAATACCAACCACCAACTCCCACAAATTTCTAGGGGTAATATTTGACAAAAAACTTACGTGGACTGACCATACGACGTATGCCATTCACAAAGCTACTGCCGCAAAAAGCCAATTAGCCTCCCTTTTTAGCAACAAAAGCCAAATGTCCACAAAGGACAAAATGATACTTTACCTTTCCCTAATTCGACCACATCTTATTTATGGCAGCGAGGTATACTTTAATACCTCCAAAACTAACCGAAAACGCCTGGAAGCTTTTCAAAATAAAACCATCAGCACCATTTTACAGCAATCACAACTTGTTCCTATTCAGGAAATATTATCCGCCCATCGCATTTCTACATTGGCAGATTTTGTTAAATTGCGAGCCCACCAGCTTCGCAGGCACCTTCCCCATACTGCCAATGAACTTTTGCTCACGATATGGGACTATATTATCCCTAAGAAAACACGCTACCATTTTCCAAAGCAAATTTTGGACTGAAATGCCTTATTTATGGCCCTTAAAAGGGCCTAAAAATTTTTTCAGCCAATCAGCAACCGCCTCTTAATATTATGCTTTTACTATTTTAAAAATGCCTTTATATTGTTAATATTATTTAGTATTATTACTGCTTTTTGTTTATTGTACATATTTATCATCATCATCATTCATTGTAAATACCATCCCTTAAAAAGGCCGTTTTTGTTAATTTTTCCTGCGCTTTGATAGCCTATTGCATTTTTGACAGCCTTTCACTACTCTTGGCACGTTCCCAGCCCAATTTATTCATTTATATGTTTTATTATTATATTAGATTTAGATTAAAGTTGTAAATTTATAATAGCTAATTAATTATTTATATTGATGCGCATATTGTATGCCCTAAAGCGTCTCAATATTATTGTTTATTATATAGAAACTAACGGGTGTGGTTATTTACTGAAAAAATATTAAATAAAAGGGATTAAAAAAAAATGAAATAAAATTTTAAAAAAATAAAATAAAATAATAATATTTCCCAAAAAAAATTATATATATATATATATATATATATATATATATATATATATATATATATATATATATATAACAGATGGGAAAAAAATATATTAACAGAAAAAATATATATATAACTAAAATCCCTGTAAATAATCCACCCACATGAAACTATTCTTAATTAACTTTAGTATATATTTAATCTTAGTTTTATAAGAAATAAATGGTTTTTTATATTGTTATTTTATAAGTATTTTAGCCTTAAGGCAATAAAAACTAGTAGTTAGTTTACTCATAAGTACCCTAAGCACGCAATGTATCTGCCGCCGGAAAAGTGGGTCACTACTCACAGGGACGGCCAAATGATAGGTCCTTCTGACCATATTTAAAATAGATTGGGATTGGGGCTTTCCAGTTGACGAAAATTTGATATTTAATCAGTTTTCATTGCTTAAATTTTGGTTATCGAAGAACTGAAAGAAAGGAAAGATGAGTGGCTTAACAGGTCTTGCTACGGCCGGTGGTCATATTTTTTTTTTCAAAATTTGAATTTAAAGAACAGGTCTCAGAATTTGAGAAATTGTGTAGCTTTTTGTTTGCCATTCCAGCACACAATGGAAATGTAGAAAGAATATTTTTGCAAATAGAAATTCAATGGTCCGATGAACGATATCAGTTGGATATAAAAACCATCGATTCCATAATGATGTGTAAATTCAATTTAAATTTACCATGTAAAAGTTTTTATGGCATGATTAAAAATGATGAAAAGTTGATCAAAGCTGCCAAAAGCAACTTAAAATATGATTGAAAACACTATTTGTTCCTAATATGTTACATTGTAATACCACTTATTTATGGAAGAAATATGTCATTTGTTTGTTTTTCAATAAAGTAATGTTTATATATTCTTTTTTATAAACATATTTATTTGAATTTTAGAATATTAAAAAATAATATACCCATTGTCCTGGTTTTTTTTAAATGTCCCGGTTTTTCCCTTTCTAAACTCGTTTTGTCCCGGTTGTCGTCAAATGCATCTGGTCACCCTAAGATAGAACAACAGTACATGTACAATACATATGTAATAATGCATAAAGTATGCATACCTGATTCATAAATGTTACAGTACATATATAAGTAAAACATACCTAATTTAAATAATACATACAATATATACTTCATAACTTCCATAAAATACATAATAAAATATGACCAGAACACATAATTACTTACTACATAGACTCTGGGATTGCCTTGATTTGTTTAAAAGTAGTTTCAAAAATGTCTAAAGAATTGTGATATTAAAAACAAATTACTTAAACATTGAAGGCAGTTTATTGGTGAGTTCTACCTATATATAGTTTGTAGTACAGGCGTTGTTAAAAAATATATCAGTGGATCTAGTATTATAAGACGGTATGCGAAACTGAATTATTGATAATAGATCGGGGCAGTCATAAGTGGAATTTACTATTTTTAGTAATGTTGCAATATCAGAGATTTCTCGATGGAAATGTAGTGTTTTTAAGTGGAAACTAGAAAAAAGGTGTTGATAATATATGTCAGATGTGCAATATCTAAATTTGAAATTAACCAACCTTAAAAACTTATGCTGAACTTTCTCAATTGAGTGAAAATGACTTTGGTAATATGGTGACCACACAGGTGAAGCATATTCTAAATGGGGTCCTACCAGGGAACAATACAGAACATTTAAAGAAGTGATATTTTTGAACATACTAGTATTCCTTGAAATAAATCCAAGCCTTTGTAATCCTTTCTTTAAAACAGAATTAATATGGCTAGAAAACATAAATAAAGAATCAAAACACACACCCAAATCCCTAATTTCGTTAATTCTATTGAGTGCTTTATCATTTATAAAATAAAGTTCTAAAACAGGATATTTGCATTTATGAAAGGTGATGACATTACATTTAGCGATATTCAATTGCATTTTGTTGTCAGTACACCATCTGAATAAGTTATTCACAACCAAATGTAAAATATCACAATCACTAGAGGAATGTACCATTTTATAAATTTTTAAGTCATCTGCAAAGAGAAGTATATTTATGTTTTGCACATAATTAACTATATCATTAACAAAGATAATAAATAATAATGGCCCCAAATGGGAGTCCTGGGAGACTCCTGATGTCACATCAAATGCATATGAAGAAAAGGATTTAACTTTAACATATTGATGTCTACCAACTAAATAACTACCGTAAATACCCGCGTATAATGCACACTTTTTTATCGAAGTATTTGAGGTAAAAATTAGGATGCGTATTATACGAGGGTATATAATCTTCCTATTTTCATTTGACCCCATATTTCCACAATTTCTGCACAGTAATTACTGCCCGGATATCCTCATATTTTTATTGGTGATTTTTAAGAAAAGTAAGATAGATAATAGTAAAAATTTACTAACTAATTCTATAAACATAAATTAATTAGATATGAAAAGAATGAATTCAGTATTTATTTATTTTAAAAGCCAAGAAATTCTTCATCACTGGACCATTTCTTCTTCGATGTTGTTATCGGAATCGTCATCTTACGCATGACATCCCCATACACCGGGGCCCTGCCTGGTGGTGAGGTACTGGTACTAATTACAATTAGAAACAATGACAGCTGATGCCTTTGAGTATGCTGGAAGTTGATGCTTCTTGTAGAACTAAATAAAGTTATCGTTCCCTACCTTTCTCTCAGCATTCATACGTGATTTATTCTTGATTCTTAGAGTCTGTAGTTAATTATGGTTATTTGCTATCATGTTTACGTGCTCCAGAGTGTTCTAATAAGGGTAAAACTGAAGGTCGGGCGAACCCGTCCACCTCAGGCGTGAAAAAAATGTATCTAAAAAACATTTATTGTCTATATCCTAATATCACCTTGTAAGTAAACATAGAGTATGTAATGATTGAGTTAGCTGACATTCATTTGGAACGTTATTCGAAAATTTCATTTCGCACTTTCATTATGTTACCAATAATTCGATCATTGCTTTAGAACACGTTACACTATCTACTTTATTCTGGAACGGTAATGCTAAAAAAAATCTGTTCGCACTATACGCGGAAATATAGAAAAATCTTAGATTACGAGGCTGAAAATCCCCCTGCGTGTTATACGAGGGTGCGCATTATACGCGGGTATTTACGGTATTTACTGCATTTGGCATTATAAAATGTGGCCATTTAGGTACATTTTGCTTTGTTATATTCTATATTGTGTGTGTTTATAGGCCTCCAAATGGTGAAATGGATATTTTTATGGATAATATGCATAAAGTCCTTGATTTTTTTGTGAAAACAGGTGACAAGTATTGTGTAATAGGTGATTTTAATATTGATTTTTTAAATGAGAAAAATGGTTATACTAAGGATCTTTTGCTACTCTTAAGTATGTTTGGGTTACAAACTTCTCATCAAGAAAACTGCAAGGCCAAGTAGTAACAGCTGTATAGACAATGTTATTACAAATACTGAAAATTCTAGTACACATGTAGTAATTTCCAAACTGTCAGACCATTATCCCATTATTTTTAACTATATAAAGGAAATTTTACAAGATAAAATCCCATCAGGATCCACAGGGGTTAAATATGAGTAACATAAATAAGTTTTGTAAGCACTTGAGTACGTTAAAATGGAATGAAATCCATGAGGATTGTGAGGATTCGGAATGTTAATTTGTGAACTTCTGGAATATTTTTATGTGTAGCTTTGAGTTCTTTTTTCCCTACAAGACTACTAAAAAATATTAAACAGAAAGAAAAGGCTATCCTGGTACACAGACAATCTAAAATTAAAGAAAGAAAATATCTTAAAAATTTTGAGGCAAATATCAGATCAAAATTGCCAAAGTACACGTGACTCATTATGGAAACTCATGAAAGAATATAAATTAGCAATAAATAAAGCAAAACTAGAATATAATGACAGGTTGATACTCACTGTCAATAATAACTCGAAGCAAAGCTGGTCTATCATAAACTCTATAATAAGTATAAAATCTGAGAAAAACTCCTTGTCACCACAGGTATTTGCTAAGTATTGGGAAATCTGTCACAGATATACATAAAAATTTCACTCAAAATGCTAATGATCCTGTTTCCTAACTTAAAAATGATAAACTAAGTGACATAAGCTGTAAAAATGATGGTGTTGGGTATTTCATCTATGCAGCACTATATTTGGATCCAAGGTTGGTTTTGAAAAATATTTTTGAGTTTGGATTCCGTGCATGGAGACAGAAATAAGGACTTACAGGTGCAAGGAATATTTGAGGTAGCATCCGAGGTTAATGGATTTGTAGAAACAGATTGATGAGCAAAGAAATTAATAAAATCGGAAGCCAGCTGGGAGAAGTCAGTGATGGGATTATCTGAAGGATCCTTGAGGTTGAGTAAAGATTGAGACCAACCCTAATTTTTCGATACATTTATAATTCTCCAGATTATCTTTGATTTATTGTCAGCATTCGTAATTCTGTCATTAATAAAGTAACTTTTAGCAGAACAAATAATTTTACGGTACTGTTTTTTTAATATTGAGTATTCTGCTTTTACTTCCGCATTATTTTTGTTTTTGCAAAAATTGGCAATTTCTTTAATATACAAGGACACCTGACGGATTTCATCTGTGATCCATCATTTATGAGAGTGCGATTTATGCCTTTTCCTGTATATTATAGGGAATGCAATGTTGAAGTAATACAGGAATTTATTGTAGAAATTGCTAAAACTTTCATCAAAATCATTAGCATCATAAACATCACACCATTGTTCTGTTCCGAGGTATTTTAAAAAGTGAAGAATGTTTGAATTTTGAAAGGAGCGGCTAGAGCATGCCTCAACAGGTGGCATGGATTTGAAAGGAAAAACTGCCAACATAATTACTCTGGTTGTCACTACGTTAGAATCATAATTGGAAATAATGTTATTAAGTAAGGTTGAGGAATGATTAGTTTTGCAAGTGGGCTCATAGTTATGAATGACTAAATTATAAGATTGCAGAAGGTTGAGAAATTCATTTTTGTCGCTGCTATGGGACAGTAGGTCAAGATTAAAATCACCTGTGATAATCAGAGATGGGTTGGGAGTGGAATTATGGAGAGAATTTAAAAGACTGTCAAGTTTGAGTAGGAAAACCTGGAAGCTTCTCAAAGGTACCCTATAGAGCAGTGGTTTTCAAACTGGGGTATGCAGAGACCTTCTACGGAGTATGGAAGCATGGATAATTTTAAGTGAATCAATTTCCAGATCCTTAACTTCCATATGTACTCTTTCCAAAAACTGATAAGTCTGAGAATGCGCATTTTTGCATTTCGAACTTCTTGTGAAAATGAAGAGAGGGAAGAAAGAAAGTAAGATGTGCAGCTGGGAAAATAGTTGCCACCGAAATATTCTCCTTCACCCACCCACTGACATGGGTTCATCAGCTCCCTTTAAGTGTAGGAGAGAAAAGCGGACTCTGGGCCCCCCACCCCAACTTTTATTGCAGCCGCCATCTTGGATTTATGACGGCACATTCGGTCACATGACCGACCTGTGGCGCCACCACTCGGAGAAAGTTGGAACTAAGAACAAGTGCCGTTCGAAAAGCAATGTTGTCAATTGAGTTTCGATATATCGAACAGATCGGTGTTGCCAAAAACAAATGAATCGCGTATGCGCACTCGTCCAGAATTTTGAAAGGTCTAAATTTAAAGGGGTTAGTTGTCAGCACTCTAGCATGTGACAACTGCTGTGTGCATTTGATTGGGTTGGTATCATTGTGGTTGATGCTATTTAACGATTGAAATAGGAAAGGCGTATCACATGCATTCATCTAATGAAATAATACTCATGATATATTCAAACTGATTTTATTACTATATTTTTATCATTAACAATTAACCCCAGTGTTTTAATAGCAGCTGCATTATACTGGGCTATTTCTTCCGCCGTCACCACATTATACCGTTTAGGTAAAAAGAATTTTTTTTTTAAATCCCAGTCTCGATCGTCTGAGAGCTCCACCACTAACGCCTCTCTATATTTCGTCACCATTTTGCCCATATTCTCAATGGTGTAAATTCTGTCCTCCTTCAAGTCTTCCTTCTTAATGAAGGAGATGATTAATACGAAGGCTTCCGCGGTGTTTTCGTACTCCTTCCATGTTTTCCGGGTTTCTACCGCGTGTTGATGTTTGTCGTGATGTTTGTCTGAAGACCTGAGGATGCCACCTGGAACGGTGGCAAAACAGTCGTCACGACAAACATCAACACGCGGTAGAAACCCGGAAAACATGGAGGAAGGAGATGATGTTATTCTTTTCTAAAAAATTTTGCATGATAGAATCCATCTAAAAAAGAAAAAAGTGCGATGATGATCCAAAGATTTTTTAATATGAACAGAGGGTAAAGAACTTAAGCACTTACGAACACGCTTTGAGTATATTTATCGTTACGAAATACATCGAATTAAACCCCACAAAATCTAGCTTTAGACATTATAAATCTCATAACCACTTACTATAATCTGGGCGATGACAGCAAAGATGGAGGTGGCGGAAATGCCGGCGGCGGTAGTGGAGACGGCGAAGGTTTTGAGGATTAGTCTAAAGAAAAGAGACCATTCATGAGCGTAATGTCAAAGCTTTCCCAAAGTGAGAAGTGAGTAGAATTAAAAAGCTGGGATTGGGACAACCTTGACCATGAATTGGCGAATACGTGTGTGAACTGACCTATACGTGGGCTGTGTTGAGTTCTGCGTAAGTCATTGACCTTATCGTAGGCCTGGTTGGGTCATTGGCCAGGTTGTGTGTATGATAAGGGTGGGATTCTGTTAAAAAGCGGGGATTGGGACAACCTAGTCTGTGAATTGGCGAATACGTGTGTGAACTGACCGTGTTGAGTTCTGCGTAAGTCATTGACCTTGTCGTAGGTCTGGGTCATTGGTCTGGTTGTGTGTATGATTCAGGTGTGACTCTGTGTGTGTTTAGCTATGATGTTGTGGAATGATGTAATATTGTGTAAGGTAATGGTATTGGTTTTGCGTTAGTGTGGTCATTGGCCTGGTTGTGTGTATGATTCAGGTGTGATTCTGTGTGTGTTTAGCGATGATGTTGTGGAATGATGTGATATTGTGTAAGGTAATGGTATTGGTTTTGCGTTAGTGTGGTCATTGGCCTGGTTGTGTGTATGATTCCGGTGTGATTCTGTGTGTGTTTTGCGATGATGTTGTGGAATGATGTGATATTGTTTAAGGCAATGGTAATGGTTTTTCGTTATTGTTGATATTCGCATGGAAGTTGAATGACCCTTTCGCTTCTGCGCCATTCGTTGACCCTAATTTTCGCAATGTTTACATGTTTGAGGTGTGTATGTGTAAAGATGTGATTTTGCAGAGTCATTGATCAAGTGGTAGGTTTGTTTCGGTCATTGACCTCGTTGTGGGTATGATAGGGGTGTGTGATGAAGTGTAAAGATGTGATTTTGCAGAGTCATTGACCTAGTGGTAGGTCTGTTTCGGTCATTGCGTGTTTTTGTATTCGAATGGGGGTGATATTGTGTAAGGTAATGGCATTGGTTTTGCGTTATTGTTGATATTCGCAATGTTTACCTGTTTGGTATGAGTTAGTGCGATATGGTGTAGCCAAGTGGAAGTTGAATGACCCTTTCGCTTCTGCGCCAGTCGTTGACCCGGGGAGGGGAGAGGGCCTTCCAATATTTACATCTGCGTGTGTTTTGGTTTCTCCTCAGCGCGTCTTCGGTCGGTCGTTTACCCTTCTAAGCAGGTTTTTGACGAACTAAGTAGGTCACCAACTTTTAGCTAAAGAAAAACCGGTTCTGAGTGGGGTGGGGACGGTTGAAATGATTCAAAATTAAACAACATCGAGTAGGCAGATCATGTTTATTGACAATGAATAAATACAATCATTAACACATTACCAATATCCACGACACAAATTACAATCTTTTTCAAATGAGGCGGCCCATCGACATGAATATGACCCTTATTATAGTGCTGGAGACATTCTTGATGTCGTTCCCTCTGATACCATTCTTCCATTTTTTGTAATTCGTTACATGTAGTCGTCATCTCTTCCATATCATGCGGATGATACAATTCAATGTAATTAATAGGTATAAATTTCAGATCTGGTCTATTCACCCACTTCCAATTATGTTCATGATAGGTTCGAATAACTGACCCAACTTTATGTATAATTGCCAGTTGTTTTAAAAGTCCATAACTGAAAAGTAATTGTTTTCAAATCAATAATTTCTTAGATTAATAATATACTAATAATATCAAATATTAATTATATCCATTACCTTTGGAGAGCGTCCTGATGCGTAGAAGATTTATGTACACCTCTGTCCTCTATCGAATCTCAGATCTAAATGATTCAACGTATGAGAAACTCTCTCGAGGAATCAGCAGGTCTTAACTTGTCGAAGGTTGATTGGGAGGTGAAATAAAAAGGATAAGGATAGGTTATTGACCTCTACGGTCGGGATGGGTTTTATCAAGTAAATGAAACATGATAAAATTTTAAAAATCGATTAATTTATTTTATTCAATCAATATCATCTTGACAAAAAAATGCATTCTTAATCAGTTTCATCACAACATAAAAAGCCAAACATGATACAATTGCGTTTTTCCCTTCTGTGATCATCTAGTGGTACATCACCTTCACGCCACTGTCATCCGCAATCCGCAGTAAACACATTGAACTGTATCGTATGTTCCGCAGCAGTACACCATTCCGGCTTCTGCGAGATTCTCAGGAGGCACCGATGTATTCTTCCATTCCTTGAATGTCTTTATGCGTGCACTTCTTTCCAATAAATTAATGTCACTTAAATTGAGACGACACCATTCAGCGAGAGAAAATGCCCGACTGTGGGAACAAATATCTGGCATATCTATTCCAAAATGGTAAATACACTCAGTACCAATTCTCTTATTCGGCTTTTCTAGTGCAGGGCCCGTGGCTCATACCCTCCCGTGGTATCTATTATTTCTGAGTTGCCTTCCAATGTGGCTTTACTCAACGTCGGGTATTAAATTACAGGCACCTCACCCGTGTTTCATAATGGTCAGTATTAATAAAAGTTATATTCGCCGCTTTTTAGGAGGGACCCTATCCTCTTCACCTGTGGATGCCAATGCTCTCTTGTACTTATCCCAGACCGACACTTTGTTAATTGCGAGATCGCGGAGAACGTCATTCGTTTTATTTTCCAGGGCGAGTTTGTATTTGTTAGCCAAATCTTTGGCAAAGTCCCTAATCGTTGGTATCTCTAGCATTTCATGGACATCAACATTTCTGCCCCATGTCCTGCCTATTCGGCTTAAAATCTTTCTCTCCGCGATCTCGAGTATTTTCCAGGATTTCTGCATGAGAAAACCCGTCCACACTGGTGCAGCGTACATAAGTGTCGGTCTGATCATTGCCTTATATAGGTGTGTTTTTAATTCCCTGGACACGTCAGTTGATTTAAAAATTGGGAAGAGTCTGGCTCTCTTCCCTGCTGCTGTAAGGTTGACCCTTTTTACATGGACGTCAAACCGTAGTTTCTCGTCCATTGTTACGCCAAGGTATTTAATATGTCTAGCCCAGGGAATTTCAACACCTTCTACTGAGAGCTGTCTCGGCAAATCGGCATCCCTTTTTTGGAAGAGGATTGCTTGGGTCTTTTTGGGGTTTATCTCAATTCTCCATTTCTTATAGTACTTAGTGAGTTTTTCAATTTGCCTCAGGGCGTAACGGACGGCCATTTCCGGCTGGAAGCTTCTTGTAAGTATTGCACAATCGTCCGCGTAGAGGGCAATGGTGGAGTTCCAATCCCCCTCATCCGTCGGAATGTCACCCGTGTAAATAGAAAATAGTAATGGCCCTAGGACACTCCCTTGTGGAACACCAGCTGCTATCCTCCTTGTCGAGCTTTCGGCACCATTCCATTTTACAGTGAATGGCCTGTCGTTGATATAAGATTTTATAAATTTCACCTGCCAAGAGGGAAATTTAGCTATAAAAAGTTTTTGCAGTAGGCCTAAGTTCCATACTTTGTCGAAAGCTTTGCTTATATCAAAAGCTACTCCAACAGATACATTCTTCCTGTTGAAGGCGTCCGTGATAAAATCTACCACCCTCTGCAGCTGATGTGTTGTGGAGTGTCCTGCCTTAAATCCGAACTGCATTTGGGGGATCACACCATGCCCTTCCGCGCGTGTCAGTATATGCGGGTAGATAATTTTTTCGCATTCTTTCCCAAGGCAGGAAAGGAGGGATATCGGTCTGAAGTCAGTGGCTTTTAAGACCTTCTTTCTTACCTTGGGTATGCATATGACATTTGCATGCTTCCAGCCGGCAGGGTAATGTCCTATCCTCACCGCTGCATTGAGAATCGAGATAAGGTATTCTCCTGCAGAGATTGGCAGTCGCTTTATTAGTTCGTAGGGGATGTTGTCTTTGCCTGTAGCCTTCCCCTTTGGTAGGCGTGCTATAACTTCTGCCAATTCTCTGATGGAGAACACCGGAGTGGCTTGATCCTCGATGTGCTGTACCCTTAGCATGGACTCTATCTCCTCCATCTTTATGTCTGGGGTGTATTCTGTTGCGTCATTGGGCGTGAAAACCTGTTCTAAATGAGACGCAAGGAATTCGGCTTTGTCAACAGACGTGGTAAGTTTGCCTCTTGGGCTCTCCACCAGAGGGTCGCTCCTGGCAGAATCCATTAGGGAACGCGTATACTTCCATATGGAGTTGTCGCTTATATTGAGGTCTGCTAGTCTGATGGACCATTGGTACCTCCTCAGGCGCCTCAGTTGATCACTGATTTCTCTGTTTAATCCCCGGAGATCCCTCTTTTGGTCGGCAGTACCGTAATGGTTAAACTGCCGCCTCACCCAGTTTCTTTTGCTTATAAGATTTTTGATTTCGTCAGGGATCTCCAGGTTTTCCTTTGATTTCCTTGCTCTACGCGGAATAGCTTTTTCCGCTGCGTTATTGATTGCGTTCCCCAACAATTCTGCCGCTTCATCAATTCCCTCCCTGGTGGATATCGTGGGCACATCGCTTGGTAGTGACTCCGTAATTATTTTCCTAAAATTAGCCCAATCCGCAAGTCCATAGCACATGCGGTGGTTGTCCTGTTGATAAAACAATACTTGTGTTCCGATCCTCAGAACTACCGGGTAATGGTCGCTCGTTAGCTCTGGGATCGTTTTAGATACTGTCCGTCGATCAAAATTCTTGACCAGTGCAAAGTCAAGGACACTTCCTGTGTTCCTTGGTCCTGGTCGCGTCGTTGTTCTCGGAGCCACTACCCTAAATTGGTTATCTCGTGCCCATGTCTTTAAAAGATTACCACGCCTGCTATCTTTACTGCAGTTCCACGCCCAATGCGTTGCATTAAAGTCACCCGCTATTATTACTCCATTGTCCATGCTAAGGAGCCCGTTTAGGTCTTGCATGCGCAATTCTTTCCCTGGTGGGATATAGGTGCTTATGATGGTGAGGGTTCCCATAGTTGTATCCGCTCTGACCCCTACTGCTTCTATCGGGCCAGAGCTTCTGTCGTCTATTTTTGCGCATGCAATACCTTCACGGGCGAGGATAGCCACTCCACCCCCTCGAGTATTATTATCTCGGTCCCTCCTAAATATCTCATAACCAGGAACAGCCCAATCCTCATTCGGTTGAAGGTGCGTCTCCTGTATTAAAATAATCATTACTGAATGTTTCCTCAGGAACTCAATGAGCTCCGGCGTCTTATTTCTTACAGCCCCGTTTGCATTCCAGTGGGCCATGATGATCGCAGTCGCTTGATTGACCCTAGCGTCCATTGCCGTTTTGTGCGGTTATGGTGGCTACTAGGGTCTGAATTAACGTCATCATGGCCGTCATTTGCTGCTGGATAGTTGCAGTGAATTGGGCCATAGTCGCGACTAGTGTTTTCATATCTGGGTCGCTTTTAAAACTTTTCTCTTCCCTATTGGGCTGCTCCTTGGTTTTTTTCTCTTCTAGCGGCGGAAATTCTTTTTTCTCGATCCCTTTGCCAGGTTTACCTGGGAGAGTCCAGACTGATGGCGGTGGGGGGGGGGGGGACCTGGATGGTTCTGTGCGTTTTGTCGTTTTTCTTTTCTTTGGATTTGAGCGCCTCTTCGTGTTTCAAATAGACTGGACACCTACGAGAAAAAGATACGTGCTCCCCTCCGCAATTACAACATTTGGCCTTGGTTTGAGTTTTGTCTTTAGGGCAGTCTCTCCCTTCGTGGGCCCCAGCGCATTTGTAGCATCGAGGAGATGCGGTGCAGTTCTGGGACCCGTGTCCATACCTATTGCATCGGAAGCACATCTGCGGCCTCTGGTATTTAAAAGGTTCTAGATGTACCCTGTGACTGCATATTTTTTTTACTTCTGCCATAGCCGTAATTTTAAAATTTTCGTTTTTCTCTATCGTCGCGACGTATAAGTCTTTCCTCGTAGGTGCCAGTTCGCGTACTGCCACGCACGGTATACCTAGTTCTGATAGCTCAGTCGAAGTCATCTAAGTTATATACATTTTTAATTTGCGAATGGATGACCTTTCTTAGAAATTTACACTTTTCCACTCCTTTAGTAAAGATGTAATCGAATGGCCTTGTATATTCCTTCAATATGTATTCTGCCATATCATATTCCACATCGCCAATATGCTCATCTATAGCATGATACTCTTGCGTGGTCAATACATTGACGCTATTTGAATGATCTTCCAACTTAGGCGTTTTAAAAATCCAATGTTGACTTGCAAAGGTGTTTAATGAGATTATGGATAATTCTCGCAACAAAAAACGTCCCGATGCATCTTTGTCAAGATTGAAGTCAACAATAGCTGAATTCATGTTTGCTACTGATGATGGAAAGTATCATCGCGCTATATTTATCATCCTGCAAATTTCACTGAGCCAGTCAGCGGATCATACCAAAATGACTCATCACTGATCACTAAGCAATGAGCGCTAGTTCTAGATAGGAAATTTGTTTCTGATTCGAAGTCTACTCTAACGTCTACAGCACCTGAAGTGATTGATTCATCTTGCTTCAAACAATCAATGACTGCGATAGGTGCGATATTAACGAATTGATCACGTGACAACAAAGGTTTTGGTTCATTTCCATAATATGATTTCTGAAATTTTGCGTACATATTGTAAAGCTCAGCTATCTGCCCCTTGCTAAAATTTAAATCTAATACATCGTAGGGGAAACTTTTATTATTGAGAATAACTTGAATGCCTCTTAAATTACAGTGGTCGAAAACACTGCTATCCCGCTGTACAATATTATTCCGTGATGTTTGAAAAGCGAATATAACATAACGAGGTTTACCAAACTGAGAGGTTGTCTTTACGACCCAAGTCTGTTTTTCACTTCTCGGTAATTCTGGGTAGGATGAAAGTTTCCAGCTATAACTATATGTTATCAGATGATAACGGTTTAGCAGTACGTGGTGTACTAATCCATCTCATCGCCGCACCGCGATTATAAGGATTTCGGGTAAAATGAAGACCCATTTTCTTTTAAATGTAATCTAATTGTAATAGTTTCTTTGCCCAAGTCTACTGGATTTCCGTTTTGATCTAACAATCTGAGAGTGATGTTGTTTACCGTTCTGGTATTCACAGGCTAATAAATTATCTCACTAGGTCTTTCGATTATTTTATACCCCGGTGGAACTTCAGGAAAAAACTGATGTAATATATATACACATTCTCACCGTTTTTATACGAACCTTCTACAATATTACATTCGATAATAATTTCATTAACGTGAAAAACGTCTACAATATTGTTTGATATGTGTCTTACTTTTGCTTCCAATTTTCTCTTCGGAAATCCGAGAAGTGATGCTATCGAAGCATGTTTAGTAAAATCCACCTCAAAGTTACAAGTCAATGCTGAACGTAAAGTATTATTATTTGCTTCGATCTTTATTGCATCTTTCCCTAAAACACTTTGTATATATTCGTTTAAATCATCAATTTCATATGTTCCTGTTGGTATTACCACAGAATTTCCGCTTCCATAGTGGAAGATATTGTTCCCATCGAACATGTTAGGTATTGTATAATAAGTTTCTAAACTCACACATCCTTTGCTATAATTTTTATCAGCATCCAAGGCGATCTCGGGAAAATAATCAGCATTAAGAGTGGATGTTTTACCCGTAAACGTTAACGTCCAAGACATAACTAATTACAATTCCAGATGTTTGCATCTTTATTGAAAAATTTTAAACATAAATAACCGCAATTTACAGCTTTTGTTTTCTGATATCTATCTCTGTTATAATGAATCGTGCTATTTTTGAAATAATTTAGGAGTTCTGTAGGCGGTGGAAGATTTCCAAAACTGTCAAAGTAATCAACATGTTTGCCCGTTTTTCTGTAACACACCCAATGTGTTCCCGCCCCATCAGAGTCATCCAAATTTACAATACCACTCTCATTAGACCACGGCGATCGTAAAGTCAATCCGTCTCTCATAAATACGCCTCGAAAATTTGGAATATTTAACTTCTTAACATAGTGAATTAGATCAAAATTGGAGAGCGCTCTCTTAGGTAACCTACTTAAAAGTTTTTTTTTATTCGGTGGTGAAATGTATAAGCCTAATCCCTTCTTATATGCTTTCATATAAAGCCCTTTCCCACGCAACGCTATTGCTTCTATTCTAGCATTATGTCTTTTCGATTCTTCCAATCTCTTTTTTGCGGCATTTGCCTCAGAAGCAGCTTTTATTATACCTGATGCACCACCGGCCAAACCACCTAATGCTGACAACCCTGCAAATAAAGGTATTAGTGGGATAATTAATTCAGTCTTTGGAATTGGTATAACTCTAGGCGTAGTATATTTACTCCTTTTCTTTTTCACATCCCTTCGAATAACATTAAGTGTTAATTTAGCAGCCTGATTGAGGTTTTTATTTTTCAAGTTTTTCATTGCTACTCGAGCTCTCCGCATGATATTTCTAAAACAGTTAGACTTTCTAGTTCCACTACCCACCTTCACTTTTGCTTTCATTATATTCGTAACTATACCTGCAGATATCTTTTCACCTAAACTCGCGTCTTTTGATTTTACACGTTGCCAAGCCTTTTCGGCTAGTTCGAGGTCGGCTTTATGTCTATCAGATAAATCTTTAGATTTAGAGTATGCTATGTCGTGTTGTTTACAATAAGCATCTAGTGGATTTATACCTTGATCTCCTCTTGCAAGACGTTGTTTTAATTTCGTCCCTGAACCACAGAATTGGTACCCTGGTAAATGAAGCTCGAATGGTAACTTATTAATGACACTATTCGCCAGTCCTTTTCCAGATACGTACCGACTCATACTAATGTGGTAGAAAGTTTGTTTTGCTATTTATTTAAAGTCACGGTGGAAAGAATATCATTATAATGGAGGTAGAGGAACAGTGCAAAAAGCTCCCGATAGGTACATTCTCGTTTGATGAATGTAAACCGCGCGAGAGGCATGGTCCCTTGCTTCCTGAAAGTATCCGCTGCATTGTCTGCGGTCCATCTAATTATGGTAAAACAAATGTAGTAATTAATCTTCTCACAGAGACAAATGGGCTAAAGTATGAAAACGTGTATTTATACAGTAAGTCGTTGAATCAACCAAAATATTTATTTCTGCAAAATATTCTTTCCTTAGTTCCTGAAATTGGACACTTCTTTTTCAAAGACAACAAAGGAGTTGTAAATATAGATGATGTAAGACCGCACTCTGTATTTATATTTGATGACATTTCTTGTGAAAAGCAAGATATTATGAGAATATATTTTAGCAGTGGTCGGCACAAGATGGTTGATTGTTTTTATCTTGCTCAGAATTATTCAAAAGTTCCGAAGCAATTGATACGGGATAATGTAAATTTGATTATACTTTTTAAGCAGGATGAATTAAATCTCAAGCATATTTATGATGATCATGTAAATACGGATATGACCTTTGCGCAATTTAAGAACATATGCATGGAGTGTTGGAGGGATAAATATGGCTTTATGGTAATAGATAAAGAATGTGATATTAATAAGGGACGCTATAGAAAAATGTTTGATTCTTTTATAAAACCACACAACATTTCATAGGTTCATTCAGTGTTTACAGGGTAATTAAACCAATATGTTTCAAGATAAAAGAAAGAGAAAAGCTGACGAGGATCTGACTCGTGAAATCATTAAAAGAAGTGATAATATCCGAGAGAAATACAATAATTTAAAAAGAGAGCAGAGATCAGAACAAGATTTTTATCACAGTCATTTAAACCAATTGTTGATCCTTAAAATGACCTCGTGCGATAAAGCAAATCTCAAAATATCTCCAAACCTACTGTAAATAAACAGCCCGATGAAAAATCTCCAGACAAAACTCTTTTTAGTAATTACATTAAATTGGTTATGAGCAATGATAAGAGATTAGATCGTACTTTTGGAGTCAGATATAGCGGAACTGATTGGTTTATTGGAGATTCACCTGTTAAAATGGATGATGAAAACCTCATAGTGAGAGATAAGACTTATGTTGAGACACCGGGACTGCTTGAGTTTTTATTTATGACGAAACCAAAAATGGATGAAGTTAAGCCTAAGGATATGGAAAATTATCGTCAAATATTAATAGATACCAATGCTCATAAACGAGGATATAATAGTCGGGAGAAGATAAACAGTAATCGAGGATCTAAGTACGTAAAAATTATATCTAAATTGTTCCCCAATTCTACAGCAGGCCGAGGGATGGATGTTTCACAACCTATCATTGAGTATTGGGATGACCCGAATGAACTTGTGGATAGACTTAAATTAATTCTTTCATCTAAGGCTTCGGGGCATTCAGGTCACGACAATGAAATCGTCGCCATCATAGAAGAGCTTAGAGATAGCGATATCATTACATAAGATATGATGGCGATTTTTACTTTCGCAGTAAAATAATGCCTGTGGATAAGTTTGGACGTTCTTTGAGGAGAAGAAGGAGGATGGATTCGTATGATATGCTAGAAAATTGTCCAACAAATTTAGCTTCTCCTATAGACACCAATGATGCAGTCACAAAAGGATATTTGAGAGATAACACACTTTCATTGACTGAACATCAAAGAAATGCTGACAATCGTCGCATATCTAATATAGGCAAATCTCTTCAACCTAGAGGTTCTGTCTCAAAAGAGTACGTGGACTTTCGAATACCAGGAGCGACGAGACATTATATTTCAGCAGGTGGACGGAGAATCGTAAGTGCGAAAGAACCAATAGATGAGGGTGATGTAGTAAATAAACGTTTTTTACTTCAAAATGCTCTAGCAATAGCAAAAGACACTACGAGTGCAAAGAAAACCCGAATAACGGATTTGAATGATCCTCAGGATGAATATGATGCAGTTAATTATAAGACCTTGCTTACAAAATTACAGAATGCTGTTATTATGGATAGCGGTGTGATAGATGTGAAAAGTCATCGAATAACAAACGTATCAAACCCTCAAGATGAAAGTGACGCTGTTAATTTTAAGACTTTGCTTGAAAGCTCAACAGTCCATCTAAATCATGTTGCAAATAACACTATCACGCTAAATAAGAATAAATTTGATGCACGCGGACATGCTCTGACTAATGTGAGAGATCCTGTGGAAGAAACAGACGTTGTAAATTTGGACTATTTGAGGAGATTGCTTTTAAAACGTCAGTATTAATAGAGAAACATTTCAACGCTCACGGAATAATTATGCAGTCAACCTAGACGTGAAGATGGATATCAGACGTGGAATTGTCAATGAACTTCATAAACCAGCGAGGAAGAATTATGAACGAAGAAAAGTTCTGATAAAAGGTTTGGACGACTTATGCCAAGCTGATTTGGTAGAAATGCTTCCTTATTCACGTAAAAATCGTGGATACAAATACCTATTAACCATGATAGATGCCTAATCAAAATACGCTTGGGCTGTTCCTGTGAAACGAAAAACCTCAGAAGATGTCTCGCGGGCTGTGAAGATGATTATCAAACAAAGGAAACCGAGAAATATTCAAACTGATCAAGGAAAAGAGTTTTACAACAATAAATTCATTGGTTTGATGAAAAAACATGGAATTAACCATTACAGCACATTTATCACAATGAGAGCTTCAATAGTAGAACGATGGAACCGTACTCTTAAAACTGAAATGTGGAAACGATTTAGTTTACAAGGTAACCACAAATGGTTAACAATATTACCAATTTTAGTTCAAGAGTATAATAATAGGGTACATAGAACGATCAAGATGAAACCTGCTGATGTCACTAAGGAAAATGAAAAGGATATATTATCAAGAATTTATCAAAGAAAAATAAGAAAAAGCGCTAAAAAGGTCAAATTTAGTGAAGGGGACAATATACGCATATCAAAAAGCAAGGCAGCATTTGAAAAAGGTTTTACGCCTTCTTGGTCTACAGAGATATTTGTCATAGATGAAGTAAAAAATACGGTTCCACCAACTTATATTCTCAGAGACCAAAATAATCAACCTATTAAAGGTGGCTTTTATCAAGAGGAATTGCAGAAAACAAAATTCCAGGATGTTTACTTAGTGGAAAAGATTTTGAAGAGACGTGGTGATAAGGCGTACGTTAAATGGTTGGGATTCGACAATTGTTATAATACATGGGAAGATGTAAATCAAATGTTGAAATAAATAAAAGATTTATGTATCATATTCAATTGTTTTTATTCAAATTTAGGAAATAATTTTCCATCACCAATAGAATAAAGCGCAAATCAATTGCGCACACATTTCACATAAAAAGTACAGAAATATCAATACTAAAATCTAAATAGAAAAAAAAATGATTTCAATTGCGCACACATTTCACAAAAAAGTACTGAAATATCAATACTAAAATTTAAATAGAAAAAAATGATTTCAATTGCGCGCATATTTCACATAAAAAGTACAGAAATATCATTACTAAAAACTAAATAGAAAAAAAATGATTTTCATTCGTCATTCGGAGTTAAGTAATGACCATGAGCTAATGTATTGTTTCCATCACATAAAATGTACCTCTTGTCATCAAAAGGTGATAACGATAGTTTGTTCATTTCTACAGAATATAACTCATGTTTTTTAGATCTTATCTGTCTAAATGATGTAATTTTTTCTTTACATTCATTCAAACAGTCCAAATAATCTTTGAATTTTATTTTATTGTTAACGGCGCATTTTTTAACGCCTTTGGCACGCTTTTTTTCCTCACCGTCGATGATAATGGAATACATCTTTGCTCTCAATCCTACAAATTCAGAGATTGATTTTGCACAGGCTTCATCTTTAAATTTACCCAACACTTTCTTATTTGCCAAAGAATAACATTTGTGATCAGTTGGATAGTCTGAAGTATCAAAGAAAGAAATATTTTTTATCAAGTCTTCATAAAAATCATCCGTTTTTACCTCGTAAATAAATGAACACAACAATTTTAGATTTTCTTTATCATACATGGACTTCATTACGTTGTAATAAAAATCATACATTAAAATTTTAGATAAATATAAAATTGCCATTCCTACATAAATGGGTTTATCAAAAACAATTTTTTCTTTCGCCATATGTACTGCTACCAGATATTTCGAATATATGGTTCGATCTAGAAAATTACTTTTTGCTATTACTTTTTGCAATCTTTTCATGTCACAGATCAATTCAATATTTATTCTTTTACGTACGTTCTCCATAGATTTCCCAAAAACTGAATTGTTCATTAGTTTAAAGAATTCTTTTTCGAAATCGTTAGTAGCCAATTTCCGCTTCTCAGTATTATTTATTATATATGACTCAAGGCAATTAGATTGTTGAAATTCTATTATTCTATTAATATTTTTTAATTTTAACCCTAGCTGCAATGCTTGATTCAACAGGGAAATGTGAATCACATAGCGTTTCTTATTGAATAATGTTGTTAGAAGTTTTTTCTGATCTGAACCTGGCGGTTTATCATTTTCAGGTAGAAGGGGAAATTTGTTATGCTGATCGTGAAGGTAACTTGGGTATTCCAAATCTACATCTAACAAATATCCTACGGTGCCTTCATCATCAATCTCTTCAATGTCTCCTATATCTTTTGGATCAACCCATCTAAATCCCGAATAAGGCATTTTTTTACACATACTATACCCATGCAAGTTATTTGCGTCTATATATGAACTTTCTTCTCTAGGAATATATTCATTCATGTACTTGTTGTTTGCTTTCGAATATCGTTTAACACATTGAGCCAAACATCCCCTGATTCCACGTTCTATCATAATAATCATATCGTAATCAGTCAGTAGATCTAATTTTACTTTACTATGTTTGAGGGCGGCTTCCCAAGCAAGTCCGGGGGATGTGAAATAGTAACTAGGATCCAGACCATATGATTGCAAACATTTACTGCGGAAATTCTCAAATACACCAACGAGTCCCACAACGTCACCCGTCAGATATATATCGCTGTACTCCCCTAAGTTTTTAAAGGTGAAGACCGGGACCCCACCAGTGGTAATCCCCCTTCAAACCACCCGCTCGAAGGGGACGTCTTAGCTTCGGCGGGACGCATCCCGGTAGGGAAGATTAGGAAAGAACACAAGGGACAACACCAACACGAACCAATATTACAAACATCGCGAAAGTAGGGATCCATCAGGAAGCTTAGAAAGCCGCCAGAGGCCGAGCCTAGCGAGCCCCAGCGACCGAAGCAGAGCCAGCAACGGAAAATAAGCGGAACGATGGCAGAGGCAATGGAATACCGTCCGTCACCGATGAATACGAGATCCGGTAGGAATTATGGCGATAGAAGGGAGAAAGACGCCCCAGAAACAGACGTAGGAACAGAGGGAGAATTCAGGGAAGAGGGGAGACGGAAGGGAAAGAGCCACAGCAAGGCACAGGGCACGAACGCGAATGAAACCGATACGGATAATAGATATAATTCGCTGTCCGAGTCAGAGGACGAAGACAGCGAATTCCTCCCCCCCCCCCCCCCGATTAAAGCAGCCACGTCAGCGGCGATTAACCGAACGCTAGCAGAAATACACAGAAAATCGCAAAAGGGACTAAAAACTAAGTTTACGAGAGCGGAAGTAACAATATACGCTAGCAATAGGGCAGATTATGACCTGACAAAGAAGGCACTACGAGATAACAAGCAAGAATTTCACACATTCGGCAATAGAGAGGACAGAACAAAGAAAATCGTAGTAAAAAACATACCCGCAGAACATTCCGCGCAGGATGTGGGACGGCTTCTGCAGAAAGAGGGGTTTTTCCCACAAAAAGTAGTCCAAATTTACAAAGGCGGTATCCCACTCCCCATGCATATTCTAATTTTTCCGGGGAGCTCGAGCATCACGGCCCTCACTAGGAAAACACACATAGGCTATATTGGAGTTAGATGGGAGAGATACCGGCCAAACAGGCAGACACAATGTTATAACTGCCAAAAATTAGGGCACACGGCCAAATTTTGTAATCACGCAACGGCGTGCCGTTTCTGTAGCGGGGAACACGACTCGCGGAACTGCCAGCAGCCAAACAACCTCAAATGCAAAAACTGCGCAGGGGAGCACTCAGCTTCTGACTTAAATTGTGCCACTAGAAAGAGAAATACAAAAACGAACGAAAACAGAGGGGGAAAAAAGGATTCCGCACAAGGACAAGCGGAAATCAACGAAACGTACGCAACCAAAGCGCGGGGAGACACCCCGAACAGGGAAATAGGCCAAATCTTTGCAACCATTAAAGAAATTCTTCAGAATTTCGATTTTAAACACATCCTGAGAACACTGATAGACCTCCGCAACACCCTACAATCGGCAACGTCACATCAAGAAAGGATAGAATCCATTTTAAAAACGGCCCTCCAATGGCTGTAAAAACACTCAAAATAGCACAATGGAACGCCAACGGCGTAAAAAGGCAAACACGCGAACTGGAGGTTTTCCTCAAAAACCACCAAACAGACGTCATAGCAATATCGGAAACGCACCTAAAAGACACAGAAAGCTTCTACGTAAGGGGATACGTAACCATAAGGAAAGAGGGAAAAAACACAAGAGGAGGCGTGGCGATATTAATAAGACAGGGCATTAAATTTCACCACATAAAGAACGAAGAGACCAGCATTGAACAAATAGGATGCGACTTACCAACGGCAAAACTCAGGTTCTATTCCATCTACGCTAAACCGGGCAAAACCTTTAAGAAAGAGGACATGCGAGAGCTGCTCTCTCACAAGGGCAAAACCATATAGCAGGAGACTATAACGCAAAGCACCGGGCATGGAGATGCAACTCCAATAACAATAACGGCACGCGACTAATAGAATTTTTGACTGAAAGACAGGACGTAATACTAATACAACCACAGACCCCGACTTATTACCCTCCAACGGAAACGTACACGCCCAGCACTATAGACCATAGCCTACTAAAAGACATCAAGAACTACTCAGACCCAACCACGCATGACGAATTAAATTCAGATCACACACCGGTGACATACGAAATAGGAAGCAATTACGAAAGCGCGAAGACAAAAACGTATAACTTTCGAAAAGCTGACTGGAAGACATATAGAAAAATACTAAAAAAGACAAAGCTACCACGAATTAAAACCGACCCAGACGCAATAGAAAAGGCCACCAAAGCGCTAACCACTGCAATACAAAAGGCCACCGTGACAGCAATTCCAAAAACGGTCTACAAACCAAAAGTGGAACTGACGGACGATATTAAAGCAATACTAAAGGACAAAAAGAAGGCACGTAACGCATACCTAAAGACTCGCAACGCACGAACGAAAGCCACACTGAATGAAATTAGTAAAAAACTTACGATAGCACTAAATGACCTTTACAACGACCATTGGCAATCTAAACTAGAAAAACTAAACACCCAAGACAACTCCCTTTGGCAGATGACTAAAAGACTTACGAAAAAGCACAAGCAAATAACAAGACTCCATGGCGAAAGAGGACTGACTTACTCCGAAGAAGGAATAGCAAACGCCCTGGCGGACAATTACGAAAGACAATTTAGGGAAAACGTCACGGAATCCCATGAGAACGAAATAGAAGTAAGACGAGAAATTAAGACCTTTTACGACAGCACAACGCAAGACAATGAAGCGGAAGACATTGAATTTACAACTAAAGATATTACAGCCCACATAAAAAGATTAAAACCGTTTAAAGCACCAGGAGAAGATGGAATCAGAAACATACAAATAAAATATCTGCCCAAAATAACGATTAACTACGTCACTAAATTAATTAACGCCATACACCTAACGTGCTACTTCCCCAAGTCCTGGAAAAATGCGCAAATACTTTCATTCGCCAAGCCCGGCAAAGACGACAAATTCCCGCAAAACTACAGGCCGATTAGTCTACTCCCGACCCTAGGCAAACTTACAGAACGAACAATTCACGAACGGCTTATACGACATGTGACGCAGAAAGACATACTAAGAGACGAACAATTCGGATTTAGACAAAAACACTCGACGATCCACCAAATTTACCGACTGACGGAATACTGCACTGTAAACAGAAATAAAAACAAAAACATAGGAATAGTGCTCCTTGACGTGGAAAAAGCCTTTGACAAAGTATGGACTAAAGGACTTATTTGCAAACTAACTCGCTATAAATTCCCGGCTACACTGACAAGACTGATAGAAAATTATCTTAAACAAAGGACGTTTCAGACAAAAATAGGACAAACGCTCTCAGACAAAAGACTAATAGAAGCAGGCGTGCCGCAAGGCTCAATAATCGCTCCTCTGTTATTCAACCTATTTATTAACGACTTCCCCAAAACAAAAGACGTAGAGACAGCTATGTACGCAGACGACACGGCGCTATATACCAACTCCTTCCAACTTAGACCAATCATTAAAAAACTCGAAAAGGCGCTAGACAAAATAAGTGATTACGCTGACAAATGGAAGATAAAAATAAACACCGACAAGACAGAAGCCATAATTATTACAAATAAAAGAAAAACAATGGGACAAATGACAAACGAGCAAATAAACTGGCAAGGACAATTGATAGACTGGAGTAACGCCATTAAATACCTAGGAATATATATCGACAGAAACATGACATGGACCAAGCACATTAATTACGTAAAACAAAAAACAATAATGACAGCGCAACAACTAAGACCATTAACTAACGCCAGAAGCAGACTAAATCTACAAAACAAAGTGACCATCTTTAAAACAATAATAAGACCAACTATGACATACGCAGCGCCCATATGGAGCAACACCTGCAAAACGAATTACAAACGACTTCAGACGGTGCAAAACAAATACTTAAAAGCAACAACACAGGACCCACTAGTAACCAACGCAGGCATACGACGACAAACGGGAGTAGACACAATACAAAGGCACGTGAGAAATAAAACAAAAATTTTTCAACAACAACTAACAGAAAACACAACGGCCAATAGAAGGCTGATGGAAATATTACCAACGGATGCAAAGGAACTACCGTTTAACTACAAACATAAAACCATTTTCCACAACCTAATGACTAACAAATCCATAGGAAAGAATAAAACTACAAGGAAAGAACAAACGGAGACGGAGAAGGAATAAAACCAAGAGCAGCGGAGCAGAGAAGCGCCAACAAGACAGAAAGGCGGTCGACATGAGAGAGCAGCACCAACGCCACGAGATCAGCAGAGGCGGCAAGACACAAAGAAACTGCACAAGGAGGGATAAGCAGACCTAAAAGGAAAGCCGCAGAAGCACGAGAGGAGCAGCAGGAGATCGACGGAGACCGCAGAGACGACGAAAGCAGACAAACCAAGCAGGCACCGAACAAGGGGAAAAAACAACGAATAACAGCAAAATAGACGGCTTAAATAGAAATTAAAATCGAAATTGATACAATAAGAAACAAAATGTAAATAACAACCATGTAAATATCTATTAACTTATTTATCTTAATTTTATTCTATGTAAAAAGAAAGGAGGGTTTTTCACTATAAATGTTTTTTCCCCTCGAATCATAAAGCAGGAAAATTAAGTGGAAAATTGGAAAAGAACCAAATATAGTTAGAAGGCAAAATACCTACGGGTAATAAGCCTAAATATGCCAAGAGAGGATAAAACTATTGTATTTGTTGTAATCATATTATAGATAATGCAATGTATATTAAAAAGGACAATAAAGTGACTTTGAAATTGAAATTGATTAAGTTTTTAACATTGAAAGTCTCCCAAACATTTTTAGCGTGCTCATAGTCAGAAATAGAAAGCTCAGTTTCATTTAGTTTATTTACAAAAGAATCCATCAGAGGAAGAAATGGCAATTCTAATTTTTCAAAACAATCGATGAAATCATATGGAAAAACACCTTTCTTTGTAATTAATTTAAATTGTTCACCATGAAAGTGTTTTGATGTCTCTACGAATTTTGACGCTGGGAGAATTGACATTAAATACTCTAAGCTATAGGGCATAAATCTATATGTATCCACAAATCTTAACTGTATGTTCCCAATATACTTTATAAAGCTAATATATCGCTCCTCTGTATTGGGAATCACTTGTATCCTCCCTAGAATATTTCCCAGTTCTTTTATAATAAAATGTGAATCATATCCAATCTAATTGTGTATGTACACAGGAATAAAATTCGGATTCTTAAAATTTAAATTATATATTCTATGAGGAGCACCTCTTAACTCCCCACTCAAATGACAATGATCTTTAACTTTATAATTTTCGCTATTGTCTTCAATTTTTCCTCCGCAAATATGACAATCAGCATAGTTTTTGTGATTTTCTTCTTGTATTGACGTTAATTCTATCATTCCAATTTTCCTAACATAAATATCTGAAATTTTGTTTGCTAGATAAGCTAAGTACTCAACTAATTTATATGCTGCATCTACTCCTCGATATATGTATGGTTTCTGTGGAATAATATCTGCCGCAAAAGATGATTTAACATAAACGCAAAAACTCATTGCTTCATGTTTCTGATATAAAAACGGGTGGGAACTTGTCGGATCTCCAGGACAACCTTGAATGGGTAGTAATATTGATTCGATATCAGCATAAATTACAAAGGGAACTCGAAGTTTGTTTTGATAATTTTTAAATTCTATATGCGGTACTTTACCATCTTTAATTTCAGGTAGAACAATTCTTGTTGAATGATTAAATTTACATAATTCTAAATGATTTCTTAATCGAACCTCACGGTCAATACCTGTGTAGTAATTAAAACATCGTTTACAAATCGATATTGAACGTTTACTTTTAATAAGTTGACAGGAAATTAGTCTATTGAAGTTCTTTATCCAAACAGTGAATTTCTTTGCCCTCAGTCAATAGCAACAGATCGCGATGATCTACTAATTCTTCATCAACAACTTTCAACGGATACACATTAGAGTCATTATCAATACCGAATACGTTGATGCTAATTTTATTTCGACTTTCAAATAATTTTATCTGATTCAAAGGTGTGGGAAAATCTATACAATTAAAATTGTAAGAATGAGTTATATTTCTGTATGAACTTACTCTCTCAGGATGGTGAATGGTAACTAATTTTCCAAGAATAGAATATCGAAAACAATTATTGTCTAAATTTTGCACATTTACACATGCTCTAGTTGATGCTCTGCAATTTGGCAGCTTAATATATTTTCTTCCTCTTAAAGTTGGCTTCCAGTCACTGGTGAAACAGGTTCTACCCCTGACGATGCCCACCTTGTGGGCGAAATGCATTGGGTTTGCAGCCCTCTAGTTGTTTTGGCTAAAGGAGTATTCTACTTTTGTTAGTTTTGGCCAAAGTTATTGAGCTACTATCAATTTTCCTCTTAAAGGTTTAAACACGTTAATTCTAAGTAATATGTGAACAATTTCATTTAACATCCACCCACTTTTTTTGTTTCACTCTCTTCCATCTCACATGTGATTTTTTTAGGGCTGAATCTACCATCTCTCCTACTTTTGAATCCATAAAAACAGCTACATTTTTAGATTTGAAAGCTCGCTTCTGTTCTTCACCAGCAATATTGACGAAGTTACATTCTAAAAAAATGTTAAATTTTAATGTTTTATCTACTATTAAATTTTTTCTAATTTTATAAACCAAATATATTCTTTTATTTTCTAGAAATGTTTCTACACTCTTACAATCCTTAATATTACTAAATTTATAGGTTCTCAAAGAACCATTAAATGCTACTTCTATTTCGTCTTCTTCAACTCTTCTTTTTTTATCGCCGATCACCGACGTGTCTCTTTCACTTTCTAAATCATTACCCACGATCGGACTGTTTGTATAACTGTCTAAATATTCACTCAATTTTCTTTTTTTCCAGTGTTTTTCCATCGTTACACTATTGTCACATCATGAACATTCCCAAGTTTTCCCTTATATATTAAATTATGTTTTTCTTCCCCAATATTATATTCTTCTAGCTCTTTTGAGGAGAATTGACTAGGGGCGAATCTCTTCGGCAGGAAAATTTTCCAAGACTCACCGTTCCTTTCAATATATGCTCTTAGTGTCGGACCGTATTTGGCGTCAACCACATCAAATCTCAAAATCCGGTATTCGACGTGCTTTTCGAGCTCACCAATTGGTTTGTAGGCTACTATTTGCGATTGATCGTTTAATTTTTTCATGAATGCCATCGGAAAAGACAAAAGAAAAAGAACAAATAATTGTTTTTGTCCTCAATAACCTCACTGGAGTTAAAATTACAATTAATTCATACATCATTAAATAATTTATCAGTAGGTACTTACTTTTTATATTGAGACGCTTCTGAACTGATGAGTAATCTGCAACTGACAACTGTATCTTCACTCAAATAATAATCGTTTTAAAATATTCATCGTCTTCTCTCCACCAGCAGAATTCTTCAATCGCTTGATTTCTCACGTCTTCAATCATATCCTCTCCATCGTCTGCTTTAATATCAGTTCTTTCGTCCACTTTTCACATTCACCACGGTGTTGGCTCGATTTTTCAACTCCTGTTGCGCCTCACAATGTGCTCGTCTTATCTTATCCATATCTTCCTTCAATTTGACTCACTGTAATTTTGATTAAACTTCTTCAGCAAAGCTTTACCGTAAAGTGAGTCTGGATTTGATATTACCTCGATATACATAACATATCCCAAATCGTATGAAATATGTCAAGCACATCGATGGTTTTTGTGTATTTTCTATGACGATTCCAATCAATTTTTAAATTGTTTTTGTACATAATTTATGATAGTAAATTTTCTATGACGAGTCCAAATAAATTAATTTTTAATTCGTTTATGCATATTCATTTTGTTTCCGAAAGTATATTTTCTATGATGGATCACAAAATATTTTTTGTTAATCGAAATCTTTCTGTCTCTAGCGGAGTTCTCCCAATTCGTTTCTGCACATTCATTCTGTGTGTTTCCGAAAGAATACTTTCTATGATAGGTCCTAAATAATTAATTTTTAATCTAAATCTTTCTGTCCCTTGCAATGGTCTCCCAGTAACATTTTCTTGCTTCTCTGCTCACAAACGAATAGACATACAAAACTTTCACGCTTATATTATCTCCAAACCTTACAGATTTCCCGGATACAATTGGCTCTCTCTTCTCCTCATGAATTGAGGTCAGCTTCTGTGAATCCATTTATTTTTTTTGTCGGATATAAATGGACTCGTCAAGGGACCACGATGGTACTGCGCTTACGGCTGGTGTGTGGTAAACTACTACCGTGTCTAGAGTTATACCGAGACAACCATGAGTGGAAAATACGCAATATTGCTTACAGCCGTTAAGATTACAACTCAGGGTGACGAGTAGTGTACCTCTCAGATATTAAGTGAAACTCACGAAATTCTAAATTTAGATTATTTACGACTCCGCAGCTGTCTTCACTTTAGCAACATTGGAACTGCCAGGTGAATATTTGTTGCAGCTTTCCTTTGGAACTCGTGCGTCTTTTGAAGATGTGTTGACAGAAGATAATCTCTCTGATGTGAAAGAAGACATTTTAAGTTTCGTGTTAATCATAGAAAGGAAGATATGTGGCAATGTTTTACCACCTCTTCTTATGCAGTGTGAAGATGGTAAAAAGTCTTCATCAAAGTGTAAAATAAATGAAAACATTGACGTGATAATAACGTTAAGACTCATTCAATTATTGGATGATGGTTTCAGAAAAGAACTTATCGAAGCAAAGAAAGACGATTTGGTGAAAAGTGGACTGGTGAAGTCGTTATTAAAAGAGGCTATAACCAATGAAGCGACATGGAGGTAGCTTAATAATAAATATAGAATGAGTATGGAGCAATGTTTGTAAAAAACTAACTTTGTAAATTATTTTTGTTAAATAAATCGATTTTTTACTTTTCTCGTGTTTTATTTACTTGATAAAATCTGCCCCGACAGTAGGTTTTTAAAACAACCAGAGGCCAATATCCTATCCTTAGCCACCACCCAGGTATTAAACATAACTTTCTCTTTCGACACGCTTGTGCAACCGCAGGTCTTGATTTCCCTTTTTTAACTGAGGTCTATATCCCAATCCTTCTCCTCTCCCCACCCACTCAGAACCGGTTTTTCTTTATGTAGAAGTTGGTGACCTACTTAGCTCATCGAAAACCTGCTTTGAAGGGTAAACAACCGACCGAAGACACGCGCTGAGGAGAAACCAAAACACACGCAGATGTAAATATTGGAAGGCCCTCTCCCCTCCTCGGGTCAACGACTGGCGCAGAAGCGAAAGGGTCATTCAACTTTAATTGGCTACTCCATATCGCACTAACTCATACCAAACAGGTAAACCTTGCAAATATCAACAATAACGCAAAACCAATACCATTACCTTACACAATATCACCCCCATTTGAATATAAAAACACGCAATGACCGAAACAGACCTACCACTAGGTCAAATACTCTGCAAAATCACATCTTATACTTCATCACACACCTCTATCATACCCACAACAAGGCCAATGAACGAAACAAACCTACCACTTGGTCAATGACACTGCAAAATCACATCTTTACACATACACACCTTAAACATGCAAACATTGCAAAAATTAGGGTCAACGTATGGCGCAGAAGCGAAAGGGTCATTCAACTTCTATGCGAATATCAACAATAACGAAAAACCATTACCATTGCCTTACACTATATCACATCATTCCACAACATCATCACAAAACACACATAATCACACCTGAATCATACACACAACCAGGCCAATGACCATACTAACGCAAAACCATTACCATTACCTTACACAATATCACATCATTCCACAACATCATCGCTAAACACACACAGAATCACACCTGAATCATACACACAACCAGGCCAATGACCACACTAACGCAAAACCAATACCATTACCTTACACAATATCACATCATTCCACAACATCATCGCTAAACACGCACAGAATCACACCTGAATCATACACACAACCAGACCAATGACCCAGACCTACGACAAGGTCAATGACTTACGCAGAACTCAACACGTTCAGTTCACAAACGTTTTCGCCAATTCACTATTCGCCAATTCACAGACTAGGTTGCCCCAATCCCCGCTTTTTAACAAAATCCCACCTACATCATACACACAACCAGGCCAATGACCCAGACCTACGACATGGTCAATGACTTACGCAGAACTCAACACAGTCCACGTATAGGTCCGTTCACACACGTATTCGCCAATTCATGGTCAAGGTTGTCCCAAAAGCCGCTTTTTAATTCTACATTTTAGTTTTGAACGTTCTATTAAATCTTTCCACAACCGAAGCTTTAACATCCGGATTGTGTGTGTAATAAAACTTTATATTTTCCTTTGCTTGAAATTCTTGAAATTTTCTATTCTTGAATTCGGTACCCTTATTGCTTTGCAATTTCTACGGTTTTCTACCGCTCTGCTTAAATATTAATCTGAATGCCTACACAAGGACTTTCGCAGTCTTACTTTTTAGCGGTACTGCCCAAGCGTATTTAGAGAACAAATCGATTACGGTCAAAATATATCCATATCCCTTATTGTATTTTTTCAAATTTCTCATATCTTTCAAATAGCATTGCCATGTTTTGTCAATGTGCGAAACGTCGTAAAAGTTTCTTTTAAAACGTTTTCGTAACGGTTTATTCAACGTATACGCATCCTGCGAATCCAACCAATTTTGAACTTTACTTTTCGATATTTTTTTATTCAAAGCTTTCCACAATTTATCCGCAGTGGAAAACCCGCAGGATTTGCTGGATCGCCGTAAATACTTTCGATTACTTTATCGGGGTCCACGGCGTCTTTGGTTTTGAACCCGAGATTCCCGACGCGGTAAGCTTCTTCCCCGCTTTGATGTTATTTTTTCGCTTAACGCCTCTGCGCGGATTAATCTCTCCATCATACCTACCCATGATTTATTTAACGCTGCACTAAGTAGTGGGAGAATAGCGGTTTTGGGCCACTTAATTTATTCAGGTTACGTACAACAATTAACCCATAAACAATACCATAACAAGAGACAATAGAAATACGTGGTCACCACAAAAGGAAATCAATGTCAAATCTAAAAAGGAGAGATTTCCTTAAAAGTATTTGTCTAATCTTGCTACAAGATGAGACATGTTCCAATTTATAAAAAACAGCATAAACAATAGCAATTATCTCAGTAAATAATGAACTTAGAGAAAAACAAATAACAGCATACATTCCTACGTACGAGTTGGAAGATATGAACAGAGAGAGTATCGAGGGATACTTTTACGAACCAGAACTAAAGAGAACAATCGTATCCGACGCCACCGAGTTCAAAATAGATAAAATATTGAGGCGTAGAGGAAAAGGTCGCAGTCTCGAATATTTCGTCAAGTGGAAAGGATATTCGGATTCCTTTAATTCTTGGATTAAGGCTTCGACGGTAAAACGTTTAAAACGATTGAGTTCTATCTCACCCTCCTTAGCGATAGCTCTCGCGAGTATTTCGAAGATAATACAATAGCTCATTTTTGGACGATATTATCTCAACGAGTGGATTTAGGAAGCGGAGAATGGAGAGTGGGTTTGGCCGAATTTTCGCATCCAAGGATTCGTGATAAAAGGATCCATAAGGAGGAAATGAATAGGGATAGACGACAAGTCAATATCGAAATGGATGATAGTACACCGATCACGATAGCTCCAGGAACATATAAATCTATGAAACATATGCTAGACTCGTTACCTACTGAGAAAAGAAAACGCGCTTTGGATGTATTGAAGGAACATATGGCTTGTTCTAAAGATAAAGTTCATATTGAGATTCCCGGTGATTTACCAGTTACGATCCATCCCGGAACTTACAACTCGTTAGAGGATATGTTACGATCTCTATCGGCTGATGAGAAAAGAAATTTGCTGAAATGTGATAAAAATGACTCGGATAAATTATTGGATTTAGTCTTAGAATCGAAATCAATGATGAATGTTGAATTAAATGCAAGGATATCTTTAGGAACGAAGGTGATTAAGGAGATGGATAAATTAATAGGCGTCTATGTTGAAATTCCACCAGATTCATTGCTTATTGCACCCCCTGCGGGAAAATACGAATCTTATTTACAATATATCATCAGTATGAATTCCCAAGATTTGAATGCTCGTTTTGACGATATTATATTGTAACTCGTCTAATTTCTCTACAAATGCGTCGACATACCTGATGATGTGAAAAATTTAGAAAAATTTGCTAATATACGCATCGAAATACCAGAGAATTCACCAATTAGATCATCTCCTGGCACTTACGGGTCTGCTGATGAATTAATATCTTCGGTTTTTGAACCAAAGAAATCGGGTGAAATCGATTTCGGTGAAAGGATGATAAAAGCTATGGATAAATTCGTAAGTTTCCACGTCGAAATATTACCGAATGGCTTGGGTGTGGATTTTCCCCCGTATCTTACAGGTCTCTGGAGGATTTTTTGCGAGTATTATGAGGTCCGTGAAAAAAATTATTTTTTGGGTAGTGAAGCGAAAGTCGGTGTAAGAGAAATGATGGATAAAATTTACTGTCATATTTGAAAATCCAAATTATTCGATAGATTTCACCAAAGGAGGAGAATATAGGAAAAAGCGGGACATCGCACGCAGTATTGACACGCGATATATTTTCGTTTATACGGTTTTAATCAACCTGCAATTGGTCGGTGATTCTCTCAGCAGATGTTTGCGAATTGTCAGCGTAAAGGAAGAAAGACACCATTTTTTCAATCCAGTTTACTACTTTCTCGTAGAGAAAAAAGAAATCGAGAACGTGGAAATACTACTCACAGGAAAAGACGGCAAACCATATCCTTTCTTCGGTGGAGCTACACCTTCTCTTTTAGTTTTACACTTTATAAAAGTGTTGCAATAACCAAAAAAGCAATCATTATCGTTCGAGATGTTAAAGGACGTGGATCGATATACGATGTATTACGTCAATCAATGCTGAGGAGAAATAGGTCCCGTCTACCGCGCCAGTTATCGAGTGCAGAGAGGTAGAGGATTAGGAAGCTTTCTCGCGGGTCATTTTCGTTTCGCTAAACCTCTTATACAAAGCCGTCTTAAAGCGGTAGGCAAGGAGTCGGCCAGTAGGGGGGTCGGAATTCTCTCGGATTTGGGAACGAGACCAATTAAGGAAATATTGCGTAATCGATTGGGTGAGGCTGGAGCGAATTTGAAGAGAAAGGCGGAATAAAAAATTAAAAAGATGAGTGGATCGAGCTTACGCTTAGGTAAAATACCAAAGTTAATAAAAAGGAACATCAAACGCAAAAAACTTCATTCGAGTAGAAAGAGACGTACGGTCAATACGGACATATTTTCTTCATAACCGAGATGGAACACATGCTATCCTCGCTCGACATATTTAGTCGGCCAGCTTTGCAAACGAATATTTTAGGCAAGCGCCTCATTCCGTACAAACCGATCTCTTCCTTAGACAATCAATCGAACATCGAATTTATAGTGAAAGATTTGGGAGAATCGTACAAAAATTTGAACAGGTTTTATTTACAAATCAGGGTGAAATTTGTCAAAGCTGATGGATCAGACTATGGGCCAGGGGACAAAAATCAACCCGGGGTAGTGAATAATGTCTTGCATTCGTTGTTCGAGCAATGCAGCGTCTATTTAAGCGAAAAGAAAGCTACATCCTCGGAAGGTAATTATCACGTTCGTAGCACTTTATAAAATCTCCTTAGTTATGGTGCGGATGCGGCGAAGACACATTTGGCTTGCGATGGGTGGCTGCTTGATAGCGGTGAGGATATCAATAAACAAGATGACACAAATGTAGGATTTGTTACGAGAAAAGCTAAATTTGCTAACAGTAGGGTCGTGGAGCTCTACGGAAAATTGCATGTTGACGTATTTAACCAAGAGCGTCTCTTAATTAATGGAGTCGACGTAGTAGTTAAATTATCGCTCGCAAAACCGAGTATCTACATCATGGAGGATGCTGCGTGTATTTCCATGCTGAAAATCCTCGATGCTACTTTATACGTCGAGCATAACGATGTAAACCTCTCAATTTTGTTGGCTCATTCCAGAGCATTGGAGCAAAGCAACGCGATATATCCTTTCAAGCGAGTGGAAGTTAAGACGTTCACCGTCCCTCGAGGAAATCAAACGATTTCTGTAGATAACGTCATAACAGGACAGCTTCCGAACAAAATAGTTTTCAGCATGGTCGATAACGATGCGTACGTTGGAAGGAGGGACAAAAATCCGTTCGCGTTCTCTCATTATTCTTTGACTAGTTTCTTTCTCATCGTCAACGGTGAGCGAATGCCACCGCAAGGCATTTCCACAAATTTCACCAATCAAAAATGCTGGACGCAAGCATACCGTTCCACGTTTTCGGGAATCGGTGTGCATCACGGTGATAAAGGTAATCAAATAACCTTGGACATGTTCGCACATGGATATTTCATTTTAGCTTTCGATCTAACACCTGACGGTTCGGGTAACGAAGAATATGTCGGTTTGATGGATAGGGGTACCGTGAGAATCGAAGCTGGCTTCGAAAATCCGCTCGAAAAAACCATAACGTGCATCGTTTACGCGGAATATGACGCCTCTTTGGAAATAGATAAAAGTCGAAATATCATCACAAGTTTTGCATAAGCGATGAACACGTTAGATATATACAACTTACTTAGTCGCGATCTACGCACGAGAAAAGTGTTTCGTGGGGTGTTTCCTTCAGATAGTTTACCCTCACCCTCGCCTGGAATCTACGTGATAAATTTAGACGCTTCTACTCGACCGGGAAGCCATTGGATCGCGGTGCACATTTTAAATAAGCAAAAGGTAGAATATTTCGATTCGTACGGTTATCCACCACTCGTCCATTTGATCTCAAAATTTCTAGAACCGTTCTCTCTCGCTCGAAATTCAGTTCAACTTCAGAGCTTTCGTTCGGACGTTTGCGGGGAATTATGTTGTCTCAATTCACTCTATAAGTCCACTGGTAAAACCCTAACCCAATAACTCGACCTATTTACCCTCCCCCAATTCAACGATTGCCGAGTCGCTCAACTCTTTTACCTAGAGTTTGAGAGGACCAGAAAAGGAAGACGTAGCCATCCTCGGTCGCAGAGTTGCTATTCGAGAATAAATAGCGTCGCTACCCGCGATATTCATCATTCGAGATTCTGGCTCGAAACTGACAAGATGCATCTCATCGTCGACTTTGAGTGGGGCTCGGACCGAAGAGTGAAAGAATTGGGTACGGGCGAGGTGGATTCCGGCCGAGTTTTTTGGTGCAGCTTCCAAAGTCCGAATAAATGGATCGGTAGAGGCAGGAAGGCGAAATCGAGCAACGTTCTCCTGTGTAACGAGACATCGTTCGCTAACAGATTTATTCCTTACACCGAGTTGCTCCCTTGCCTGGAAACTATCATCAAGGACGCCACCGCCCTCTATACCTTCGACGACGAAAAATGCACCTTTCTCTCCATCCTCACCGGATGCACTTTCATCAGCATGAGAAAAGATTTAGATTGTCCTTCACCAGATGACCTTTCCTTCCCCTCCATCTCTTGCTTGAATCCGTGCCACCGCTTATGCAAAAGTGATTGCGCATTAAGAAATGTGCATTGCTTATTTATTTGGCTGAAATTCCAAATATTGAAGGTCGATGTAGATCCTTGTTCGACTAATCCTGAACGTCCCCTTCTCCCTTCCTCCTCCTCTTAAGTTTTATACTTGGTATATAAATGATGAACGCTGCATTCGACATGCAGAAGTCTACGAGTGTAGAGTCAGTGGTTCTCCTTCCTAAACAGTAGCAGGTTACCCCAACATCAGCGCCATCTGGTCTGCAATCGTCATCGTCTGATCCATCGCTGACATCCACTCTACAATCTCAGCAGCCACCATCACCATCCTGTCTGGCAACACCACCCACTTAAAAATCTACCAGGCATTCGAAAACTGTGCAGAAGAAGAAGAAAGGGTGTGATGCCACCCAGAGTGTCGAGTAGGCGGTTCTCCTTCCTAAACTGAGGCGGATTACCCCAACATCAGCGCCATCTGGTCTGCAACCGTCATCGCCTGATCCATCGCTGACATCTACTCTACAATCTCAGCAGCCACCATCACCATCCTGTCTGGCAACACCACCCACTTAAAAATCTACCAGGCATTCGAAAACTGTGCAGAAGAAGAAGAAAGTGTGTGTTGCTACCCAGTTGCTACTAGAAACTGTGTTTTTCTTGAACTCTGCTAAAACAAGAATTGTCAGCATCGGTTTCGATCCCGAGAGATTCTGTGAAGTGATCGTACAGTTAACTCAAGTAAACAAGGGATCGGTTGAACTAAACTATACCGATTGGTGTGAATTTGTTAGTCAAGAGAAATTAATATCTGCTTATTTTAATTTGGGACAAAAAAATATTCCGCTCAAATCTCCTTTGAGTTTAGTGAATTATTATGGAAAAAAACATGTGCTGATTAAAAGTGATCAGTGCTCGGTGACCTTGAATGCTGAGGAATGGAATAATTTGTTACTATGTGTGAAATGTATAGCACTAGCTTTTGACAATCTAGACAACGAACAAATAAACGTAGACTATTTTTACGAACAGTTTATTGAAGTGGCAGATGTAATCGGTATCGAAAACGTCGATAACTTGGAAAAGCCTGAGGGGAGCAAACTCGACTACGAACGATTGAGACTTGAAATTCCCTTACATTGCTCCCTATCTGATAAAATTATCGGATGTATGTGAAAGAGGTGACAGTCACTTGCGTCGCGTTAAAACCGTGTAAACTGCTCATCTCTGTGTGTATGTGGTCGATAGTAGGGTATATTTAAGGCTCTCAGAACAGTCCGCCATTTTGAATTTGACGTAAAAACAAAAGACGATCGAAAAGCAGTGGCGCCACCACTCGGAGAATGTTGGAACTAAAACAAAAGACGATCGTAATGCGCAATGTAAGGTTGGTATCTTGGGAGGCGGTAAATTTGAATCGAGTTAAAATTTTGCAGTTGGTATCTTGGAAGGCGGTAAATTTGAATCTAGTTAAAATTTTGCAGTTGGTATTTTGGATGGCGGCGGATTCGAACCGAATTAAAATTCTGGGTTGGTATTTTGAATGGCGGTGGATTTGAGTACGTTAAAATGAAGCGAAATATTGAGCAGGTTGATCAAGTTATTTTAGTTCCAATAAAAGACAATCATTATTACTTTATAAATACACACAACAAAAATAACAATCTTTTTTTAAAGGAGGTGGTCCATCGATATGAATTTCTCCTTTATTGCAGTGTTCCAGGCATGGCTGATATCGTTCCATCTTATTACAATCTTCTAATTCTTGTAATTCGGGAAATGTGGCGGCTATCTGATGGATGTCACGTGGATGATACAATTCAATATAATCAATAGGTATAAATTTCAGATCCTCCAATATCATCGTCTTCCAACCATGTTCATAATAGGCCCGAATGGCCGACCCAACTTTATGTATAATTGCGAGTTGTTTAAAAGTTCGCCGTCTCCACCGACTTTAAGTAAGTTGTATTCAATTCCATTCATTGGTTTTACGCTTATTGTGAGAAACGATTGAAATATTCTTGTTTGTATGTCTAGCCCCAGAAGCCTTCATTGAAGTCATAGTTGAAAATGCTATTGATATTAAAATTTTACCAAAAATTATACAAGAAATAATTACGTCGTATATAAATCATAGCGATTTAATATTAACTATTTTGGAAGGGAGATTGATTTGCGAACCAAACTCACCACCATGGGTGAAAAAGTGTATTCATGGACGAAAAATAGCACGGGATAAAAAACTTGGGATAAGTAAGTTTTTTCAATCGTTTCTCATCATTTACTTCTTATTAATTTTATTCCTGTTCCCGATGTGTGTATACATTTTTGACAACACTCATTCTCTAATTGTATGTTTCATTATCTGATCTATGTAATACATTCTTTTTATATGGAATTTTGATTTAAATCTATATATTTTTTATATCTGATTTAACTGATGAGGAAAATTACTTCATATGTTAAAAAAAATATTAAAAATAATACTTATCATCATTTACGTCTAGTTAATTTCATTCCTGTTCTAGATGTCCGTATGCATTTTTTCATAACGCATTCTCTAATTGTTTGTTTCATTATCTGATTTATATGTAATAGATTCATTTTTGTATGGAATTTGATTTAAAATCTATATGTTTTAATATCTGACTTAACTAATGAGAAAAATTACTTCATATGTTTTTAAATTGTTAAAAATAACCCTCATTTACAAATGGATTCTCTCAAGGCGAAATTTCAAAAAGTGTCGAAGATTTACTTTCGTAAATAAGGAGGATTTGGTGCAAGATAAAAACTACGAAATAGCATTATTTGAAAAAATTGAATACTAGATATGGTTGGACATTAGTAGTGACGATAGGAGAAGATGAAGATTTGTCGGGGGTAAAGATGTTTTTACCCAAGAAATTTTTAAATGTTACTACAGACGAAGAAATAAAAATGTATAATGAGAGTAATAATAAGAATTTAAGCATAAAAGTAAATAATCGCAATGTTATTATTTGTTAAAATAAAAAAAAATTCTAAATATTTTGATTGATTCCATTTTTTCCCCCAAAAATTATGTGAAATATTGAGCAGGTTGGTGAATTTTTCTCGGGTTTCCAACCGGGTTGTCTCGGAGATTTCTTCCGACGTTTCGGCGACTAGCTCTGTCGCCATCTTCAGGGATCCTGAGTGCCAGGCCAGAGGGGTGTTGTAACAGAGGCGGTTCCTTTTCTCCTCCGTTGTGTCCACTACCAACTCTCTCAGGTCTCTTAGTGGAGGTGATTGGCTTTGGTTCCGATTTTCTTTCCTTAGGCTGGCACCTGTTGCCTAAACGATCCTCCGAAGCTTGGGAGGGGGAAGATCGTCTGCCTCCTCCGTGGCAGCACGTATACGGCGATGTCGATCCCACGGCATGGCCTTCTGTTCTCCGATGGCCTGAAGTTCCGTCGACTCCTTCAACCTCAGGTCAGCGAAGAACTTCACCGCCTTCTTTCGTAGCCCGTCCGTGATGGGCTCGGACTCGGTGAGATGGTATAAGGCCTCGTTTGGAATCCTTCCCAGGGCCAAGATGCAGCGGAGACAGGATCGCTCGGCAACGGCGAGCCTGCTCTTCCCAGCCGACGACAGCCTTCCACTCCACGCTGGCGAGGCATAAGTGAGGGCGCTGAAAATTATGGACCGGCACAAGTGCAGCTTTCTCCGAAGAGGAATATGCGGTGATCTGAGAAGTGGCGAAAGTGCTATCTTAGACCCAATAGCGCGGTGTGCTGCCCTGGTCGCATGTCGAGTGAAGTTGAGCTGTCTGTCCAAGGTCACACCCAGGTATAGGACCTCAGCCATCCAGTCAACCTGCTCGACACCGACCAGTATGCCGTCGACGTCTGCCGGCCTGCCCGTGCGGAAGATGATGGTCTGTGTCTTCTTTGGGTTGATGCAAACCCGCCACTTCTCGTACCAGTCCAGTAGCCCATAGGTGGCGCGTTGGAGGTAGTCCACCGCCTTCTTGGTGTTGGTGGAGCGGCAAACCAGTGCTGTGTCGTCAGCGTAGACTGCAAGGAGGGTGTTCCAGCCAAGGTTCCTGGGAACGTCAGCCGTGAAGATGTTATATAGGATAGGCCCTAGGACCGATCCCTGTGGAACTCCAGCGGTGATGCGTCTCAGGGAGGAGGTCGAGTAGTGCCATGCTACCCGAAAGGTCCTCGCGCGAAGATAGTCGGCGATGAAGAAGCGCTGCCATCTAGGGAAGCCGAAGGTTTGCAGTTTCTGGAGAAGCCCGTCATGCCATACCCTATCAAAGGCCTTGGTAACGTCGAAGAAGGCCGCCGCAGCACAGCAATTTCGGTTAAACGCATCAGTGACAAAACCGCAGACGCGGGCGACCTGATGACTTGTCGCGTGCTCTGCTCGAAAACCGAACTGCTGTGTGGGAAGGATGTTGTGACTCTTGACATGGCGTAGCAGGTGTGGCAAGACGATCCTCTCCAGCAGCATCCCCAGACCATCCAACAGGGAGATCGGACGGAAGTTGGCGGCAGCGTCTGGTTTCTTCCCCGGTTTCGGGAGGCACACCACTCTGGCTTCCTTCCACATCGACGGGAAATGCCCAAGACGAAAGCAGGCGCAGAAGAGCATGGCCAGCCATGTTCCGATCGACTGTGGAATCTGCCGGAGTACTTCATTGCGAAGCCCATCCTCGCCAGGAGATTTGCGCAATCGCAGCTGTTTCAACGCTGACCCGATGTCCTCAGAGGAGACTATGGGCGGCTCTTCCTCCACGGCAGAGTCTTCCTCTCCGTCTGTCGCGAGAAGATCCGGTCCTGGGTTTGGCTTGAAGACCTCCTCCAGGTAAGAAGCCAGGTGATCCGCTTTCTCTTCCGGGGAGCACGCCAGGCCTTATGATGTCCGGATGGGCGGAGCGGACGCTGGAAGGCTGCGCAGGGACTTTGCCATCTTCCAGATGGAGCCATCTTGGAGGGAGAGAGAAGCCATCTTCTTATCCCATGAGAGGCGGCGGTGTTCGGCAATCATGTCCCGGATTTTGTGCTGCATGGCCAGTAGTCTCCTCCGCTGGATCCTGCAGCCAGTGCGCTGGAAGTCTCCACGGACTTTGTTTTTCGCCTTGATGGCCGCAGTGATGTGAGGAGGCAGAGTGTGGTAGTCCGGCACAGTATTCGGACGCCTTGGGATAGCCTGCTCAGCTGCAGTCCGAATTCGGGTCGTAATATCGGCAGCACATCTGTCTATTTCCTGCGGGGAGGTGAGAGGCGGAAAATCGTCGGGGAGGCCGTCGGTGAGGGAAGTTCGGAATCCTTCCCAGTCGGCATGACTGAAGTCCTGGTGGTCGCCGTGCGGAAGACATCTCGTAACCGCCCCCAGGTGAATGATCACCGGGTTGTGATCACTGGGAAGCGATGGGATGGTGTGAGCGTTGATGCTTGTTCGCAGCGCCCGATGCAGGACAAAATCCAGCACGTCTCCGGTGCCAGTGCGGTGATAGCGTGTCGGATGCGAGGGAGCTGCAACGCGAACTCCGGAGGAATCGACCCAGGAGCGAAGGATTCTCCCCTTCCTGTTGATGGAGCTGGAATTCCAGGACGGGTGCTTGCTGTTGAAGTCGCCTCCCGCTACCGTCTGGGCGCCAGCGCTGAAGACTGCCTCCAGGTCAGGAAGATGGAAGTCCTTGCCTGGAGGTTGGTAGCAGGAAACAACGAACAGCTGTCCTCCAGCAGTGTCGACTGCAACCGCTGTAGTTTCCATGGTCGAAGTGGAGATTTGTATCTCATGGGCAGCAATGTCTCGGCGTACAAGGATAGCTGTTCCTCTCCCTGCGCCATCCTGACGGTCACTACGGTAGACGGAGTAGCCTGTAACTGATAGTCGGTGGAGCTGCTTCAAGAAGGTCTCCTGGAGAAGGGCAATGGAAACGTCCTGTCTCTTCAGGAAGGCCAGCATCTCCGGGAGCTTTCTCGAGAGTCCTCCATCAGCGTTCCAGCTGACGAGGACAAGGGACCTGCAGTCTCTCCGTCTACGGTGTAGGGCCATTGGAGAAGTTGAAATTGGCCAGCTGGTGAAGAACATTCCCCAGCGCCGAGAGCTGGGATTGGAGAGCCGCTGTAATAGTGGTGAGGGAAGAGATGAGGACGCTCAGAGGGTCCGTAGGTGCTGCCACCGTGGCAGATGAAGAGGCCGCCTGAATGCGTTGCCGCAGCTTCCGCTTCAGAGGGGCCCGTAAGTCCTCCGCCGACTCCGTCTGCGGCGGGCGATTAGGAGGGAGCGGCGGGAATTGACCCGCAGTTTGCCGCAGGAATCCCACGTCCAGGCGTTGGCGTGGGGTGCTCCGCTGCTGCTGGACCGGGCGTGCTGCATTACCTCTGCCCCAGGCGTTGGTTTTGCCAAGAGAAGGGTGGGGAGTAGTAGGGGCCGGCGGACGGGCAGCGGCAGTCTTCGTCCCTGGTTTCCGCTTCGGCGCCTTCCTGTCCTGCATTTTCCGCATCTCTTCCTGGTAGACAGGGCAATCGCGGGAAAAGGGCGAATGCTCCTGGTTGCAGTTGCAACAAAGCAGCTTGGCGCCCGCAGCAGGTGTGCAGGTTTTTCCCTCGTGCGGACCAGCGCACTTGTAGCACCGGGGTGCTGCAGTGCAGAAGGTGGAAGCGTGGCCTAACCGGTTGCAGCGAAAACACATCTGCGGAGTGTTTTGGCGGTAGGCCGAAATCCGGACCCTGCAGTTGACTAGGTACCGGATTTGGATGATATCTTTTGGGCGCCATTCCTCGTTTGGTGTGATACCAACGGTGAAGACGTCCATCAGCCTATCGCCTTTCCCCTTCATCTGGCGGACCCTCTTCACGATGACGCCCTTTTGATCAAGGGCCTCGTGAATCTCTTCCGGCAGACAATCCTCGGCAAGACCTCTGATGACGAACGTAATGATCTTTTGGTCTGGAGAGTCCCAGGTGGAGATCTGCGCCCCATTTTCCACCAGGCAGGTACGGACAGCAAGGTAGTCCTTCATATTGCCCAGCTGGAGGCGAGTGGAGTCCTTCCCGCGGAGGAAGGAGAAGGTCTTGTCGCTGGCATGCGCCGCAACCAGCTCGCGGAGAGACCGGAGACTTTGCACCTCATAAATGAGGATGGACGGTGGTTTCTTCTCCTTTGGAGGGGCTGCTGCCGAGGTAGCGGGCTCTATGGTGTCCATCACCTCAGCGGAGGTGCCGGGACGAGCATTGGCCAAGTCCACATCCGAAAGGAGAGGAGCATATCTATTGCTGGTTGAGACTGGAGCAATAGATTCCACCTTCCGTTGGCGCTTGTGTATGTTTTCAGAGATGGTGGTGAATGGCGCAGGACGCCTTCCCCTCGGGTCACGAGAAGAAACGGTGAAGGGCGCGGACTCCGTTGCGAGATGCTGAGCTCCGGCGGAGCAAGCGGCCTCTGCGTCGGATGCCGACGAGGATCTTGAGGGTTGCATATCCTGCCCCTGAAAAAAGTCGGCAGAGGCGGAAGCCGAAGATGAGGCGCCTACGCCCTCCACAAGGTGGGTATGGGCGGAGGTGTTGAACGAGGTGGTAGCAGGACGTCCCCCTGTTACTGACAAGGTCAGTTGGCCGCTGTCCTCCATTGTCGAGGAGCCTTCTCCGGAGGAGAAAAGCACTCGGCGAAGGTTTTCCGGCAAGGAACCAGAATATCCGCCCTCCGTTTTCCGCACGACCGTAGACTCCGTCACCTTACAGCCGTACAAGTGAGATAAGATCAGTTAAATGACACAGTGTTTGATTCAGCAAAATGTCATCCACGGATGAGTGCCAGGGAGATTTCTGTGGAGGTTTATATACCTGCCGGGGGATGACAGCAGGTCGGTGATTGGCTGTTGTTGTAACTGACGGCGTGGCCATGGGATCACCACTCTCCCCTGCCGTCGCGAATTTTTTCATGGAGGACTTTGAGGAAAAAGCCCTAAACTCAGCACCGTTACGACCTAAGTGCTTTTTCCGATATATCGATGACACCTTCGTGATATGGCCCCATGGACGTGAAGCCCTGATGGTATTCCAAAATCACCTGAATAGACAACATCCCAGCATCCAATTCACGATGGAGATGGAGAGAGAGGGCTGCCTTCCCTTCCTGGATATACTCATACGCCGAAAACCGGACGGGAGTCTAAGTCATAGTGTGTATAGGAAACCCACACACACAGACCTTTACTTAAACGGGAACAGCCACCACCATCCCGCTCAACGTAGATCAGTCCTCTCAACTCTGGTGCATCGGGCGAGGGCTATCTCCGACCAAGAAAGCCTTCCGGCAGAAATCCGGCATCTACAGCACACGTTCCGGCAGAATGGTCACAAGGAATGGGAGATCAACAGGGCCCTAAAAAGGGCCGAACACTCACCAGACAACAAGAACCAAGAACGGGAAAAACCAAAAACTACAGTATGCCTGCCCTACATCTCAACGATATCGGGGAAAATCTCAAGGATTCTAGCGAGACATGGGGTTAAAACCGTCCATAGGCCGCCGAGGAAAACCAGGAGTTTCCTGCACCCAGTAAAAGATGATCTAGGACTAAAAACGTCGGGAATCTACAGAATCCCGTGTGAGTGTGGGAAAGACTACATCGGACAGACATGCCGCACAATTGAAACCAGATTAAAGGAACACGCTCGCTACATCAGACTTAATTACCCGGAGAAGTCTGCGGTGGCCGAACACAGCCTGTCCTCGGACCACCGCATACAATTCAAGGACACCAAAAGGATTTCGAGAGCTAATGGCTATTGGGACCGCGTAGTGAAGGAAGCCATCGAAATCCGCCTGAACCGCAATAACATCAACCGAGACAATGGATTCCTGAATTGAATCAGAACCCTCGTCTTCTTCGGCGAGGAGGGTATTTCTGCAGGATTTCTCCTTTGGGAATTTCTGCAGTGGTCCATGTCTTTCCTCTTTCATCGCCTCTTATGGGATTCCTCTATCCCTAGTTACCTCCGCCTCTTAGGAGGCGGTTGGTCTTCAGGATCGCCAGTAGCGGCTCGAGGCCTTTTCTGTCGATCCCATGGTTTCACTGTTACTTCTGCAATGCTCCTCAGCTCCTCAGACTCCTTGAGCTGGAGGGCATCGTAGAATGTTTTGGCCGCGTCCCTCATTCTGTCTTCTACAGATGGGATGGCGGCAGCGGATAGGAGGGCGGATGTGGAGATCCTTGCTCCTGGGCGCAGTATCATGCGGAGGGTGCCGTTTTGTAGGACCTCCAGTTTTCTTTTTGGCGTTGCCATGATCCTAGCAGACCAGGCTGGTGAACCGTACAGTATGGTGGGGAGAATCACCATTTTGTAGAGGAGAAGGCGTAGTCGCAAGTCAGAATGTGGGTTCCTCAGGATGGGAGCCAGATCCCTTCTTGCTCCATACGCTCTCCCAATGATGGTTTTGATGTGGTGGCAGAACTGGAGCTTGGCGTCAAGGATGACACCGAGGTAGGTTACCGACTTCCCCCAGTCGATTTCCTCTCCCCCTATCTCCAGCGGTTCCGGTATCTTAGGCTTCAGTCGGCAGTGGAAGACTACCGTCTGTCTTTTTTGGATTTATGGTAATTCTCCACTTCCTGTACCAGGACAGCAGCTCTTCCGTAGCCTCTTGTAGATAGGACGCTGCTGCATAGGACTTTGTGGATCTTGCCAGTAACGCTGCATCATCAGCATAGAGGGCAGCCATGACATTCCAGGAGCCTCCAGAGGGGATGTCTGCCGTGTACAGGTTGAATAGGATCGGTCCCAGGACCGACCCTTGTGGTACTCCCGCACAGATGGGATGCAGGTCAGATTTCGCCGTTCTCCATCGGACAGCAAATGTTCTTTCCGCGAGGTAGGAAGCCATGAGTCTTCTCAGCCAGGCCGGGAATCGTTGTATCTTCATCTTGTAGAGTAGTCCCTTGTGCCATACTCGGTCGAAGGCCTTGCTTATGTCAAAGAAGGCCCCGACCGCGTATGCACCTCTGTTATATGACTCGGTGATGAAGTCTACTACTCGTACAAGCTGATGAGTTGTTGAGTGTTCCCGCCGGAACCCGAACTGGTGCCTCGGTAGAATGTTTTGCGTCTCAGCATGTGAGGTGATGAATGGCGCAATGACCGTTTCAAACACCTTGCTGATGCCATTGAGGAGGGATATCGGTCGGTAGGAATCCTTCCTGGTTGGGGCCTTTCCTGGCTTTGGGACGCAGATCACCACTGCAGTCTTCCAGGTGCTTGGTAGGTGTCCCAATTTGATGGCAGCATTGAAGAGCTCAGTCAGGTGTCTAATTGCAGCAGGAGGTAACTGCCGCAAAACTTCATTTTGCAGCTCATCTGCACCCGGCGCCTTCCGAAGGGGTAGATGCATCAGGATGGAGTGAACTTCACTTGGCAGTATCCGAGGGAGCTCTTCTTCCTCCGTTGTTTCTTCCAAATCGTCTGTCAGATTCAGAGTTTCCGAGCCTGAAGGATTGGCCTGGAAAGTTGTTTCCAAATAGTTGGCCATCAGGTCAGCCTTTTCCGCATCCGTGCAGGCCTCTCCGTCATCCGTAATGATTGGATAATCTGGAGTGCGCGTGCTGCGAAGAGCTCTGGCAAGCTTCCAGACTGAGCCGTCTTGTATATTGAGCGAGGCCACCTTTTTCTTCCAGGACTCTCCTCGGAAGTGGAAGATGTTGTCCCTGATTTTGTGCTGGAGAGCGGTGAGTTGGCGTCGAAGATCAGGTGTGCCGAGCTTCTGATATTTCCTCCGTAGTCGATTCTTCTCCTGGATGTCCTTGACGATCCAGGCAGGGAGGTCAGCATATGTTGCCTCTTTAGGTTTCGACATCAGGGTCGAGGCCTTAAGTGCATGCAGGATGTTGTCCGCAAGGCTGTTGGCCATCTCGTCTAGCTGCTCTGAGGAAGTCGGCCTCTCATTTCCAGGAGGCAAGGACATTGTCAGGGTGCTTCCAAATTTCTTCCAGTCAGCCTTATTGATGTCCAATCTCTCAGGCTGTGGTTGTATCACCGGTCGTAAGCCCAGGTGTGTCACCACAGGGTTGTGGTCACTGCACAGCGAGGGCACACTGTAGGTGGAGATGGACGTGTGCAGTCCACGGTGAATACAGAAGTCCAAAATGTCTCCCTCTCCATTGTGGTGATAGCGCGTTGGTTCTACAGGAGCTGTTGCCTTTGCGCCCTGTTGGTCCAGCCATTTCCGGAGCTGTTCTCCCTTGGCGTTATGCGTCCTGGAGTTCGAGGTATGATGTTTTGCATTAAAATCCCCTCCCGCAAGAGTTGGGAGAGGAGTGTCAAATATGGCCTCGAAGTCCGTCTTCACAAACCTAGCCTTTGGAGGCAGGTAGCATGAGACGATGCGAAGCCTTCCTCTTGGAGTGACTACTTCTGCAATGGCAGCCTCCAAGGAAGTAGTCGGTGGGGTTTCTCTTGCATGGCCCTCAACGTCCGTGCGGAGAAGTATCGCTACACCCCCACTTCCACGACCTGTTGTGGGTCTGTCCTTTCTGATGACTCGGAACCCTGGGACGGTCCATCTCGTTCCAGTATGGAGATGGGTCTCAGAGATCAGGGCTATCTCAGCTTGCTGTTTTTTCAGGAACCGAAGAAGTTCCGGCGTTTTCTGCTTAATATCGCCATTGGCATTCCAACTGACGATGGTGAATCTACTGGTCCGGCGTGACTTAGGGGCCATTAAGAAGGGCCGTTAACGTCGCCATCGTCTGACCAAAGGCTACCATCTGCTGCTGGATAGCAGATGTAATGCCTACGAGTACTTGGAGCACGTCCTTCAGGGCTGCGGTCGGTACTGCCTCTTCAGTCGATGACCGTCCCCATGGCGATTGAGTGGGCCTCCCAGATGGAGGATATTTCTGTTTCTGTTGAGACCGCTGCTGAGGGGGCTGCTGCTGTGCTCTCCCTTTAGCTGGTTGGATCAATGGCGGAAATTCCTTGGGCAAGTCCAAGCGTAGCCTTGGAGCATCCCTGGTAGGGCCTGCAACAGCGCTCCCCAAGGGAGGCGCCAGCTGCTTCTGAGAAGAGACGTTACTCTTCTTCTTCTTTTGTCTATTGTTTCCGCCAGTGTTTGATGCTGCCTGTTGTTTGGCTGGTGGTCGCTGGCTCTTTCCTTTCTGCATGTCGTCCGCCACCTTGTAGTAGCGGCATTTCCTTGACGAGGCAATGTGATCTTCACCACAGTTGCAGCAAGTCGCAGGAGCTTCCGCTGACAGTGTGCAGGCATGCCCCGCATGAGGACCAGCGCACTTAAAGCATCTGGGCGCAGCTCGACAGGCTCGGGAACCATGCCCCCATCTGTTACAGTTGTAACAAATCTGAGGGGCCTTGTAGACATACGGCTTCAAGGTCACCGTTGATCCACACAGGCGTGTAATTGCCTGGATCTTGGCAGGAGTCCATTCCCCTGCAGTACGAAATGTGGCAGTATAGATGCCCGTCTGTTCCCCATCCTTGTTCTTGATGGGTTGGACATCTACAACGGGTGCATCCAGTAGCAAAAAACCCTCAGAGATGTAGGCAGCATCCATTTTCCGGTGAAGGCCTCGGACGACAAACTTCATGCGTCTCGCCTCTTTCTCTGCCCAGGTGCTGAATTGCGCCTTCGCTACACTAAGCATCTTTAGGACAGCTGTGTAGTCCTCAAAGGAGTTAAGGTGCAGGCGGCTGAACTCCGACTTGTTAATGCAACGGAAGTTCTTATCCTCTACCACGCTGTTTACAGCTTCCATGAAGTTGCGAAAGTCGTTGATTTCATAAACCAAAATCGGGGGTGGCCGTTTCTTCTTTAGCTCAGCCAACTGTTCCGTTTGCATGCCTTCCTCAGTCGGGCTGGCAATGTCTTCTGCTAGAGAAGCAAATCTGTTGGAGGTGGAGACCTCCGTAGACGTTCCAGGTACCGGGTTGGCTTTAGCCCTCTTTCGGACGTTTTCGTCCACAGTGATGAACGGTGCCCGCTTGGAGTGGCGAGGCTGGTCAGTAGTTTTTTGGCCCTGTAAAGGGCCGTTTTGTCCAACAGCGTCAGTGGTGATTCCGTCACTGGGTGAGTAGGACGTAGTCTGGCGTTGAGAAACGCCATTTCCATCAACTATCAACCCCCTAGGGGCCGGCGAGCTTTCCATTGCGCTGGGATGTATGGGTGTGCCAAGGCCCTTTTCAGGGCCACAAAAGTTGGAGGCCAGTAGACCTCAGTTGTTGGTGGTCCAGCAAGATCGAAAGATTTAGGCCAGCGGATTTGTGAGAGAAGACCTGTGCGGGTGAGAAGGTGGGGCTTGGTTAGCCACCCCCCGCAAACCCTAGTCTCTGGTCCACAGCGGATTATGTACTTCCTCCCTTTTTGGGGAGTTTTCCGACACCAGCCAGAGATCTAGGGATCTAGGGATCTCAATGCATCAGTTACCATAAGATGATAGCTCAGAATCAGATTCCTGGATTCCTTCTCAGCAAGGCGTGGGACCCTATGATAGCCCAATTAGCCAACGAGCGCTCAGCCAATAGGACCACACAATGCAACAACCAATCACCAACGAGAGCCAGCCAATAGGACTGCTCCATACAACAGCCAATCACCGACCTGCTGTCATCCCCCGGCAGGTATATAAACCTCCACAGAAATCTCCCTGGCACTCAGGATCCCTGAAGATGGCGACAGAGCTAGTCGCCGAAACGTCGGAAGAAATCTCCGAGACAACCCGGTTGGAAACCCGAGAAAAATTCACCATGATGATTCGCCGGGAAAGCTTCAAATCTTTCTTCATTGAGCAGGTTGATCAAGTTTTTTTATTTACAATAAAAATACAAGCATTGTCACGAAAACAAAAATACTTTGTCCTAACTCGTCTTACTTATATGATTTAACAAGTAGTAACTTGTTTATTTACCGCGCTCGCACATAGTCAAGATCTTAAAGGCTAAAAAAAAAAACACATTAAAAAGGTAGAATCTATTGCAGTTCGTAACTCACTCCGCTTTACTGACGAAAAGAGCCTATTAAAAAATTATAACTGATATTAACAAAAAGTTGATTTAAATCAACTTTTTGTTAATTAACATAATGATATCTAAGATGCAGTAGCGACAATTTAACAGTTTTATATAGTTTAAATTCCGTTTATAATCGATATTATATCAAAAAATTATAATACGGGTAATAAAATATTCACTTTAACCGGATACGATATAATTTTTGTATTTTATCCGAATCTTTTAAGCGGACAGTTTTCTATTCTATCCAACGTTGTGGTTGAAATTAAAGAATTTCCGTATCCCAATTGGATTTAAGAAAGTACGTATTAAATCATCACGAGTTTTAAATAGAATGTCTCCACGCATGTTTCTTTCTTTTCCGCTGGGGAACTAAGAGGGAAAAGCCTCCACTCGCTCTCTGAAAGAATGCCACCTTGCTCTTTGAAGACGCTATCTGCATCCGGCCGCGCAATCCTCGTAACCAGATCGCGACATCATAACATCTCACCGTAGAGAATCTCGCTGTTGTTATATTAAGAAAGTCGAAATTGTGCATCTCTTCGTTATTTATTACGCTCGTGGATATCAACAGCATTCATATGTTAGTAATAAATAATAATAATTAGCTACATCCATTTCGAAATTGTGTCACACTGCCTCCGAATAAATATACACGGGTAAATTATTATTTATTTGCCTTTTATTCTTTATTTAAAAAAAATAACTAATGGGAAAATTTTGTATTCGATATTAATTTCTTTATATATTTTAATATTATAAAAAAAATCAATTTTATAAATCCCATCGGGAATTTCATGAACAAAATTAGGGAATAAAGACACGATATATTCTCTTAGACTTATCTTGTAAGATTTAATAGCAAAATCTTTCGGTCTACGAAAATTTATTTTGACTTATTTTTTTCGGCTATTTTCAGAAAAAAATCAATTTTATAAATCCCATCGGGAATTTCATGAATAAAAATTTAGGGAATAAAGACACGATACATTCTCTTAGACTTATCTTGTAAGATCTAATAGCAAAATCTTTCGGAAAATTTATTTTGACTTATTTTTTTCGGCTATTTTCATATTTTTTGTGGAAAGTTCGTCTAGTAAGAGATATTTTGGAAAATGTTTTCGAATTTCATTTGATAAAAAATTAAGTATAAACTTTTAAAAATGTTTTTAGGTTGGTATTTTGGATGGTGGCGGATTCGAATCGAGTTAAAATTTCGCTGTTGACAGAGCCGAATGCGCAATATATTGGAATCGAATTAAACCTTCTGGGTTGGTATTTTGGATGGCGGTGGATTTGAGTACGTTAAAATGAAGCGAAATATTGAGCAGGTTGATCGAGTTTTTTATTTCCTATAAAATACATTTATTATTACGTTATAAATACACACAACACAAATAACAATCTTTTTTCAAAAGAGGTGGTCCATCGATATGAATTTCTCCTTTATTTTAGTGTTCCAAGTATGGCTGATATCGTTCCCTCTTACACCAATCTTCTAATTCTAGTAATTCGGGAAATGTGGCGACTATCTGATGGATGTCACGTGAATGATACAATTCAATTTAATCAAAGGTACACATTTCAGATCCTCCAAATTCATCCTCTTCCAACCATGTTCATGATAGTTCCGAATAGCCGACGCAACTTTATGTATAATTGCGAGTTGTTCCATAACTGAGAATTAATTATTTTCAAATCAATGAATGCTTAGATTTATAATATAATAATAATTTTAAATAAAAATTAAATTACCTTTGAGAGCGATCTTATGCGTAGAATATCTGGATGCGTCTTTCTTCGAGAAAAAATCCAAATGAAAACTTCTTATGTGCAAGGTTGCAAAAATGCTGAAGCGGCACGGCCGCGAGACTCTGCATAGCGATCTTGAGTCAGCGAACCGGATGTGATCACTGCAAAATGCCGAGTTCGTGCATACACCGGATGTGATCTGGAGAGTGGGAGTTAACGTGAACAATTTCCCAACTTGCGGTATATTTGAATCGAGTTAAAATTCGGTGCTCGGCGGTGATTTTAAATACGTCAAAATGAAACAAATATTTTGTTCCTAACTTGTCTTACTTATATGATTTATTAAGTCATAACTTGTTATTCTAGTAATAGATATTTTGAAAAAAAATTAAGCAACGACTCTTTTTAGAAAATTTCTTCGTAATATATGATCAGGGGTGCCGGTGGTGCAGTGGTTAGGACGCTGGCTGCTACTCGCCCGATGCTTGAAAAAGTCATCGGGTACGTATCCTGCGCGAGTAGGATTTTTTTCTCAAGGTCACCCGGCCCCCTGTTTGCGTGGTTTAGGATACCGCGCAAATTCAACTGTTCAGTCCTTCGGAAGGGACGCTAAGCCGTTGGCCCTCCTGGTGTTCTTCGTAAGAGCAGGCAAATGCCGGCACCGGGTTTCCCTCCTCCCTTTTGTGTGTGAGTCCGGTGTGGAAGGCAACGGTAAACCAGCACACCGTGTATGTATATATCCTAGTCAAAACCAATTAATTAATTAATTGGTAGGACCTGTCGCAAGACAGAACACGAATGAATGAATGAATACATGATCGAAAAAATGTTTTCCCAAACGAATTTTGACAAAAAATACGTTTTTTTAAAACATTTCTATGATAATATCAATAATCGTAAGTGAGATTTGAGAAATTAATTATTTTGTATATTACTGAATTTTACTAATTTTAGGTATATTCAAATTTATTTGGCAAATGTTTTTTTGGTTAAAAGATATTTAGGGTTTGTGGAAAGTTATTCTAGTAAAAGAAATTTTCAAAAAAAATTAAGCATCGGCTATTTTTATAAAATTTCTTCGTAATACATGATCTAAAAAATGATTCCCCGAACGAATATTGACAAAAAATACGTTATTTAAAACAATATTTCTCTGATTATATAAATAATCGTAAGCGAGATTGGATAAATTAATTATTTTATAGATTACTGAATTTTATTAATTTTCGTTATACTCAAATTTATTTGGCAAATATTTTTTTTTGTTAAAAACTATTTCGCGTTAGTGGAAAGTTATTCTAGTAATAGATATTTTGAAACAAAATAAAGCATTGGCATTTTTTAGAAAATTTCTTCGTAATACATGATCTAAAAAATGTTTCCCCAAACGAATTTTGACAAAAAATACGTCTTTTTAAGCAATATTTCTCTGATTATATAAATAATCATAAGCGAGATTTAATAAATTAATTATTTTATAGATTACTAAATTTTATTAATTTTCGTTAACCTCAAATTTATTTGGCAAATATTCTTTTTGCTAAAAAAAATTTCGCGTTTGTGGAAAGTTATTCTTGTAATAGATATTTTGAAAAAAAAATCGTTTTTTAAGCAATATTTCTCTGATTATATAAATGGTAAGCGAGATTGGATAAATTAATCATTTTTTAGATTTCCGAATTTTATTAATTTTCGTTATACCCAAATTTATTTGGCAAATATTTTTTTTTTGTTAAAAATTATTTAGCGTTTGTGGAAAGTTATTCTAGTAATAGATATTTTGAAAAAAAATTAAGCATCGGCTTTTTTTTAGAAAATTTCTTAGTAATACATGATCTAAAAAATGTTTTTCCAAACGAATTTTGACAAAAAATACGTTTTTTTAAGCAATATTTCTCTGATTATATAAATAAACATCAGTGAGATTTGTTAAATTAATTATTTTATAGATTACTGAATTTTATTAATTTTCGGTATACTCAAATTAATTTGGCAAATATTTTTTTGGTTAAAAAATATTTAGCGTTTGCGGAAAGTTATTCTAGTAATAAAAATATATTTTTCTTTGTTAAAAACTATTTAGAGTCTGTGGAATATTATTCTAGTAATAGATATTTTGAGAAAAAATTATCATTGGCTTTTTTTTAGAAAATTTCTTCGTTATACATTATCTAAAAAATGTTTTCCCAAACAAATTTTTACAAAAAATTCGTTTTTTTAAGCAAAATTTCTCTGATTATATAAAAATTACGCGAGAATTGGTAAATTAATCATTTTTTAGATTTCTGAATTTTATTAATTTTCGGAATATTGAAATTTATCTGACAAATATTTTTTTTAGTTAAAAAATATTTAGCGTTTGTGGAAAGTTATTCTAGTAATAGATATTTTGAAAAAAATTAAGCATCGGCATTTTTTAGAAAATTTCTTAGTGATACAGGATCTAAAAAATGTTTTTCCAAACGAATTTTGACAAAAAATACGTCTTTTTAAGTAATATTTCTCTGATTATATAAATAATCATAAGTGAGATTTTTTAAAATAATTATTTTATAGATTTCTGAATTTTATTATTTTCGGTAAACTAAAATTTATCTGACAAATATTTTTTTTTGGTTAAAAAATATTAAGCATTTGTGGAAAATTATTCTAGCAATAGAGATATTTTTTTTTGTTAAAAAATATTAAGCATTTGTGGAAAATTATTCTAGCAATAGAGATATTTTTTTTTGTTAAAAAATATTTAGCGTTTGTGGAAAGTTATTCTAGTAATAGATATTTTGAAAAAAATTAAGCATCGGCATTTTTTAGAAAATTTCTTAGTGATACAGGATCTAAAAAATGTTTTTCCAAACGAATTTTGACAAACAATACGTCTTTTTAAGTAATATTTCTCTGATTATATAAATAATCATAAGTGAGATTTTTTAAAATAATTATTTTATAGATTTCTGAATTTTATTATTTTCGGTAAACTAAAATTTATCTGACAAATATTTTTTTTTGGTTAAAAAATATTAAGCATTTGTGGAAAATTATTCTAGCAATAGAGATATTTTTTTTTTGTTAAAAAATATTTAGCGTTTGTGGAAAGTTATTCTAGTAATAGATATTTTGAAAAAAAATTAAGCATCGGCGTTTTTTAGAAAATTTCTTAGTAATACATGTTCTAAAAATTGGTTTTCCAAACGAATTTTGACAAAAAATGCCCTTTTTTAAGTGATATCTCTCTGATTATTTAAATAATCATAAGTGAGATTTTTTAAAATAATTATTTTATAGATTTCTGAATTTTATTATTTTCGGTAATCTCAAATTTATCTGACAAATATTTTTTTTGGTTAAAATATATTTAGCGTTTGTGGAAAGTTATTCTAGAAATAGATATTTAAAAAAAATTAAGCCACTGCTTTTTTAGAAAATTTCTTAGTAATACAAGATCTAAAAAATGTTTTTCCAAACGAATTTTGACAAAAAATAAGTTTTTTAAACAATATTTCACTGATTATATAAATAATCATAAGTGAGATTTGTTTAAATAATTATTTTATAGATTACTGAATTTTATTATTTTCGGTAAACTCAAATTTATCTGACAAATATTTTTTTTGGTTAAAAAATATTTAGCGTTTGTGGAAAGTTATTCTAGTAATAGATATTTTGAACGAAATTAAGCCTCTGCTTTTTTAGAAAATTTCTTAGTAATACAAGATCTAAAAAATGTTTTTACAAACGAATTTTGACAAAAAATACGTTTTTTAAGCAATATTTCGCTAATTATATAAATAATCATAAATGAGATTTGATAAATTAATTATTTTTATAGATTACTGAATTTTATCAATTTTTGGTATATTCAAATTTATTTGGCATATATTATTTGGTTAAAAAAATGTTCAGGTTTTCTGGACAGTTATTCTAGTAATAAATACGTTCTATTTTTATTTCATCTCGTCCTTCCATTCGACTTTCGACTTGTTAAATCATACAAGTAAGACGAGTTAGGACAAAGTATTTTTGTTTTCGTGACAATGCTTGTATTTTTATTGTAAATAAAAAAACTTGATCAACCTGCTCAATATTTCACATAATTTTTGGGGGAAAAAATGGAATCATTCAAAATATTTAGAATTTTTTTTTATTTTAACAAATAATAACATTGCGATTATTTACTTTTATGCTTAAATTCTTATTATTACTCTCATTATACATTTTTATTTCTTCGTCTGTAGTAACATTTAAAAATTTCTTGGGTAAAAACATCTTTACCCCCGACAAATCTTCATCTTCTCCTATCGTCACTACTAATGTCCAACCATATCTAGTATTCAATTTTTTCAAATAATGCTATTTCGTAGTTTTTATCTTGCACCAAATCCTCCTTATTTACGAAAGTAAATCTTCGACACTTTTTGAAATTTCGCCTTGAGAGAATCCATTTGTAAATGAGGGTTATTTTTAACAATTTAAAAACATATGAAGTAATTTTTCTCATTAGTTAAGTCAGATATTAAAACATATAGATTTTAAATCAAATTCCATACAAAAATGAATCTATTACATATAAATCAGATAATGAAACAAACAATTAGAGAATGCGTTATGAAAAAATGCATACGGACATCTAGAACAGGAATGAAATTAACTAGACGTAAATGATGATAAGTATTATTTTTAATATTTTTTTTAACATATGAAGTAATTTTCCTCATCAGTTAAATCAGATATAAAAAATATATAGATTTAAATCAAAATTCCATATAAAAAGAATGTATTACATAGATCAGATAATGAAACATACAATTAGAGAATGAGTGTTGTCAAAAATGTATATACACATCGGGAACAGGAATAAAATTAATAAGAAGTAAATGATGAGAAACGATTGAAAAAACTTACTTATCCCAAGTTTTTTATCCCGTGCTATTTTTCGTCCATGAATACACTTTTTCACCCATGGTGGTGAGTTTGGTTCGCAAATCAATCTCCCTTCCAAAATAGTTAATATTAAATCGCTATGATTTATATACGACGTAATTATTTCTTGTATAATTTTTGGTAAAATTTTAATATCAATAGCATTTTCAACTATGACTTCAATGGTATAGCTCTGAAGGCTTCTGGGGCTAGACATACAAACAAGAATATTTCAATCGTTTGTCACAATAAGCGTAAAACCAATGAATGGAATTGAATACAACTTACTTAAAGTCGGTGGAGACGGCAGAACTTATGAAATAAGCTCAATTTTAAAAGATGGCGTAGAAATATTTCACACAATTTGCTGATTTGAAATCGATGGTGAGGATATTTTTTGGATACGATTTTGTTTGTGAATACAGCTGCAGCAAAATATATGACAGGAGGTTCGATGCTGATAAAACGTCACATCAAGAAATATTATCACTAATTTTTTTCGTAAAGAAATAATCAATATCACTTATATCAATGCTATTATTAAAATCGTCAATTATAAAATCTTGAGAGGTCATCGAACACATTTTTCAAGGATCAGATGATTTTCAGAACCTATGAAATAAGCCCAATTTTAAAAGAATTCTTCCACAACGATTAAGTATTTTGAATGAAAATATGCTTACCAGATGGTGTAGAAATATTTCGCACAATTTGCTGATTTGAAATCGATGGTGAGGATATTCCTTGGAAACGATTTTGTTTGTGAATACTGCTGCAGCAAAATATATGACACGAGGTCCGCTGCTGAGAAAACGTCAGATCAAGTCGAGGACTCAAAGCGTTATGGCGTGGTACACTTTCGTCAAATCGCAAGTTGGGAAAGTGTTGACGTGATACTTTTGCGTTACCCCCACTCTCCAGATCACATCCGGTGTATGCACGAACTCGACATTTTGCAGTGATCACGTCCGGTTTGTTGACTCAAGATCGCTACGCAGAGTCTCGCGGGCGTGCAGCCTCAGCATTTTTGCAATCTTGCACATAGAAGGTTTCATTCGGTTTTGAGACTCGGCAGAGGACGGACGCTTGGGATTCGGCAGAGGACGGATGCGTGCATAAAGTGAGTTTTTCGAAGGAAGACGCATCCAAATATTCCAAGCATAAGATCGCTCTCCAAAGGTAATTTAATTTATATTTGAAATTATTAATATATTATAAATCTAAGCAATCATTGATTTGAAAATAATTAACTTTCAGTTATGGACTTAAAACAACTCGCAATTATACATAAAATTGGGTCGGCCATTCGGGCCTATCATGAACATGGTTGGAAGACGATGATATTGGAGGATTTGAAATTTATACCTATTGATTATATTGAATTGTATCATCCACGTGACATCCATCAGATAGCCGCCACATTTCCCGAATTACAAGAATTAGAAGATTGTAATAAGATGGAACGATATCAGCCATGCCTGGAACACTGCAATAAAGGAGAAATTCATATCGATGGACCACCTCCTTTGAAAAAAGATTGTTATTTTTGTTGTGTGTATTTATAAAGTAATAATGATTGTCTTTTATTGGAACTAAAAAAACTTGATCAACCTGCTCAATATTTCGCTTCATTTTAACGTACTCAAATCCACCGCCATCCAAAATACCACCAGCAAAATTTTAACTCGATTCAAATTTACCGCCTTCCAATATACCAACCTTACATTGCGCATTACAATCGTCTTTTGTTTTAGTTCCAACATTCTCCGAGTGGTGGCTCGACTGCTTTTCGATCGTCTTTTGTTATTACGTCAAATTCAAAATGGCGGACTGTGCTGAAAGCCTTAAATATACCCTACTGTCGATTCGGTTCCTGGCCTTGGGTTTATTTACCTCGCAAACCGTGAGTGTGAATTATGGAGTCGGTCCCTGGCGATGGAAGTAAAACTCCCGTAAACCGTATTCCATTAAAAGTCCTCCGATTGAGTAAATGTATAGTAGATTTTCAAGCGTATCTCAATAGCGGTAATCAATTCGTAGTCAGAGAACTCGCAATTTGTGATACCGATCTCAATTGCTCTCAATCGTGGGTTTTTGACTGCCCAAAGGATTTGTCACTAAAACGAGAAAACACTTGGTTAGCTCATAATCATCACAGAATTGCATTAGATGATGGAGAAGTTCATCATGAGGATTTCCAACGAGTTTTAAACAAATATATTTCAAACTGTCATTTAATCTTTGTAAAGGGATTACAAAAAGTTAAATTCCTTTCCTCACTTTTGGGATACTTAGTCATCGATCTACAAGTTTTCGGATGCCCCTCGATTAAACAACTACCATCAATGGGTAGATATTGCATGTTACCTCAACAAAAAAATGGTGAAGTCATTTGTGCAACGAACAATTGTGAATTACTAAGGAAATGGTTTCAGAGCAATGTTAATTTAGATAGGGAACATGATAGATTTATAACGTTTAACGATTTTCCCAAAAAAAGGATATTTTTAAATGTTACCAAAATGGCTAATATTGGATTTATTTTTACTGGTTATGAGGACGTCACCGTATGCTGTAAATGTGGTGTGAGCATATATTCATGGGAAAAAGGTGACGATCCTAAAGAAGAGCACGACAAATTTTCGAGAGGGTGTCCATTATTTAAAAGAACAATGTGATTCAAAATTGTAAACAAATGTCAATAAATACTTGAGTTAACCTATACCAATGTTTTTTATTTCACCCCTTGAATGTTACACCTTTCCGTGTTAATATACACAAAAGCAAGTCGACATTTCGAGTAATACCTGAAAAAAAATTGTCCGAACAGGGATTTGAACCGTGAACCTTTGACTCTCAATGTCACAGCTCTACCCACTGAGCTTTTTGGACAACAATAACAAACGTTACTTATTTCGTATTCGTTCAATATTCTACTACACAATGGTGCCACCCCATGCAATTTCGCAAAGCAGTCATCAACTGCCACAATGCTTTTAAATTTACGCCATTCAATTTTTCAACATGAATGCGCTTTTTGCGTTTCATTAGTTTTTGGCAACACTGAACTGTTCGATATATCGATCTTCACTTGGCAATACCGCTTTTCGAGCGGCATTTGTTCTTAGTTCCAACTTTCTCCCAGGGGTGGCGCCACAGGTCGGTCCCGTGAACGAATGTATACGTCTTTCAAAAGCTTGTGGCGGCTGCGCCAGGGGGAGGGAACTCTTATGGGGCGATTTGGTTCTCGTCAGATAGATCACGTTGGTGCAGGCACCGTGAAAGCGAAAGGTTGAGCGCTGTCGTCGCTCTAATTTGAATGGTAAGACAACCAATGAGTGAGCGCCAAGCGGCCAAGCCGATCATGTGGAGTAGTTGTGACTGTTGAACTAGGTAACTGCGAAACTGTAAGTTTATCCGCCATTACGGGAAATCTTGGGAAAGTGTTAATTTTTAGTACAGGTAAGGATGTTTTGACTATAGAGGAGTATATGAATGAATGGTTAACAACTTCATATATGCTGGTGATACATGTGACTCTCTGTGTGTGTTAATTAAGTTATTTTCTGTACGTTGCAACGTTTCCACTAGCTTGCAAAAATGAATCAACCAGAGAAGATGGTGCGTTCACGTAAGTGCTACGCACTAAACTGCAATCATACGAGGGGAACGACCGGAGATCTAAAGTTGAAATTACATTCGTTTCCTCGCACGGAATCTACGTAAGTACTATTAGCTATATTTGTAAAAATATTTTTGTAAGTCGACAGAATTGTATGCAGTAATACCTCGATATACGAAGTAGAAGCGCTCTGTGAGTTGCTTTCGAGTATTGAAACAATATATCGATTAATTAATGTACTTCTGTATTTTATTACCTACAGTACTACATATTGTGTAATAATATTACGTACCGAGAAAAATAAAGAATGAGTTACGTTTCTTTTTTAGATTAATCTTACTATGGTTGTGTTTACGTATGTGAAATTATATCCAGATTGCAATTTGGAACACACGAACCTTGTTCTACCGCCCAACTCAGCTTAGTTGTTATTTTTGATCCTTTAAGTGACTGAGAACCTTCTCTCGGATGTGTTTGTTTATTCCTAAGAAAGGCTGTGGCCTTATATCTATTGCATAATAAGTACAGCCAATTTGACATCCTATACATATATGTATATGTCCTGGGATGAATAACAATTATTATTGTTATGGGATTGCAATTTTTAACTTGAAACCTCTCGTTTCGAGATACGGCGAGTATATCGTGGACTACCTGTAGTAAAAAGGTCACTTATTTAGTGTACAGATTATTCGCATATCGAGTTATTACTGTAGTTAGATATGTATCTCAGCATTTTCAACTTTAATAATAGTAACCATTTAACGAGATACTTCACTGTCTTGTTTTCATGTGATGCATATCTTCACTTTAGGCTCTTTAGGAGCAAAGTTGTATTTGATGCATATGTTGAAGTGTTAATAATTCTGTAATGTTATCATTCCAGGTGCCGAGAATGGGTTGCAAGGGCTTCAGCTTGGCAAACATAAAGCCACTGTTATTGAAGATGCTTGATGGACATTGCATGAACCTTATACAATAATTGCCCTCTTGCCTTTCCCTTAATTGAGGCTGACTGGCTGATTTCATGTTGGTCCATATGTACTTTATCAGGTGTGCGTTAGTGGTAAAATACTTCATATACTTAATGGTTGGTGACTAACTTGAATGTTTCATCGCTATTTCAATCAACATTTGCTTTGATTCCTATGCTTATTGATTCATTGAGACTGGCAAAAGTCACTTCTGTTCATACTTTGTCATGACTTGTTTCTTTATTATTGTTATGATGTTTGTCTGGTGGCTGGCTTCTGCAGCTTTCATATGTTAATTATTCTTTCGTCTGTTACAAACATTCTACTATTATTTTTTCAATGTGTGCATGTTTCCTATATTTATTGAACAATAATTGATCTATGTGGTTCAATTCCATTTAATATCTGTTATATGTAAATATGTACAATATTTGTTCTGCAATAAAACTATTTAAATTATTATTCTTTCTATTCTCACCCATTACTCCTCTGGTTACGTTATTCGTAAAAAGGTTTGATTTGCTAAATAAAAAAATTAGCGTCATTTATTGAAAAATAATGAATAAAACTAAATTGGTGCATAATTTTTGAAAATTGCGCTCGCCGTCTGTACGAAGCTGCTATTGGCTGCTGAAATTAGTCTGCTAGCTGCCTGTTCTCCGCTTCGATTGGCTGTAAAAATGACGTCATACGTCAACGCAACAGCAGCGCCAGCTAGCCAGTGCCTGCACCAACGTTTTGTACTAGCCAGCTAAGACCACGATTTTAACATGGGAGTTCCCTCCCCCTGGCTGCGCAGAAGTCGAAAATGAGTCCGGACGAGTCCATTAGTGAAACGTCACAACCGCGGGGGTGAGGGTAGCATTCACGTGGAGAAAACCCCTTCACTCTCTCCTGAGGTTAGCTCCACGTGGTCAAGTTCTTGTACCAACTTCTGTGCTTTATAATTTTTACTTTTATATTTTTGTTATCGTTATTTCTCATCGCTGTTTTGATTATTTTGTTTTTGAATCTTTATTATATAGTTTTTGTTATTTCGTTATTGTTATTTCGTTTTATTTATTTTGTTTTTGTTATACCTTTTTCGTTAATTCGTTTTTGTTATTTCGTTTTTGTTATACCTTTTTCGTTAATTCGTTTTCGTCATTCCAATAAGCACATTTTATGCGAACGGAGTGATATTCGTTTGAAGCGAATCGCATATTTAAGAGCAATAAGGAGATATAGAGAGGAAGGGCGGTCAATTGTTTATACTGACGAAAGTTATATTCATTCCACGCACTCTGCTCCATATCAATGGTCGAGCGGGGATGACACGGGATTAAAAGTTCCTGTATCTAAGGGTCAGCGACTCATTATTATTCGTGCAGTTATGAGTTATTTATTATATTAATGTACATGTGAAAGTAATTATATGATTTCCATTGACTACAGATAGGATATACGTTCATTTTTTTTAAGTGGAGAATTTGGATTTGTGCCGCATTAACTTCTAATTTTTAAATCGGGTCTGAAAACAGGAGATTACCATGGAGACATGAATAGTGCAAACTATGAAAAATGGGTGAAAAACCAGTTACTCCCCAATTTACCCCAGAACTCCGTCCTTGTGATGGACAATGCGTCCTACCACAACGTGGAGCTTGACCGCCCGCCGTGCAGCAGTTCCAGGAAAGATGTAATGAAGGCATGACTGGATACAAGGGGAATGCAGTACTCAACGACTGAAACTAAACTCGAGTTGTACGATAAAATTAAGAAAATTAAGCCAGCTCATAAAATTTTTGCTGTGGATATAATATTAGCCGATCATGGACATTCGACGCTTAGGCTGCCTCCGTATCATCCTGAATTCAACCCAATCGAAAATATTTGGGGTATATTAAAGAATTGGGTATGGTCAAGAAACACAAGTTTTAAACTAAATGAGGTGAAGATATTAGTGGAAGAAAAATGTGCAGATATCGGGAAAGCAGAGTGGCAGAATGTATGCGAACGTGTAAAAAAAACTGAAGCTGAATATATAAAAAACGAGATGATAATGGATGATATTGTGAATGAGGTTATCATAACTTCGGATTCAGAATCCGGAGATACAGATTCATCTGAATAAAATATTATTGATGAAAATGTATCGATGTGAATGTGTATAATAAAACCTTTCTTTGAAATATTTATTTTTCTTTTGGAAATCCTTTCCTCTATTGTAGCTGACTTTCCATTAAATTGCGGGTATCATACGATATGAATAAGAGCAAAATCGTATTACCACAACCTATTGTTGATAAACGACCGGATATTACTTAGTATTACATTCTTGGGTTGGCTACGCTGGCAGGCGGCAACACCATTCAGCTCACTTTCCCCTTAAGCTACCCATTCCCTGACCATTCCCCTCCATGTCACGTGACAGTTCGCGCATCTCACCGCCGTAAGCTTTTAAGACCACTATAACGTCATAAATCGAAGATGGCGGCTGCAATAATGCAATAAAAGTTGGGGTGGGGGGCCCAGAGTCCATTTTTCTCTCCTACTGACCAAGGCCCTTCCTGCATGGTCGGTGTTGGGGTTGGAGTACCCCTGCCAGGTTGACAGCAGAGCTATGAACCTGGACTGGCTTGGAAACATTATATTACATGGTGTGTGGACAGGTTTCTATTGGCAGCCAAGATGTCAAAGCCGCCTTTGCCTCTTGGGTGGAGGATAGAAAGAGGGGCCCATAGCCGCAATGGGGCGTTTAAACCTGTCCCAAGGCAAGACCCTAGTGGAAGCTATCTGGTGGATGATAGGCACCGCATGACGACTGCACTTGGTGTAGAATGCATTAGCTCTCCTTAATAAGGTTTGCTCTAATGGTTCTACACCAGTGGTGGATTCGAGCTCCCTGACCCTGACGAAGTCCCTCCATGTGACCTGGAGGATAGTTTGCAGGGCTGCGTTCTGGGAAATGCAGAGTTGGCAGATGTGGGTGGGCGCCACCCCCGACCAGATAGGGGAGGCATAGAGAATAATTTGCAGTACGCAAGACTTGTACAGCTGCACCCTGGTTCCAAGCATCACCTCTTTGGAACCCAGGTTGGGGCCAAGCCTGCTTACTGCTCCGCCTTGCCTTTCACACCTGCAATATGTCTTTTCCAGGTCAGGCTCCTGTCCAGCGTTACGCTGAGGTATTTGGCCTTGCTGGACCAAGGGATGACCTGACTGAGAACAGAGAGTCAAATGGAAGGTTGCTGCTGCCCGGACCTTTCATTGAACATGACAGCTGCCATCTTCCCTGGATTAACAGCAGTCCTCCACTTATGGTACCACTCGCAGGCCCTTCTTCCCGCAGTCCTCTTATGAGCTTTTACCACCCTCTGTCTCTCAACACCTCCTCCTCTCTTTTTCATGACCTCAATAATGAGCAACTTCCAATACTTGCATAGTTATCAATACTAATGATATGAAACTTATATTGGCCGAGTTATATAAATTTCAGGGAAATATTTATTATGGATTTATAGCAATTATTATGCGTATGATAGGATGCTGCAGTTTTTATTAACTTAATCGAGGAACGTATTCTTTGCAATACCTAAGGTGAAAAATTATTATTGTTTGTTTTATGAAAGAAAACATGAAATAAATATACTATTTACACAAAATGTACACATATGATTCTTTTATATTATAGAAATTTATAAAATTGCCCATGTAGTTGGTATCAAAGTCAATGTTAGAAGCAAGCAAGCTGATATTTAATTCGAAGTCACCATACTTTACACACTGCATGGTAAAATCAGAGATTGTCATATAATTTTTCATGATTTGCCAGATTTGATTATAATGTTAAATTATAATATATGTTTTAGTTGCAGCATAAATAGGGATTTTGAAAAGAGATAGTTGAAGTGGTCACTTTCTTCCCAGAAATCTTCCTGACTGAGGGAGAGGAGAAGGAAGAAACAATTTTCCTCCTTTTAGAAAAAAGGGGATTGTGAAGAAAGAAAAGGGAGATGATTTAAGAAGGAGCTCGCATTACAAGGGAAAAGAAAACAAGTGTAATGGGTGAGGGTTAAGCTTGAAAAGGGCATGGCACTGGGTGAAGCATACGAAACAAATTAGTTACTATTCATTGTTGCAGAGTGATTTGTTGTTCTTAAAGGCATCCTCACCATATGGGTTTCAGGTGTTTAACTCCACCCGTTGTGTCTACAAAGACATACTCTCCATTATTTTGCTGCAAGATTTTCATCAGTGTGGTTGTGCATGTCAGAAGGCTTCTTGGTGTGAAGTAGACCTGCATACATAATTATTTTCATAAGTTTCTCCGAGGCTGTGATCGTAGTAATTATTTTCAGCTATTCTCAATATTCATCCTTAGAAGGTGCCATTATTAGCTTGAAAGAAAAGCAACTTCAAACAGCCAAAGCGGTACATGTTAGTGAAGCTTATTCTTTTAAATGTAGCTGGAAATTTTTCCGGGTCTAACAAATTTTTCAAGTTACAGCAGATAAAACACACAGATAAAAATTTAAGTGAATTTTTAAAAAAATATATAATTATGTGCTAGCTATCGGACCGATTAGTTTCTAGCAGTACCTATATACTTTTTTCCTCCATTGGAAAAAATTGATCATAATGCATAATGAAATTAATGAAGTCATTTCTGATTTATTATATATGATTCTGATTTACTAATTCCCAAAAGCCGAACACCAGAGTTTGATACACAAGCACATACATGATAGGGGGAGACTGTTGGTGGTGTTGGTCATACTGGACCCGCTGGCATTCTTTCCTGCTGTTGGTGTTCTCCACTGCACGTTGCCGGGCCTCCCTCACCCGGTCGAGGAACTGCTGGTATGTCTCACCTGCATCCTCCGGTAATGGGAAGGTGCTTTCCTCTGGCAGCATGGGCAATCACCCATGGACCAACTGGAATGGGCTGTATCCTGTTGTCTCCTGTTCTGCCGTGTTGATGGCAAAGGCCGCATGCTGGACAAAGACATCCCAATTCCCCTGCTGCCCCTTGGTGTAAGCAGACAAGGCTTCCGTGAGAGTCCTGTTGGTTCTCTCATACAAGCCATTTGTCTGTGGATGGTAGGCAGCTGCCATCGCATGTCGCACTCCCAGAATCCTTAATGTCTCCTCCAGCAGTTCAGCAGTGAAGCCAGTCCCCCTATCACTGATCAGCTTTTCTGGGGTTCCATGTCTCAGGATCAGGCGGTGCAGCAGGAAGGATTTGACGGTGGATGCCCCGGTGTCTGGTACAGCCTTAGCTTCCACCCAACAGGTAGCATAATCGACACAAACAATAATGTGCCGGTTTCCTAGCGGCGTGAGGGGAAAAGGGCCCACGTGGTCTATTCCTGCAATTGAAAATGGTTGAGTGACGGCTGAGATCAGGTTTAGAAATCTGACTGGCCTCCCCAGTGTCTGCTTGTGTCACTGGCAGTGGGAACATGTGAGGATAAACCCTCGCACATGCCTTGAGAGGCGCACCCACCAAAATCTTTTGCGTATGCGTGCTTCCGTCTTTTTAAGGCCAAAATGGCTTCCTTTGGCCCCAGCATGACAGTCGTCCAAGACTATGTGCCGAAGCGCTCGTGGGACATCCAAAAGAAGCTTCTTACCTCGGCCGTGGTTTACGCGGTAGAGAATACCTTTGCACAACCTGAAGTGCTGTCGCCACTCCCTGCCATGTGTTGCCTCTTCAACGTCCCCTGGGTCTCTGTCCAAGCACCGCATGATCTGTCCGAGGTTAGGGTCAGCGCATTGTTGTATAACAACATCATCTGCCCTCACCCCATTAGGCACAATCGCTCCTGCAAAAAGCTCTTCCAGGACCTCGGTCCTTTCCGGTCCTCCATTGGGATTGCGTGACAAAGCATCTGCCACTACGTTGGCCTTTCCCTTGCGATGCACAAATTGAACGTCATGCTCCTAAAGAGCCATGACCCACCGACCGAGTTTTGCACTACTATTTTGCTTTTGGTAAAGCCACGTCACAGCAGAGTTATCCGTCACTACGGTGAACTGCAGCATCCTATCATACGCATAATAATTGCTATAATAAATCCATAATAAATATTTCCCTGAAATTTATATAACTCGGCCAATATAAGTTTCATATCATTAGTATTGATAGCTATGCAAGTATTGAAAGTTGCTCATTATTGAGGTCATGAAAAAGAGAGGAGGAGGTGTTGAGAGACAGAGGGTGGTAAAAGCTCATAAGAGGACTGCAGGAAGAAGGGCCTGCGTGTGGTATCATTTATTTATTTCCATGCGGCCCCTAAACAGCCGTAATCGGCCTTTTACAAGGGGCTCATTAACATAATAACAAGGACTATCACAAACATCCATGCCCTAGGTGAAGAAAAACCCACCTAGGCGGGATTCGAACCCGCGACCTTTGGATTGGCAGGCAAGGACGTTACCCTGCCACCACCGAGTGGAGGACTGCTGTTAATCCAGGGAAGATGGTAGCTGTCATGTTCAATGCAAAGTCCGGGCATCAGCAACCTTCCATTTGACTCTCTGTTCTGAGTCAGGTTATCCCTTGGTCCAGCTAGGCCAAATACCTCGGCGTAACTCTGGACAGGAGCCTGACCTGGAAACATATGGACAACATATGACTTTTTCTATATTTATATGGCAAATTACAAGTTGTTAGCTCAGGGATCATTGTCAATATTTACTTTTGGTTGACAATTAAGAAAAGAAAAAGGAGCGTTACTAAGATGTAACTAAGTGCCAATTGTTAACAATAGTCTTTGGTAGGTGGCGTGGTGGTGGCAGCTAAGAATATAAGATATCCCTTAAACAATGCATGGAAAAATGTATCAAACAAAGGTCATAGAAAATAAAATATCCTACAACTTTTATTCCAGTACATTTTTACATTGATCAAATATTAAAGCAAATATTTCAAAATAATGGATAAGTGACAAGAGTAAACACCCACTTCCGGTCAACTGATTTTTACTAAAAACTAATCAGATCTTCTAACTTTTACAAAAATGGTAAATATAAAATTTTGCATCTGATTAATAGTTTTTGAGTTAGAGCGCCAACAAAAATCTATCACATACAGACAGATAGACAGACACACAGACATCATCGAGAAAATAGTCAAAACGTTTTCAGGGGACCTTAAAACATGTATTTCCGTTGAAATCTCAAATTCAATTTTTATCATGAAAACAATACTTCGTTTATGGAGAAAGTAAAAAGATCGTTAAGAGGTGTCCCAAAGGAGGGCAGCTATTAGGTGTGGTTTCACAATATATTTAGATTGCAGGGCCCCTGACTGCTTAGGGCCAGGGGCCTCCAATTGTTTACCACCAGGAGCCCCAAAATGTTTAGCGCCAGGGGCCCTAAAATGTTTAGTGCCAGGGGCCCTAGGAGGCATAAATCTGCCACTGCTTCTGGGTTATATGCTAAAAGTCACATAGTGATCTATCATTAAATATTATTTTTAATGACCTGTCAGCTGACAACTAAATTAGGTCCTCCTTCAATTTTGTTGAAAGTAAAGAATTGGAAACAACCTGATTTGCAAAAGGATTTGTTGCCCAGTCATCAAAGTCATTTTCTTTCTTAATTCCTTGAAAGTATACCAAAAAGGCTTTACCAAGATTTATCAAATGACTGTTAATTGTACTTGATACTCTTTCACTTACCCAATATACACAAAAAGGGATGGGAAAATCAAAATATTGTTTTCCATACAACTTTGCCAATACAATATTTTTTGATAAAACTCTTTTATCTTATCATGTGCTTTAAATGTATTTTTGTCAAAACCTTGGAGCTGTATATTTAGGTCATTCAATTTATGGAAAATGTCCACCATATAACCTTATTGGCAAATCCAGTCCTCATTTTCAAACCAATTTGCCAAATCAAACTTACTTTCTGTCAGAAAAAGTCTGACTTCATTTTTCAATTCAAATAAACATGTTAATATGCATCACTTCTGATTGCGACAATAGCTGGGTATGAGTTGATCCCATTTCCTCACATATCACTTTCAAAAGATGCAAATTTAACGCCCTTTACTTAATAAAATTTACCATTTTAATGGCAACATCCAATGCTCTGTGTAAATCAGGACTTAACTATTTTGCAACCAAAGCTTGCTTATGAATAAAACAGTGTTCCCAAATTAATTTAGGGTTTAAAGGGCGGATATGAGCAATAAGGCCGCTCTTGTGTCCCCTCATTGCAGCAGCGCCATTTGTAGAGGTACATATGCACCATTCCAAAAGTAAGCCTGAGTTAACTCAAATAAAAGTATCTAAAGTTTTGAAAATCTCTTCACCAGTTGCATTCCTAGGCAAGTCTTTGCATGCCATAATCTCCTCAGTAATGCCATTTTCTTTGCTGTAATAGTGGAAATAAATTATTAACCGGGAATGATTGGCAACATCCGTGGATTCATCGATCTGTAAGGCATATCTTTTATCAACCGCAATTTCTGGCACAATCTGCTGGAGAATGTCTTCTGCCATTTCATGTACTCTACGAAGTACAGTGGTGTTTGAATAGGGAATCGATTTAATAGCAGTAATGGACCTGGCATCTAACATCTTTTTAGCTATCAAGGCACATCGGTAAAAGCGCACATTGGCCGGGAAATGTACGGATAATACGTATTTCTGGAAACTTAAACTTACATTTACCAAGCTTGGTGGTAAATGTGCACATTTACCGGTAAATGTACATAGTTACCGATTACGTGCATTTACCGAACATAAACATGGCAACTAGAGCCCTGCACGGGTATGATATTTTCCACCCGTACCCGCAGACTACTAACCCGTACCCGACCCGTACCCGCAGACTACTCACCAGTACCCGACCCATACCCGCAGAATGTTAACCCGCACCCGACCCGTACCCGCAGTCTCGCACCCGCACAGAAGGCCTACTTGTCCCACCCAACTCATATTTTTTAACTGTTTGGTTCTCGAGACACAAATCCGTAGCAAGAAATCGTGAAAAAATATTTCTGAGTCAGTCATTTATTTTGTATAAATTAAAATGAAATGCAATTGTACACTAACATTCATTTTTAAGATCGAAAAAATGTATTTCAAATATCTAAGATTTATTTTTACAAAAATTACAAATTTTACAAAATAATTTAATTGAAAAATGGAAACAGTAATTAATAGCATCTACCCTGAGATTTAAAATGACTATTTAAAAATAGGACATCATCCACGTCTGCGGGACCTAAACTGTTTCTTCTTTTACTAAAAACATGTCCCGCCAATCAAAAACACCTCTCTGATGGAGCACTGGTAGCTGGTTTTGCAAAAATACGATTCGATAAAATACTTAAATTTGGCAAACAATTCTTTTGCTTATCCCACCATTTCATCAAATCAAAATTATTAGTAATGTCGTCAGATACTTTTAAGTCAATATATGCAGTCAATTCGTCTGGATAAATATGATCATTTACTGTGTCTGTATCCATTAAGGTGTCTAACATTTTATACCTTTTTATCGGTTGCTCTACAAGCGTACACGGATTTGGTGTCACGCATTATATTTAATGTCATCAATACTTACTTTAACTTTCTCATGGATTTCATACCTTTCTTCAGTTTTTAGCATTTACACACTTTTTAGAAGGGGGTGAAGAAAAACAGAAATTTTATAAATTTTTAAGCCCATCTCCTGACACTATCTCAAAAGGTCTCAAATCTCTAACTACAAGTTCGACACAGTCATCTAAAACTTTTTTTTAGCTTATAAATTTGATAAATCGCTTTTTTTCGGTACAAGAAAATTTGTAATTTTAGACGCCTTCTTTGTTACTTTACCACTTGTGTCGCAATAAACTTGTTTCCAGCTTCCTATTATCATAACGATAAACATTTTATAACTACTGCAAGCGATTGTCTTCGAAATCAGTTCTCCCTTTTCATTTAAATTTCACAGAACGTTTCCCAAATTTTTGATTTGGTATTTTCTTTTCTACTTAGGATGTACTTGAACCTTAAAAGTTTCCTTCTTATCTGATCAGTATTCATTGTTCAAATCTGAAGGGTAGATAAAAGTAATATTTCGATTAAAATTGAGATTTATAATTGAATGATGCATTAACTTATAATTGAGAATTTCACAAACCGTTCAATCAGCTGGTATTGGTTTCTTTTAAGGATGTGGTAGATTGATATTCTGTCACAAAAGCCGAGATCACATATAACTCACCAGTGTAATTTTATAAAATAACTGTCGTTCCTTTCTCTCGCTAACAAAGTATAAAAGAATACAACTCACACGCGATTATTTGACGAAAAAATATTATATATTTGAACGTTAAATAACATGTAAAGAATGATGATAGGCACTCTTATATGTAACCACGTCTCTTCAAAAGCGAATTCACGAAAATATATGTTACTTGCATGAATGGGCAAAACTAACTGGTTAAAAGGGAGAGTTCTCGTACAAACCATTCCGTCATAATTACATTGTACTACATAATTCTCCTATTCACTCTATCTCACTCCCCTTCCTACATTCTCTTCTACTAAACGTAATCGACAATCGCTTGCCAATTGCAACTTTGTATCTATTTATACAATTAAAGGAATCGTTTTTTCGTAAGACACTTTTCGTGACACATGATGCACAAAGCCTGCGATCTGCAGACCTGCATAAATTGCAAATTTGTATCTTCCTATATAACGCTACTTTTGACCACGAGGGTGTGCTTTACTAGGAGTAAAAGGCATGTGGAGAGTTCCTGTGCCTACATTGGCGAAGCAAATTGAATTTGGAATTAAAACTAGTTTTCGTACCCGCTCTTTACCCGCACCGGTGCGTTTTGTGTCCGAACCCGACCCGTACCCGCATGGAAGCACTATATACCCGACCCGACCCGCAACTTTTCTGCGGGCACCCGCGGGTCGGATCGGGTAAACTGCGGGTATGCAGGGCTCTAATGGCAACGGCAGGATTTTAGGGCAATGTCGGTTTAAGGCGGGTGCGAAGGGTGCAAGGCACCCAGCGCAAAACTTTTATGGGCGCAAAATCGGGGAAGCAAGACTCAAAAAATATTTTTTTTACTTTTAATTGACATCAGAATTAAAATTCAAATAAAAATTGTAGAGAGGTTATTGTTAGAGAGAGAGAAAAGAGAACAGTAATTTACTTTTACAATGTTCCCTTCCATTTCTTATTTACATCTCTATGATTCTCCTTTGCACCGTTCAGAAGATCATTTCCGTTGTTGCCATAGTGGCTGAAATCAAACATGTAACCTTTGCAAGTAGTCGGTCATTAAGCAATTTGATTCTCCTTTGTTGTGATACCAGGGTATGTTAATGTTCACTTTCCTCAATACCGACAAATAAAATAACAATGTATAAATATATTTCAAATAGGAATACAGTAAAACCTCTCATTAAAGGAAATTCACGGAAATAATTTTTTCATCGATTCGTTTTTCAGAAGTTCGTCAGCCGAAGGTTAATGGGTGTTGCATAAATTCAGAGATGATTAATCGATTATACAGAAGTAACAGGGTTATCCGAATGAAGGCAAATGCAATTATTATGCAGAAATCGCATAATCTAACCAAACCAAATCCTCCACAAAAATGCGTCAATTATACCTTTTCTTAAAAAGTACTACTTAAGAATTGACACACTACCCCGTTTGCGGGAATTTCGATCTACACTTCATTACCTTACACATGCTAATACTATTAACTTCACCTGCTACTGTGATAAGTGGAAAAAGGTCATTTTCAAAATTAAAGTTGATAAAAACATTTGTGCTCCACAATGGGACAAAAAAGACTGAATGAACTTGCAATAATTAGTATAGAGAATTAAACAGCAACAAAAATTAATATAGACAAATTAATAAAACATTTTGCCAGGTTAAAACCTCGAAAAGTTTTATTTTCTAAATTTGAGTTTTGTAAAATAATTTGTTTTATGATGTACAATGGCTGTTATCTGCCATTTGTATTTGCAAATAGTATTTCAAATTTTGTAATGAAAAATATTTAATTTTGAAAAAACGCGCAAAATGTTTTTCCCGCACCCTCCACATTTTTAGCTTGGGCCGGCACTGTTTTAGGGCCTTGAAAATTGGACGGCATGGTGGGTTATATAATATATATATATATATATATATATATATATATATATATAATTTTGCATCTTTTTTCTGTAACTTGAATATCTTCAAATGCTGTGAGAAATTAATTGCCCCAGAAAATGATTCCATAAGTAATTTGGGAATACAATTCACCAAAATACATGGTGAGAAGTACATTGCCACTTAGAGATTGTTTTAAATACCTTAACATGAAACATAGTGAGCTCAGTTTGCCTGCTAAGACATTGATGTGAGTTTCCCAGCTAAAGTTATTATCAATATAAAACACACGATGTCTTTACAAACTATAACAAATTTTTTTACTTACGTTCTCGTCTATGTTTAAGTGGGCATGTTAATAAAATGAAACTGAATTTCACTGTTAAATACGAGTAAAAATAATATCTTATAACTGTTTTTGAAATGCTTAAAATACGAGACCATATCAGCAAACGTTTTTGGGGCACCGGGACAATACGTTGAAAGACGGTACATCTAATCACTCTAGATTGGATTTACTGCTGTATTTATGAAGAATACCTAATATCCTCTCTAGAAACACCCTATTCTCCTGTAAAAGTTGTATTACTTGTCTGTCTTTTCTCCTTACATGTATCTTAGTAAACATCTTTCTATTAGATAGAAAAAAATATACCTTTTAATTTAGAAATCATTCTTCGCTGTATTTCTCGCATTTTAATTCTATATGTTTCATTATGATTTATCAATCTTTAGGTTACTAGCACAATTATGGCTGGAAATCTAACCCAATATGCCAATATGGTCAAACCAAAAACAACCGAACAAATATTCCCGCACAAGATCATTAGCGTCTCTAGTGGCGTAGACGAGAAAAGCAGGAGCGAATTCTCCTGTCAATTTTTTCCGGTAATCTCTGTTGATAAATACGGAACGTTCAACGTTTTATGTAACGCGACATGGATTTGAATGTCTTACTATCCACTCTCAAGTTGGACACCTTAGATAATGATTGGGTTGACGCTGTTTGGGATAATGAATTCATGCAAGTGGAAGAGCTCCCGGTGGATTATATGACTTCTGAAGAATTCGACCAATGTTTACAAGACTTTAAGGCAGGATTGGTCAAAATACTTGCTGACAGTTCTTTGGACAACACTAAGTCATTTAAAATTTGGGATTCCTTGGGTCCCCACGTGAGAACCTTGTTACCTATTATGTATTATTTCATGAAGCAAGGAAGTAAAGAGAATGAAGACAATAACTATAGACTGGCTTGCTTAAATTCTGCTAGCTTGTACTTTGTTTTACTTTCAATACCTGGAAGCTCGGCATTCAAAGTATTCCGGAGATTATTGTATGAAACTGCTCTTGAATCCTTCAAGTTATCCGCATTATTACGAGATGAAACATCGAGTAAAAGAAGGAGCCAAAATGACGCTTTCGACGAAGAAGACGACCACAGTTTGTTTTATGGACAAAAATACTTATTAGCGGAAGGATTAAACTGTGCTCTTCGTGATCTTTTATCACTTATTAAATCTTTCTCCCTAAGTGATAAACCCGATTCCTTTGAAATGACTGTTGAGGCAGTGGCGTCTCTAACATCAGTTGATATTAAAGTTCGTCAGCTCAATTTTAGTAACTTGGTTAATTCTGATTTTAATCCATCGACTCACAAGTAAGTAATGTATAAAGCATCCCACATATTTAAATATTTTTATTAGGTTTAACCGTGTGAATGTGATCATTATTATGCATTTGTAAATAGTATGGAATTTGCTTTATTATTGGTTCAGTGCCTTAGGCAATCGTCAGTTACATAATTTCTTTTTTTAACTCGGCATAAATTTATTTTTTAGGATTGGGGGAAATTAATTTTAAAGAGTCGTAATTTTTAATATAACGGCATTGTTAAATGCATTTATGTTCTACTATTATCTAGTAAGCATCTTGTACATTGTAGTTTGTTAAATAGGGATTGTATTTAATTAACAAAATTGAATGCTGCATAAAAAATGATGGTGATATGTAAAATTATACACCATTACAATCTTTTATAGACTTTTATTTCTTAATTCTAAGTAGGCATCATTATGAAATAAAGTTTAGGAGTTAAAAAAGAGTGATCTTAAATAAACTACCCAGCTCGCATATTGGCTTGAATACAGTACATAATTATAATGGCCGTAAATTTGTTGAGTACTATTTGATGACTCCTGGAATTACCTTGATCAGCTATTAAATCTTCAAACATTTTTAAGGGGTCCACTCATATTTAATGCATTCTGCATTAAATATAGGCTTCCTATTCCTTTATAAAGAAGAATAGACATTTTTTAAAGCATTGTACTCAATAGTTATTTAAATATTTGATTTCATTCAGGTTATAAAGGTGCCTTGTTATGAAGGTTTCATTATGTTGTTTTTACGGAAATAACAATAGAGAAATGTTTTGTGAGTTAGAGAGCCTTCTTTGTTCAGTAACCATTGCCAAATATTGCTTACTTCTTTTAGATGATAAATTAGTATGTAGAATTTTGGCCTATATCTTTGAATGGTTTTTTATTTGTAAATTGAATTACATATTCTAATTACTAAACTTAATAGCTAGTAATTATGAAGTTAATTCATTTAAGTGATTCTATTGTTATCTTAAGGTGTTGGCTACTTTGCAGTTATTTTATATCACAGTGAAATGTTAAGGAATCATTTAAGGTTTATATATAGATTATATAAAATTTTAATTGTAGATATTGACATTCACAAATTGGCATTTGATAAATTCAAATTCACTCACTTTTAAAATTTTTTTGGATCTTCTGTGAAGAAAAATTATTTTTTTGTGTATCTCCATGAGATTCTCTCATTTGCATTTCTGTATTGCAGGTCACTTGAGGATTTGTTACATTCCTTAACATACAATGCCTATGTAGCACTACAGCTTTTGGCCAGTGGAAGTCTACAAAATAACAGTGCACCATGTGTGGAGTTGGTCCTTGACAACCTATTGCCAAATTTAGCATGGGGAGGATCTGAAGGAAGCACAAGAGAGCGTACTGCCATGAGACAAAATGTGCAACGCTTTGTCAGGAATTGTTTACTTCCTATTGCAAAAGAAGCAAGTCACTATGAAGACACAATGTTAACTCTTGTGCGGCATCTCTGTGGATCTGCTGTACGCATGTCTGCAGAGATTCGTCGTTTGGTGGCAGGCACAATATTGGAGATAATTGGAGACATGCCTGATATTCTACCTGTCCTTAATTGGATCATTAAATTTTCTCGTTCAGAAAAAAATAATCACCGTCTGATGAGTGTGGAGATATTGGGCCTCATGCTGCTCAAGTCCAAAGAAATGTAAGACCTCTATATTTTCTCCTATTACTTTAAAGCCCATTGAAATTTTTTTGCAATTCATCCAGTCTCTTATTTTTACCCTTCTATGTTTTATTATCCTTCAAGAGCCCTGCCTTTACATTCAAACTATAGTTTAATAGTTGTTTTAAGGATTGTATTTCTTGCATGATAGTTTCAACAAATTAAGTGAAAATATGAAGGTAATTTATAATATTCAAAGGCTTAGTTTATAAGTTCATGAAAGTCTATGCTCTTATATATTAGGGAATAACTGTCTCATAATGAAATGTTTACAAAAATATACATGAGGCAATGGCAGATTTAGGCCTTCTGGACCCCCTAGTACTAAACAACTGGTAGGCCTGCAATCTAAATGTACAGTAAAACTTCTCCTAACAACCCCTCTTAATAACTTAATGGACTACTGATAGTACTTATTTAAACTTGAGTTCAAGATGATATTTTATATAATTGGTATATAATACCCTATTACCCGAATCCAAGATGAGGGTTTTTTCTGAATTTCAGCCTGCGAAAATTGGGGGTCATCCTAGATTCAGGTATAAAGTAAGTTTACACATTTATAGATGGTTTTGTAGATATGAAGCATGAGATAAAATAATTATATCTACTGAAAATTTTCAATGAAAACTTACTATTCAGATTAAAATTAATGCTGTATTATTTTTTTTAAATTCATCTTTAAAAAGGATTTTTTTTCTCGAACAAAAATTTGTAACAAACCTTTTAAATGATTGAACGAACTATACCTATGCTGAACACGTAAGTTTGAAATGTATGCCGTAAAGGAAGTAGAGGTCTACTAAATTTTATTTTTGAGTGATGATGTTAGTGAACAATTACAGTAAAACTTCGCCGAATGCTGCTTCCCGCAACGCGAATTCAAATTTACGTGGTACTCAAGTGCGTGATGAGCTTCACCGACCGCGGGAAGTGATTCACTTTTACGCGATTTCCTTGAATGACCATTTTCAATAAAAGGTTTGCCCTGAAAAGATCATTAGTCAGAAAAAATCGTACTACGATTATAGTGTTTTGTTAAGTCTGTCGGCACCCAATAAAAACTCATTCAGCGTTTTTAACTGCTTTTTTATCTTCAACTTCAACCTGGAGATGAGGTTCCTTTTTTCAGTTTTTCACGTCACGTGACACTTAGCACTTAACTACCGTCATTAAAAAGAAGTCACATAAGTAACGCCGATGGATCTCTTAGCCCCCAGGAATATTTCCGCTGGAAATATCTTTTCTCCCCGAAGATGCAACGCACACAAAACTCACTGCGGAGGTTGCGAAGGCTGAATCACTAAAGTATTGACGAGATGAATTCTGGACGGTCAGCATCCCGACAATACGACGTAAATGAATCTACGATAAGAACCATGAAGAAGACGGAAGAAAAAATTCGTTCTAGTATTTGTGCTGGTGCTTCTGCTAGTACCTTCTATGTTAGCAGACGAGATGCACTAATGGAGAAAATGGAAAAGATGTTAAACATTTGGATCGAAGCTCAGGCGCAAAAACGTGCTCCTTTGGATGGGCCTATTATCAGAAATAAAGCCCTTAGTATATATGAGCATTTAAAATCGCAAGAAAGTGGTGAAGAACGAGGAGCCTTTACTTTTCAAGCCAGCAGAGGATGGTTTGATAGATTTAAGAAGCGATTTCAACTTCATTATGTAAAGATTGCTGGCGAAATTGCATCTGCCGATCATGAAGCAGCAGCTAAATATCCAGATGTAATCAGTGAACTCACCGAAAGGAAAAATTACCGACCTGAGCAAGTTGATGAGACGAGTTAATTTTGGAAAAAATGCCACAACGAACGTGGATTGCTAAAGACGAACGGTCGGCTCCTGGCTTTAAAGTAGCGAAAGACAGATTTACCCTTCTATTTTGCGGAAATGCAGCAGGAGATTTTAAGTGCAAACCAAAGTTGGTGTATAAAGTGGAAAATCCAAGGGCACTGAAGGGCAAGACCAAAAGTTCGCTCCCTGTATTTTGGAGGAGTAACAGCAAAGCTCGGGTTACTGCAAGACTTTTTGAGGATTGGTTTGAGAAGTGAAGTGAAAAAGTACCTGAAGGAAAAAAATCTTGCAATTAGGGTGATCCTCGTAGTGGATAATGCACCAGGTCATCCGAAATCTCTTGCTGAGGCCCATCCTGAAATTGAAGTTGAGTTCTTATCGCCTAATACAACTTCACTTCTGCAGCCCTTGGACCAGGGTGTTATTGCAGCCTTTAAGTCGTATTACATCCGCAGAAGTTTCACTAACATTCTTTCAATGATGGAGACAAATCCATCCTTAGGAGTTAGCGATTGCTGGGAAAAAATTGATATTTCGAAATAATAAATAATAAAGGGATGAAGTGAGAAGTGAAACAATGAACCTTTGCTGTAAAACTCTTTGGCCTGATATCGTTCGTGACTTCCGAGGTTTTCCCGATAATACGGAGGACGTTAGGGAAATAATTAATATCGCAAGACACATCGGGGGTGAAGGCTTTGAAGACATGGAAGAAAGTGATGTGGAAGAATTGTTAGAGTCCCATGCAGAGGAACTAACCGTTGGTGAATTAGATATGGTGACACAAACTTCGAGTGAAGGCGAAAAAGAAGAGAACGATTCAGAGCCTGAGAAGCCAAAGTTAACAGCAAAAATTTTGGAGAAGTTTTTGAAGCAGGCAGAAGATTTAAAAGAAGCACCACTGGAATTTTATCCTTAAGTAGAAAGAAGCCTGAAGTTCAAGAGGAGTCTAGAATCAGCTTTAGCTCCCTACGTAGAACTTCATAGGGAGTTAAAAAAGTCCAAACAGATGCCTATCACGAAATTCTTCCAGTCAAGGTCCGAGCACATCGAAATCACAAGACCAAGAGCAGACCATCTAATTAACCTTGGTGAGTTTCACTGTAACTTCGTTAAAATATTTCATTAAATTTTCAAAAAAATATTTCTAGCGATAAATAAAAATTACGCGAAAATTAATGCCAGTACGTACCATTTCAGTGAGTGCAAACAACTGCCGCTAGTGTTATGCATCTGTGCAGAGGCCAATCCGGTATAGCTGAGGACCGATCGTTGGATTCGCTGTCGATATTAATCAACAAGTTTTTAATATGTATTGTTTCAGTTCTGGTAACATTAAGTTTAAATATTTCAAAACTTGTTTATAAATATTTATCACTGCGAGCGATGAAAGTGTCGTATTTAAGCAAGCATTCCAGGTATAAAGGGAAAACTATAAAAGTGAATGTCTGCCTAGTGTAAAATTATGCAAGATTTTAATTTTTTAATAAATATTTTTTTTAAACGCAATACTACTGTATATAGTTAGTTGATGCGATGTTTATAATCTTTTTTCAAGGAAATATAAGCAAACTATGTCATTATTATTGAAAAAACGCCTTCAAGGAGTACATTTTTCCGAACTCGGAACGGAACCCTTTTATTCCCATAAGACTAATGATTCCTCCAACGCGGATTCGCGCAATGCGACACCCTTGTAGAACCTAACCCCCACGTTCGGTGAAGTTTTACTGTATTACGCGAACGATTCCCAAAAGCGAAGAACTAAACTTTCCTTGTCTATTGGTGAATATCATTTCGCAGATGTCAAAACAAATGACGGCGTGTCGCCGGAATTTACCCATTCTATGGTTTTATGCCATAAATTCTCTAATTATGATTTTGTCTTACATTCCTTTTAAATAACAAACCTTTTCAATGAATGAACGAGCTATACCTATGTCTGAATAAGTGTTCAAAATATATGCCGAATACATTCAAATGACGTGTTATTTAACGGATTAGAGAACTGTTGAATTATAGTTTTGAATGATAATTTTAGGTGAATAATTATTATGCGACCAATTCCCAAAAGTGAACTAAACTTTTCTTGTCTACTGACCAATATCATTTTGCAGATGTCAAAACAAATGACAGCTTAATTCACCGGAATTTCTGTAAATAATATCTAATTATACTATCAATGAAAAAGGTGCAAAATCTGCAATAATAAAAATGACAGGTAACAGAATAACGCGAGTTACATTAATGTTAGCTGTTTTAGCAGATGGATTAAAATTACAACCATATGATATCCTAAAACAAGAACAATGCCTACAGGAATTATAGTCAGATATCATGGTAATGGATGGATGTCAAAAGAAATTATGAGAGATTGGTTACACATTGTCTGGAATAGAAGACCAGGAGCATTATTAAGAAAAAGAGGGATGCTTATATCAGATGCCTTCAGAGGACACAACTCCTGAAGTTAAAGGTTCAATTAATGCAATGAATTCTGACCTTGTAATAATACCTGGAGGAATGAAATCACTGCTTAATGTTCTTGATGTTGCTGTTAACAGGCCATTAAAAGATAATTTAAAAGGTTTGTATTCTGAGTGGTTATTGAGTGGAGATCATCCTATAACACCGAAAGGAAACCTACTACAGTCAAACTCGTTTATAACGAGCACGGTTGTAACGAGTTCACGGCTATAGTGAGCAAATGCTACCTCCAAGATAAGTTTACGAGCATTTACATACAAATATTTCACGTATATAACGAGCACGCTTCACGGATATATCGAGCAAACTTGGACCATTTCTCACTGTCTCAAACGCGGCGGCGGTCAGCCCCTTCAATCCTCATAGTGACCCAAAATATGTAACCTTGTGTTCTTGAGTCCAGCCTCTACACCCTATCCCTCGGGGAGGTTAAAGACCGCGGCGTTGTTGTTAAAAAATAATCCCTTCGTCCAAACCAAGAATTCCCAACTTGCAGGTACAGTGGCACTCGCGGAGGTCCTTTGTCCTCTCCTCCCAACCCCCAGCTCTTTTACAGCCAGGAGGTTGTGTTTGGAAGGGGGTAAGGGGTAAGGGCATGTACAATGGCGCCCACCCCTGTCGCTCAGCCGAATGCACCCAACACCCTTTCCCACGTAAAGATGGGAAATCCCACGTTTAATCCATCTCCTCATTAACTCTTCCTGGAATTGGTATGCTCACAGTTTGCAAAGAAAGTTCGTAGCGTTGATCACAAAAATCAGTTGAGATTTTGCCCTTGAACGAGTAACATGTCCGTACATAAAAGGATGTGTTTGTCTATTCGCGAAAAGGTTGATATTATTCGAGAGTTAGAACGTGGTAAAAAAATGTTGAAGTGTGTAAAAAATTTAATTTATCGTCGTCTACGGTTCAACCTTATGGAAAAACAAAGAAGCGATTTTATCTGCACTAGAGAACAATCTAACAACGAACAAGAAAATGAGGAAGTGCGACTTGGGTACTGTTGATCAAGCACTTCTGGAGTGGTTTAAGATGCAGAGAAATGCTGGTTTCTCCATCAACGGTACAGGTACAGGCAGATAAATTTGCAAAACAGTTAGGTCACGAGAACTTCACATGCAATAACGTGTGGCTTGATCGTTTTAAAAATCGGTATAACATTGTTTATGCGAAAGGCCCTGTCAGCAGATTCAAAAACGGCAAGTGAATGGGTGAAAAGTGTTTAACAGTTGTAATGTGCGCAAACATAAATGGGACTGACAAAAAAAACTTTTTGTTATTGGTATGTCACAAAAGCCACGTTGTTTAAAAAATGTAAAGAAGCTTCCCGTTGAATATGCAGCTAATGAAAAGGCATGGATGACTTCCAATATTTTTCAGAAATATGTAAGTCAGTGGAACAATGAGTTACGGAGGAAAAATAGAAACATTCTACTCCTTGTCGATAACTGTCCTGCGCACCCACATATGCAGGAGTTATCCAATGTAAAACTGGTGATTTGCCTCCAAATGCGACTTCTATTTTGCAGCCAATGGACATGGGGATAATTAAAAGTTTTAAATACCATTTCAAGCGATTTTTTGTTCTACAGTTGATTGAAAGGAGGGAAAGAGGTTTAGATGGCAATGACTCTGTATTGGATGCAATTCATTTGATGACAGATGCATGTTTCACCTACTACGATCATAAACTGTTTTCGAATGTCTGGTTTAATATCGGGAGAATTTTCGATTGATAAAGAAAATGGAATTGCGAATTTTGACCATGTAAATGACATTGACAATTTTGTTCATGTTGATGATGATTTGATTACCAGTGGAATTCCTACGGAGAGTGAAATAATAGAGACAGTATAAAGCACAGCAGACAGTGATGAAGACAATGTTGAATGTGTCGAAGACACAATCCTTACTCAGGATGCCGTGGAAACATTAAATGATTTTTTTTTAAAACATTGACATTTCCGATGGTGTTTTTAGTGCACTAAGTGTAATAAGAGGAAACTTAAGAGACTTCAAAGTGAAATCTATGAAACAGGCTACTATTCAAAGTTATTTTTGTAAAAAGGGGGGTGATTAAGGATGCAGCTGTGAGTAAATTTTATATGTACTTATGTTTACTTTAAATTTTCTAGTTTATTCTCATTTTTAGGTTTTTTCATAAATTTACTAAATAACCTTTATGTTTATATATTCACTTTTACTTCTTATGTCGTATTTCACCATACGCATACATGCTTTTGCCTTCACGGATATTAAGTTTAACGGCTATAACGAGCAAAACTAAACGGTCCCGTGGCGTTCGTTATAGCCGAGTTTGACTGTATTTCAATGCTCTGCCAATGGATCAAGGCATCATGGCAACAGATAAATACAGAAGTAATTGTGAGTGCATTTAAGAAGTGCTGCTTATCCAATGCCATTGATGGAAGTGAAGATGATGTTTTGTGGGAGTCTACAGAAAGTTTGGAGTGATATAAATAGTGAGAGTGAGGACAACAACAAAGAGAGCATAGAGGCTGATGATGATTGATGTAGTATAAAGACCTATGATATTCAAGAAAATTATAGGACCCAATATAATTTTTGCTAGTTTTGTGGAATTTTTCATTTTTGCAGAAACCATATGTATTAGATCATAAAACCTTTTTTCTGTTTTGACAGCCCAGATTCGTCTTAGATTCGAGGCCATCTTGGATTCGGGTAAATATGGTAATAAATGGAATGTGTATGTAATAACGATACATACGCTCAACTAATCCTTTTTCTTCTGCAACTATTTTGTCTCTTACATAATGATTTTGATTGATACAGCAATACATACCAAACTTCCTCTGTTCTTTTATCCATTACTTTGTCCTCTAGTTGTGGCCATTAAAGATCAACCTTACGAAGACTATTTTTCTCTTATTCCATCAGCTTCAGTTTTTCCTCATTTTCTCCATTCACGGATCATTTTTCTGTGGGAGGTGGACTGAAATGATGTGCTTCTGCTCGGTTTCCATGCATTTTTGTGTATTGAATTTCCTAAAGCTTATAACTAATAGCATAGCCATTGCGATCTCAATACAAATAATGTTATTAATCCTAGATATGTATAAAATATTAGTCACATACACAAATTCTACTGTTCCATGGCATTAATTGTGCTATTCAATGGGCTCATTAAGAACTAAAACATTGCAAATGCACCAAAATTTTAATCACTGTGAGCGGACATGTATTAAAGCATAATATTGAGAATGCATCCTTGGAATTCACGTTGCATATGGTATTACTGTATATATTAACAAATTTTCCACTGTTAATTATTAATAATGTATATTTTATTGTTTTTGCGAGGAATGACTGCCAATTATTCAATTTTGGGGATGAGTGTGCTCGTTAGTGTCAGTATTGAGAACAGTAATAATCTTACCTTTGGTGTATAAGACCCAGGCTGATTTTGGAGGTCATTTTTCTGAGAAAAAAGTGCATCTTATATACCTAGAAATATGGTAATTTAAAAAAAATAAAAAAACACTAAAAAGGGAAAAATAAATTTTTTTATCATTCAATCCTTCAGAAAACTTCTGAATCAAAATTGTATTTGGCGTGTCACAATATTTTTCGTTTAAACGCTTTTTAAGCGATTGCCATATCTTTCTTCGAACATTTCATCATAAAAAAAGGAATTTGGTGACCATCATATAAATTGAGAACTTTTCTCCTCTTAAAGTTCCTAATCATTATGGTTCACTAAAAAGGTCATGAGTGGGCACCAAATTCCTTTTTTATGTTAAAATGTTAAAAAAAGATATGGCAATCTTTTAACTGAGTGTTTAAATGCAAAATATTGTGACATGCTGATACAGTTTTCATTCAGAATTTTCCTTAAGGATTAAATGAATAAAAAAATTTAATTTTCCCTTTTTAGTGTTTTTTTAGCTTACTTTCCAAAAAATGGAAAGTAGTCTTATGAAATCGCCTTGGTGACCATGTGTGTGTGTCCCCCTAACATCATCTTCATGAATGAACCGATTTAAACTAAATTTGGTACATAGAATGTACACATATATTAATTACAAAAATGACATATTTGGACCGGATCAACTCAGCAGGGGGGCCACAATTGCAAATTTAAACTTTTCAGTAATTATTAATTTGGAAGGAATTGGCTTAACTGAATTCAATGAAATTTTGTATTTGTGTTTAACATGAAAAACAAAATCTAGATGCTTAGTATTGATATAAAAAGCATGGCTGCCACAATCCCAGGAATGAATAAATTTCTTTTTTGTGTTGAATTGTCTGCATCAATTTTAACCAAATTTAATATTTATAATGTACATACACATATATACTAAAACATAATAGCATATTTGGACCGGTTCAGCCAAACAGGGATGCCACAACTACAAATTACTCTTTCAGTAATTAAGGATTTGGAAGGAATTGGCTGAACGGATTTCAATTAAATTTTTTATATAAGATTTGTACAACATACAATAATGAAATGAAGATATTTAAAGTGGAGCTAAAGAGCAGGGCTACTGCTATAAAAGGTAAAATAATATATTTTACACATATTTCTAGAGAACTGAGTGCATGGATTTTAACCAAATATGGTATATATAATCTTGATATAAATAAATAACCAAAACAGCATACTTCGACTGGGTTGATTAAACAAGGCTACTGCAATATCAAGGTTAGAATTTTTCTGTAACTATGAATTTAGAAGGTATTGGCTGAATAGATTTAAAAGAAATTTTGTTTGTAGGGTGAGTATAGAAAGGGAAAACGAAATGAATATGTTTAGAGCGGACCACCATTATATAAGGAAAAATAATTTTCTGATTTAAAAGCAAATACATTAGTATACAATAATACTACGGCGAATTTGATGAAAAACACTTCTGTACCATGGGAAACCTGTGTACCTCCCTACTTGTTTTGAGTGTAAGATAAGTGTAAATGCACTAAAACACTGAGGACAACAATGCCAGTAGCCTTGGTAACGTTCTTTTGAAATGTGAAAAAATCTAGAAAAATTCTACTACAATCTTACAATTCGGGCAAATTTGAATTAGATATGTGAATAGACAATAAGAATAAGAATCTACATTCTTTTCTGTGTAAAATAGTGAAAATTCTGAGACAGTTAAAAATGTTTATGACTATAGGCAGTGCCGTTCCTAGGGGTATGTGCGCCTGCATGTTAATTTAAAAATGCGCCTCTTAAAGTAGGAAATAATGAAAAACTTTAACTCATTTTTTTTATTTCAATTTATATAATTTTTTATGGGAACACATATATTATTAAAAATTTAAACAAAACTAAAAGATAATAAACTACAAAATATTAATAATACATCATTTAAAAAATACTTATTCAATTCACAAATTTTAATTTTACATGTTCTATTTTCGTGCTTTAAATGTAGCAAATTCTTTAATTAAATCATCCATTTCAATGCTCTGCAAAAGATCTTTTTCTATTGCAATTATTGCAACGTCACTTAGTCTTTCTTGAGACATTGTAGATCTTAAATAATTTTTAATGATCTTTAATTTAGAAACAGAAACTGGAAGAGTCAACAAAATTTGCAATTTTATTGCAACATTTGGAACTGCATTTATTAAATTATTATTATTATTAATTGTTACATATAATTTTTTAAAATTCTTGTGGATCGCAATTGCTAATATTTAATGCCTTTATACCACTGAATAAAAAGCACTTCAATAAAGAAGTACAATACATAAAACAGGCTGCATTGGAAAATGGGTACATGGAGGAGCTAGTTGAAACTAATTAAAAAACATCGAAACAAAGCCAAAAAGAAAGCCACAACTTTAATCAGGGAAGGAAACTATGTAGATGCCAAAAAATATATCGCTACCCCCTTTTTTCCAAAAATCACGAAAAATGGAACAAAATTTTTTAATAATATTGGATACAAGGCAGCATTAAAAAAATCCCAAATCGGTCAAAAATTTACTGGGGAATCCTGAAGAAAAAATACCAGCACTGAAAAAATCGGGCATCTACAAAATACAATGGCAGGACTGCGATAAGGCTTATATTGGGCAGATAAAACAAAACCCCTCAGTTTGAAGGAGCATTTAACATGCACAAAATATGGGAGACCAGAAAAATCAGCTGTCGCAAAACACATGATAAAAAGAAACCATAGCATAAATATCGAAAACCTAACCTTATGAGGATTTATTCCAAGTTAGATGCCACAGAAAGCCTTGGAATCCACAAACACCGACACGCGAAGTTAGATCTTGAAACTGTAAACATTGATAGTGCACTCTTTAAACTAGTCCCTGTACTACCCCCACTCAATCCACGTGGCCTTCCACCACCTCTGAAACCCCGCTCTCCTCCCCTCCCCGCACCTCGAACGATCGGGTATAAAAGAGACCCGTGACCGAATATCCTCACCCATTTGAGTCACTACACTTGGCCCTGAAGATGGTTGCCTGGCGGCTGAAATATGTATAGGCCAGAAACTATGAGGAAGTTTTCGTCGACATTGTTGGCACATCATGAAAAACTACTTTTCTTGAACATCATTGATTTTTCTTCTCATTCAGTCGTTGTTGGAATTTCTCCCCACTGTGGGATCTTGCCTATTCATGGGATTTTGGCATCATCGTGGGAAGTTTGTTTCAGCATCGGCTGAAACCAACACTTCGTTTGTGACCAGCTGTCGACGAAAAGTTTTTTACCTTGACGAACCTGCTGGTTTCAGGAAATATTTTTATTTATATAATTTTATCAGCCAGCAGAGCTCACACTTTCATTTTCATGTCGAATGTAGTTTGTATTGAATTTATTGCTGTATCTAAAACTGTAAAATAAAAGTCCACTTTATATTTTAACTTTGAGTCTGTAATTGGTTTGTCTAGTGACTCATAATCAAATTGTTATTTTGCACGTTTTGTTTTCAAAGCTAGTACTGCAGGAAATGTGGTTTCCTAATCCAAATCATTCGATAAGGACAAAGCTTCAAAAATACACTTTTCAAAATATTCGTCAGACCTTTTCATTTCAAAATATTTTATCAGATTGGCCAAAACTTCTGTGCATTCTGTAATATTTAAAGTAGGATTTTGTAACATCTTACTAACAATGTTGACTTTATTTAGAATATCATACCATACAATAATTGATATAACAAATTTGAAAGTACGAATTTTTGTGGCTAGGGCTTGAGCAATATTTTTAGTATTTATGTCTCTACTTTGGTCAGATATAAATTGTAGTAATGTATCATAAATTTCCCCTAGTTGAAATGTTAATGATGTAACTAACTGCTTTTATCCGACTTTCTCAATGCGTATCGCTCACATATTTTAATTTGAATTGAGTAATATTATCTTTTAATTTCTCCCATCTATATGTGGACAAAGAAAAGAAAGTGAACAACTCTTGTATAATATCGAAAAATTGAACAACTTCCAAGTGACTTTTGCTGCATCATTGATCACTAAATTTAATGTATGAGAATTACATGGTACAAACAATGCGTGACTATTTGCATCTTTGATACGTTTTTGAAGACCAATATGTTTTCCACTCATATTGGAACCGTTGTCATACCCTTGACCCCTTATATTATTTAGTTTTAAGTCATATTTCAGTAATAAATCATTTAGCACTAATGTAAATAACCGATCACCTGTTGTATTATTAATTTGATGAAACCCTAAAAAATGTTCTCTTATTTCTACGTCATTATTGGAACATAAAACAAAACGAATGATAAATGTTAATTGTTCAACATGTCTAGGGTACAATCTAGAATAATGGAGAAATATTTGCAATTTTTGACTTTATTAATATTTCTTTCTGTATTTTGTTAGCAATTAAAGAAATGATTTCAGTCTGAAATTTATTTCTCAGATAATGTGGCATGTGGCTAATATTTTTTTAAATATTGGAATGGTGCCCCAATATGTGTGGATCAACTTTTGCTAGCATTTCAATAGCTTTCAAAAAGTTGCCATTATTAGGAACGTACAATTCACTTGAGGAACCATGAAATGCAAATGATGCTGAACCTTTCACATGTTCTTTTATACGTGCGCTATCCTTCAAAATGATTTTCACCATTGAACCAGCGAGACCAAATTCACAGGCGATAGAAGACAAGCTTTGTCCTCCTTCATACTTCTTAATTAGCTTCATTTTCGTATCTAAATCAATTTTGTTATGCTTACAAGGTGTCACTCCCATCTTGCCATCATTTGGTCACTTTCCTGTCCTATTAAAGGATGGAAATAGGTTAAATTCACTTAAAATTACGAAGAACTGTGAATGATGCCGCCGAACAGGTATCAGCACACAATGACTATGGGTAACTGAGCGTGATACAAAAATGCACATGTGGAAGGTGTCATAAATGTTCATTACATTGTAGGATTAATGGCCACCTTGTGGCCACTACCGTCTCAACAGACAATGTATCCATTTGTGCGCGCGGAACTATGCATTGATCTTCCGAGTGCATATCGTAATATGTACATATTTATGTACTGTGAAACTTTTCGTTTGTGGTTCAAGAAAAAGTTTACGTAAGGTCGAGTTTATGTAAGTCGGGCTTACATACATTGGGGAGTGGGTGTACTTAGAGACGGAAATAATTATGAACTCTTTTGGGCAAAAACCTCATACGTAAATCACACTAACATAGCATAAACAGCGCATCTAGATACGGAAATACTATTTATGCTATTTACTCTTTGAATCAAGTATGAATGCTATTGAAAAGATGTGCAAGTTTGGCGCTATCATGTTTTAACCCTTTCCACTCAAATTCTGCCCCTTGGTTCCCACAGTTTGTAATAAAATTTAAGTTAATTTGTGATTTGTTGTAATTTAAATTACTGTATTGTCTCGAATATATCGTGATGTTTTTTCCAAAAAACGAAATTTTAAAAGTAGCTCCCACATTATATTCAAGTACTAGTGATTTTGAAAGATTGTAAAATTGTGTTTCGAAAAATCACCGTATATTCCGCACGTATGTTAAGTGATACAAAATACTTGTTACATTGTAGCATCTGAGGGGAGAATAGACAGAGTTCAGTTGGCGGCTGAACTCCACATTAGTCATTGATTTGAAGCTATCAGTGCATACCTTAGCGAGTTTTTACCCATCCGTTATTTTAACAATGGGTGACAAAAAGGATGCTGATCATGTTGAGAAAAAAGGTTCTTCCAAATCCCAGGTTAACAGAGGAATCCGATGAAGTTATGATATGAATTTTAAAATAGTCATAGCTCAAGAGGCAGAAAAAACAAACATTATTCAAGCTTCAAAAAATTATTGTTCCTGAAGTAAATATACCTGTCTAGGTACTATTTTCCAGACAAATGTAATTTGGGGCATATAATGGAAACCCAAGCATACTATACATACTAGCATTTTAATTCGGCACATATTTTAATATTATTATTATTATTGAAAAAGCGTGCTGGCTAAGTAAATAAATAAATAGATATACTCTTTAAAAACTTAGCTATTTTAATACTGATTTTATTGTTAGTCGTACTTTAACAAATGAGCGAGTTTAAAAGTAAAATCAGTACCATTTTTTTCTTTTCTCTCAATTTGCACTTTCCCACAATTTACACTTTTTCCCAGGTCCCTAGAAAAGTGTAAATAAGGGGTTTTACTGTATACTATTTGTTGAAAGTGAATATATTAACCAGTCACGACTTACCTTTTCCTTATTTGTTAATGATCTTGTATAATACACCCTTGAAAATCATCCTTTTTCATTTGAAGGAAATGAAACAGTCAGTTGTTTAATCTTGATAATATTTGGGGCCAACAACCAGGATCCTTCAGGGCTTCTATTTTTTACCTCCATCATCAGCATAATTCTCTTGCCTCATAATATGTAGGTTGTTCTATTACTTCATCATCTTCAAAAATTTTTTCAGGTTGATATTGTTCTTCTGCAATAGTTGTAGTAATTTTGCAATACTTGAACATACTTCCATCTTGTTTCTTACCTCTTCTCGTTTCTTACCTCTTCTTGTTTTTCTGTTCTTCTATTTTTATATTGTGCTCCACTTAATTTTATCCTTGGAAACATCTTGCCTCTACAATAGGAAAAATAACATATTCCAATAATTTTTAACAATTTTTTTACAATGGTTTTTAAAATTAATATTTAGTTAATTTTTCTCAAAGAGCTTTGACTGATTTAACTGACTATTTCTATTAGATGAGCTAAAAATACTTACCTTTAATAGTTATATTATTTACACTAATCACAAAACTTTAATTTTATTAAATAACGAAAAAAGTTAAGAATAGAAAGCACAACCACCCTGAAAAATCCGCATTAGCCAAGTACTGCATCACCACAGATCACAGACTACGCTTCGAAGACACCAAGCTGCTAGCCAAATCCAATGGCTACTGGGATAGGATGGTTAAAGAGGCAATTGAGGTCCGGCTCAACCCAAAAAATCTCAACAGGGAAATGGGTTTCCCCCTGAGCAAAGCTTGGGATTCCGTTATCTCCCATATTGGCCACTCACCTCCACCAATGAGCTTGGAGCAATGGGCGAGACGACAGTATATAAACCTGAACTAAACCCACATCGGCATCAGTAACCCCGAAGATGGCGTCGAAGTCAGATGCCGAAACGTTGGTCCTGAACGACGACATGACCCAGGCAGTAACCCGAGAAAAAAAAATTTCTCATACTTTAATATATTTCATTTAAGCTGTAACTAGTCTGGTATGGGTCAAATCGCCACTCATAAGTTACACTTCATGTTAATAGGCAAATCTTCAAAACCGAGAGCATTAAAAAAACTTACAAATTCAAGTCTTAACAGTGTATTATAATAACAAAAAAATGGTTTGATGGACAGCAGTCTATTTAAACGATGTTTCTTCAATGAGTTTGTACAGAGAGGGTTTGAAAGAAAAAAATTGCTGTGAAAAGCTATCTTCATGATAGACCATGCATGGGCATCTGTTGGAACTTTTCCAGGAGGGGGCAAGCAGATAGGCAAGTTCTCAAAGTCAGGTTTGGTGAGGTTAATATTTTAGTGGTTTTTTACAAGCATATCGCAGGGGGTCCCCACCTATTTGCCTGACCTCAGAAAAATGGCCGTGTTAATCCCCTGACCTATCAAGACATCAATGGCTGTTTATCTTAGACAGAGGCCTGATCCAGAGGGGGACAACTGTCCCCCTTGTCCCCCCTCCCCCCAGCGGACACCCATGGTGCAATGCGCCATCACACCCAGATGAAGATGAATTATGTAGTGGTGATATTCAAGCAATGTTTTTTCCTCTCAATGTTACCAACCAACAAAAGAATAAGCCAAAAATATCGAATGTTAAGAGAGTTATAAATTATTTTCTAATGGCCTGCAAAGTGCCCAAATAATCCTTGGCACTTTTAGGGATAACCAACAAAAATAGCCTGGCACTAAATGGGTTTAAGTATCTTCTAGACTTTGGATTATTGTTATGGAAATGGGAGAATTTTCAGTATTTTTGTCAATGAGAACAGTTTATTCTATTTCCAGCTCTTACTGTCTAATTGCTTTTGTGATCTCTCATCTTATGTGAACAACCTCTCCTACATACTTTTATAAGTTTGAGCATATACCTGTAGTTTAGATCTGTTGCTAAATTGTATCAATTTTTTACGTTAATAAGAATGATAGCTTTCATAAGTTTTCCATAGTTAGTGTAGATTATTTTATGGATTTTCACTGGTTTATAACTTAAAAGTTGGAGGTGATATTTTTCTAGGTGAAAGATGTCACTAACCACTTGGACTTTAGGTTCATACAACTTTTTGCTTTCCTAATATGAACTAACTGTACCTATTATAATATGGACAATTTTTTATTATGCCCTTATAGCCAGTGTTTGTAAAGCTTTCTTTTTAAATGCATTTTCTTTAATAAGCATTTCTTTTTTCAGAAAACAATTGGAAAACTTATTGCCAATAATTATAGAGGGTTTAGTTGCACGCATTAGAGATATTTCTCCAACTGTATGTGGACGGGCTTTATCTGCCATCTCTGAATGTTCCATGCTTCCCCATGCACTGGATGTTATTCGATCATCATTTGAAAAAGAATTGCCTCAGGTAAATTGAAAACTATAAAGACTGAATAGTTGAATAAGATGTAGCCATTCACTTTGGATCAAACCACTTGTAAGTTTAATCATAGTGTCTGTGCTGTGCCAAGCGAACCGCTGGGAGATGCATTAGTTTTTTATACCCTGCTTCTAAACGTTTGCAAATTACCTCTTATTGCTGTTGGGATTGGAAATTTTTTTCTCTATATTCTATCTTGATATAAAATAGTTTTTTCTTTCAGATACAAAAATTTTGGAAGGAGTGACCATCCCACCCAGAAACTTATAGAATCTATTTTAATTTTTGCATTACATAGATTCAATTCCTTTTAGATATGCAGGCCTCATGTGATTTTCCATATGATTTAGTATCCTCTCTGAAACTTTCAGTTACTAATGCAATTTGCATAATGAAAATGTGTGCCTTTTATTTTTTATGGGCTTTTTTATGTCTGTTGAATAGTACGTAATTAAATATGTAGTTCAAACAGTTGCCTTTTCAATTACTCACATAACTTCCTTTTTATTTATGCAAACAGCCAAATTAAATACAATATTATTGGTGATCTCCCAAAGCAGGATTTCGTACCACTGTCATATCAACAACATATCTGAACATCACACAACATTTTCTTATAGTATATTCTGTAAAATAGCTACTAAACTAACTGCAAAACTTATCAGAATTTTTAGTTATATTGTCCTAACTAAGTTGTAATTTTACCAGAATCTTTTCCTTCAGATATTTATATACCTATTTTATGCATATTTTATCAGAAGAATTTATATGGGTACGCAATAATACACTAGTAACCCAAATTGCACATCACTACTTATAGTTGATTCACTAACATTAAATTAGTATTATAAAAATGCTTTTTATGAAAATGAAAACTTTATGTACTCATGTATAGATTATATTGATTACAAAAAATGCACATTTTTACTGTAGAAAAAATAAATTATGCAATGAATTTGGATATAGTTAAGGAAACTTATTGTGAAAAAATTGGCACCTTTATGACATTGCATGCAATTTGTCTGATATTTGGTCATTTTGCTTGCAATTCTTTGATGAATTAGTCATACCTGTGTATGAATACTGTTTATATTAGTATGGTTTTAATTAATGTTCTGACTCGCTTAGGACGAAGATGACACATCAACACCTTTGACTGAGGGTGAAAACATTCTAATAGAGATTATGGAAAGAACATCAGACCATCGAGCAGTGGTACGGCGCTTTTCACTTCAGGTACATGTTTTAATTGAAGAATTGACTGCGTTTTATTTTGTTGTGACCAAATGTTTTGGTAAAATTGTCTTTAAATGCAAATATAGGTGTATGAATTACCATATTTACCCGAATCCAAGACGAGGTGTTTTTTTCCAAATTTCAACTTGCGAAAATCGGGGGTCATCTTAAATTCGAGTACAAAGTCATATGCAGTATATACATCGTGGTCAATTGATCGCGCATCAAATCGCCGTGCTTCTATTCGTGGTATGTCAATTTGTCACATGACAGACTCGTTGAACACCAATTCATTGCTAGACAAATTCGTCGCGAGATAAATTGGAAGGCAAGACACAGTGACTGGTGTATGGCAGGGGGATACACTTGTTAGGTTGGGAGTTACCCTCTTCCATACACTATCCAATGTGTCTTGTGTAATTCGCAAAGAGAATTGCGATTCATTCTGATATTATCAAAATATAAAGAAAATGTTTTTGTGGAAAAGTGTCTCCCCCTGCCGTTCACCAGTCATAGTGTCTCGCTTTCCAGTTTGTCTCGCGATGAATTTCTCTCACGACGAATTTGTCGAGAGATGATGCGCAATGCGTTTTGCGTGTGATGTTTTGATGCACGACGGATTTTTCGCGCGACTTACGTGTTTAATCGATGTTTTTTTAAACAAATGAAATTATCAAAATAATTGCATCTACTTAAATTTTTCATTGCAAACTTACGATCTGGAATTCAATTATTAAAGTCTTAATATTAAAATTACATTTAACTAATTCTTTGTTTTTCAGACAAAAATTTGTGACAAACCATTTGATTTTATTAATGAACTAGTAAACTGAATACTTGTGTTCGAAATATGCACCAAATACAGTGAGTGAGAAATTAAGACAAAATCTTTTTTCTGTTTTGAGTCTTAGATTCGGGTAAACATGGTACATATTGCATGAGTATTTTCTCATCTTTAGTAAATGTTGAAAAAATCTTTTGAAATTATATTTAAATTTTTGTGTATTGTTGAATTGAAGTGATAGCACCAGAGATGGATGTAGGATCAGGTGATCTAGGCCAGCGTTTTTCAACCTCAGGTGTGCGGTCAAGTATTGGCCTGTTCGTGACATTCCATTTTTCTCATAAAAGTTCTACAATGGGCAGTTCTGATTAATGAGAGGCTTGTGTTTTCAGTTGTTTAAGTGTATAATTGTCAAATAGTTGGTGTTTAAATTGATTTTATCAGTCCTTGATGGAATAGTCAGATATTACACCGTTCCACAAACAACTTTCGGTTAAAATACAGGTCTGCGATAAACTTTCCGTTGAGAACCATTGATATAGGCAACTGCCTATAGCCTCACATTTCTGGAGGCTTTGCATCTAGACACACAAGAGAGTTAGTGTTAACAGCTTATTATTTGATAGACTACCTCCATAAAATTTAACCACGTTTTCAGAATTTGCCAGTTGTGGGCCCCACAGACTACTATCGCGTAGTGTAGTGTTTCTCAACTGGGAGTCCATGCATTATTTCTTGGGGGTCCAAGAGTTGAGTAGGACATGGTGTTTATTTTTATCTTCAACTTGTTTGATCCTGCCCACAGCTCTGATTAATATTTTAAAGTGAAAAACAAGACAATGAATGAAAAATTATGAACTTTTTATGGGGAGGGGTTCTACAGAAATTGTGAGACTTTGTAGGGGATCTAAGATCCAAAAAAGTAAAAAAAATGCTGGCCTAGGGAAGCCATTGTCCTCTCAGGGCTTTGTAAACCAATATTGCCTAGGGACCCTCGCACCCCCTAAATCTGTGCCTGGCTAGCACTATCACTCATAAAATATATAAGGAGAACAGTAAGTTATAATTCAGTTTGTCTAGATACTTAAAATAGTTAATTTAAGGGTGGTGCAATAACTTGATTTTTGTGTCATCTTTGGCAACATTCTAGCAAAACAAGATAGAAAAGTATACTCCATAAATGGAATACACAGAGATTTCAAAGGCATTCTTAATGGAAAATATGTATGAAACAGTGTCAAATGATTACGGGATTCTTGAATTTTTATACCCGAAACTATAAGTTATAAATAATAATCATCATCACTTAACGTTTCAATATAATTCAACAATTCATCATCATCCTGAACCTCAACTGTATCCTTAGATGAAGAGGTCATCGTGAAGTACGAGGGATACAAAATGTTACTTTGAACTTTCACGAAATAAGGCAGCAGCCACACTGGAAGTGATTTCCTGCGTGAGCCTCTTATAGTCACGTTCATATGTACGAGGAATAAACAGATCCTTTGTCAAAAATTAAAATGATTACAGTGACCGATATTTGGTAGCTAGATCACTTGCCTTTACTTTTCTGCGCAACTAAATATGCTTGTTCTGCCTAGCAATTAATTTCTACTGCTTTCAATGGAAGTTGCTACTGGTGTTAAAAAAATCAGTAATCATGTCAGCAGGTCCACTGAATGCCAAAACAGGAGCTAAGTGCAAAGCATTTGCTTATCTTGGCACTTAGCGAAATGGCGATTCGATTCATTTGACGCTATCATTAACTTGGCGCAAATATGAGCATATGAAATAAATCAACTTAAATCCTGAAGTAAACAAAAATATGCTGCAAATATGAAAGCTATGCAATCTCCTCTTTAATTAGATGCTATCAAAATCTATCTTTGATCAATATTTACCGCTTCTCTGACGAGTTTTTTTTCAGTAGTAGGTCTAAAAAAACCACATTTTTTATTTTATTTTTTTAATACTTTCAAGTAATTAAATAAAGAAACGTAATCATTTCTGCTCTAAAAGTTATATTTAACATATTATTTGACTCATTATTTTTAATTATTTTAAGGTAATTTCATTTAATTATTGAAATAAAAACTAATTTTTGAAAAAAATTACATTTAAAAATTATGAAAAACTCCTGTTACATTTATTACACTCCACAACATTTTCTTAAATATTTGTTGCTGTATGGTAAATTCTGAAGCAAGGAGTAACACAGGGGCACTTCACACTGGGGGCAATAATACCTGCTTTCCTTTCTTATTTTTTCCCTCTCGCATCTCGTTTGTGGCAACACAAAAAGCACTGCTTCATGGGGTTCGTCTTCTTTTCCATAGGAGGGATTGTCTCGGGGAAGTGCCTCTCAGTGAGGTGGCGAGGGTGTGGCGTTGCGGGTGGCTTACCCACTCTCGGGGAAACTACACTAGGTCGGTAGGCCTCAATTATTTGCTCAATCAAATCAAGTCTATAGTCTAAATGCACTTTTGTGCTGCTAGTCTTTTGGTAGAGAATGAAAGAATTCCACAGGAACAGTTCTACCAAATGAAAAAAAATTTTCCTAGGACCACGTAGTACATCTTTCCACCGATTTATCATCAATTTCGGTGCCACCTATCCTCCGTGGTCCAATATCAACTTTGTTCCCCATTCTCCTTTACAAATATAGCGTCTGAATGAGCACCGTGATGAAATACGAAGTCTTTCTCAAGTCATTCGATCTATTACAAAGGCATATCCAATGTAACAATTTTTGATGTTATGCAGTGGCGCTTTGGGAGAAAGACTGCTTCGCTGCTACTTTGGCACAACATAGTTATATTGGAGTAAAGAGAACTTAACGTGGAACTTAATGGATCAACACATATTGAATAAAAAAAATGTTCTACTACACCTGAAAATATGCAGTCGACTTATACATGAGATATAAAAAAACTAAAAAATTTTATGAAAAAGTTGGGAGCCGTCCTATACACAAGATTGACTTATACATGAGTATATATAGTATGTTGAAATGATTTTCAAAATTGTCTTCAAAGGCACTCAATGCTCATCCATAAACATTTGTTTTCGCATGCGTTCTTCTGCATGAGAACAACATAGGGCTCTTGCTGCACCAATTTTCTGACCATTCTGTGGTACTATTCTTATGAAACTGCCCCTAAATACATTGATTACTTTCTTTTTCATTCATTGATTTTTAAGACACTGATTCTAAGCAGTGGCAATTTCTAAGAAGGTAAAAGGGTAAAAAAAGGTTGGCTTACAATCGATTATATACAGTAGTTTGGTGAGCCTCCACTCTCCTGATGCCACTGTTATGGTTAATGTTAGCATAATTTTTAATGAAACAAAAACATTTGGATGTAAGAATACAAATTTACTTTCACAAATGTAACTTAAAATTTCTTTAGGGAAGCAAGATTTATTGATTCTTTTTTATAATTTACTTAATTCATCAAAAAATGATCTAAGGCATTTATATATTTATGCTCATTATGTGTTAAAGCAGCTTTTAAACCTGCACAACATTTATGTAGACTAATTTCATCACAATCATGAGCATTTGCAATATTAAACAAGAAACCAAAAATCATACATAGACGTTCCTTACAGAGGAGGATTAATATATAACATACAAGTAGTTGGTGCTTGCATTCTGCAAGCATTTCATCTCACTTTGAAAACATTAATTTTTCAGCCAAATATTTCATTATTAGATATATTTTTAATACAAAGGTTTGCGCATCTTATCCCACAACAACTTATAACACAACAACAAATAACAATGTAACGACTAATAACAGAAACACTTTTTATAATCACCTTTATGACACGGTTATGGAATAATGGGAAAACTGTCGAAAACAACTCGTAAACTCTCACACAAGGATTTGTGGGATTTCAAATTTCGCACCGTCACTATGCCAACGTGAAAAACCTTCATGCAGACTTGTTTGAAGAGGGGGAGGTATGAAAGGGGGGGGGGAGAGGCGTGCGCACTTGCGGAGGTTGTGAAAGGGGCAGAAGGCATGATAGAATGCTACGATGCATAAACAAAATTTGATGTCTTGAAATGGATAAATTGCTCTTATATGATCTATAAGGTATAGATTAAAACTTTTATTCAGGTAGAGGACATTTGCTACAATAAATTCCGATATCACTTACCTTCCTTACCTAATAGTTTTCAAGATAAAAATTGTTAAACTAATACATACATTAAAGAGAATTCTGTCTTTTTTCTGTGTGTTTGCACTGTTGCAGCACATTTTTCATTTGCATTTTAAAATCACTTAGAATTGCGATATGAATACAGGACTTGCACCAAACGGCACCTAAAAGAACAGATATTCATTTTCCAGCCATCGATTTTCGAATACATGTGGAATTGTTCCACAAATTCGTTATTAACATGAAAATTTGGCTAAATTTTAGACAACAAAATTTCATAATCAAGGGCGATGGCATTGTTGCTGATCTAGCAAAATTACGTCTATATCTAAAAGCAATGACATGAACTTTGATATTGTATTTGAAATCAATTGTGAGAACTCTTCTTATATATTTTGAATGCATCTTAATCGAAAGGGAAGTAATGATGGCTTCATTTGAACGATAGGTTTGTTTACTGCAGTGCCATTTCTCAGGCATGGAAGAAATGCGAACGAACATACGTCCGCTAATATTTTAATTAGCATTTTGTTTTGTTTACCTTGACGACGAAAGAACTTAGTAAGTAGCATTTTTAATTCACACATTTTTTGCACTGGCCATGCGTAAAATATCTTGCTTAGTTATAAAAAAAAATTAATCATAATCATTGTCAATATAGTGTGTAATTGGCTTTAAACTGCCCAATAAAATTTGCAAACGAAAAGATATTTTCAATATATGCGTGAAGTATCTTTCTATTTGAAATGTTGAGTTGTCCATCATTACAATGCATTGAAGTCTTTTCTGACTTAAATTTTTTACGCTAAATGTTTATTTGTTTTTTTAATTTACATGAAGCTTTTCACATAAATTTTAAATCAGTTTTTGCCCTTCATGATTTTGTTTTATTGCAACCCCTTTATGAAACGTTGAAAAATCGGAAAAAATCGAATATAAACTTAAAATATGAGGGAGGAGAATGGAAAAGAGAAAAGGAGAAAGAATGGGAAGTGCCTTAAATTTAATATTTAATCCACGCATACCTGTCATATTGATGGGCTTTTGTACTAGTAAGTAATAATCGTAGAAATTATGTACAGCAATCAGGAATTGCATTCCCTTGCCCTTATATGATCTGTAAGGTATGGATTAAAAAATTTATCCCTACAGGGGATAGAATTTGCTACAAAATATTAGCAGAAGCTCATACCTATGGCAAATAGTTTCTTCTTTGGTTAAGTGCAAGATGTGCGATGTAGGGCTCTGTATATTTTCGTACTTTGGGGAGTATCATACCAAAACAATACTTTAAAAGTTGTAAAATTATTAAAAAGCAGTGCTAGTTATGTTTTATTATGATTTTTTATACTTTATATTATAGATTAACTCAAAATTTGGGTTGTTTTCTTTCAGTATAAAGGATGTATATCCATATACCCAAAACAATTTTGCTAAATATTACTTTTTGTTTGATTAATTTATCTCTTATAGTTCAGGAAATACAAGGTTTTATTTGATCAAAAGCAAGAAAAATTTATATGGCCAAAAATAAGTCCGGCATCGAGATTTACCATGGGGACATTTGAATCCGGCATTTAAAGGTTAAATAGTACCATCTTGTGGTGTTCTAAAATGGAGGGTGAAGGAAGTAAATGCAAGGTTTTGCACAAATAAGCAGGAGAAATCATATATAAAATGTATTAGTACTTCAAAATCAAGTCGGTGCATACAGACAATTCAACACTTACAGCTGGTTACAATGTTGCCAGCTGTCAAGAGCAAATGGCAAGCACTTGTGGCATATAGGTCGACCGGACTCAAAAGACCCTTCTAGCGAAAGTGGGCGGAGCAAAGGAGGATGCTGGGAGCTCACTGGGTACCCCCACTCTTTCGGCTTCAGATAACTTCACACCTTACGGATGCTCACGCCTGATGAAATGCTCACGCCTGACGAAATTCTCATGCGGGATAATCGATGAATTTTCTGTTTAATATTTCATGATTTCTGATAAATTATTTATCTGTTTTGTTTATAAAGTATTTTTGATTGCTGAATGATGAACTGTAACAAGTATCAAATCATTAATCATAATAAATATGCATATTTTAATTTCTTAAGTTCAAGCAGACGAGTATAATTTTGCGAATGTATGCAGATATTATTCCATGAAATATCGGTTAAGTATTTTTTAATTACATTAGTAATATAATTAATGCCACAATTAATAAAGAATTCATTCACCATTACCAGGAGAAATATGTATAAAATGAAAAAGACTTTCCGAAACACGTTCCGACACTGCGTCCCAGATGTCCTCTGAACCCAAAAAGAAAAACCAATAAACTGCGAATTCTAAAAGGCTGAAACACGTGCCATTCTAGCTATTGAAAAGGAGAGGCCATAAACAAATAAACGAAAGAAATCCTGGCGTAAAGCGTAGGCACAGGAACCATGATGAGTTAAAATAGTGAAAAATATTTGCCATTAGTGAGAGGTTACATTGTGCTGTGGGCGAATGTTCTCATATTTAGAACCTTTCAGAATCTGTACTTTTTTTAAGATTATAAGGTGGCTCAGTTGAAGGGACTGAATATCTCTTATATGAGAATAAAAGGAAGCCTCAGCTGAAGGGATCAAATGAAAATACGTGAGGAAAATTCACAAGTAAATTCATGGAACTAGAGACTCCAGTAGCCGTACTTGTGCTCTCCACTATGTTGTATTTGAGACCGATATATTTGCTTTCCCGTAAGAAAGTAGCCACTTTGTACACAATCTCCCATGCTTGTCCTATCAATGGTCTCCCGGAAACGGGCGTACTTCTTAATGAAGATGCCATTTCATTCAAAAACAACAATAACCACAAAAATAACAAATAAAGAAAAACTAAAGAAACAACAAAATACCGAATAACAATAGCAACAATAAAAATAACAAATACTATCAACAATCAACAAAAACTTCAAAGAGGAAGATACCGGGGAGATCGAAACGTTCAAATATGCGCTCTGAAACTGATTGAAGCTGCCGCTGTAGTGTGGAAAGGGGAAAAAAGAGGGGCTGCGCCAACTGGAGGGGTAAGCTACGGCGCAGGTTCTTTTGAGTCCGGTCGACCTATAGCAGCATAGGACTTTGTGCATCCGAGTATAAGCTTATGCAGGCTGGCGATTTTGATTTTACTTAAGCAATTTCTTTTCTTAGAGGAGACACATTAAGGGCACATAACCAAAGAAATTTCAAGAACAATGTCTTTTCTAAATTTCTCCAATTTGCTCATGAATTTCTTCTAACTTGAAACAATAAATTATTATATCATCCTTTAATATATATTTTTAGACCCCTCTAATATCATACTATGTATAAAAATAATTGAGTGTCTGAGACGGTATCTGGTCAAGTGTAAGTATGTATCCATAACTCAAAAACTACATAACATAGAGTCAAGTTGAATGTGTCATTTTAGCAGCAATAAAGAGTATAGGGTGTTAGGCTGGTTTTTAAACTGATCCACTTGAGCAATTTATTTTTTTAAATATTATCTGTTTTCATTTTTCCCATTTAAAAACATGGAAATGAGTGCAGGCTATTTTTCATTTGTACATTTAAATTACTAAAAATCATCGTACAAAATCAGCACTTAAACCCAAGGACGAAGAAAATTATGAGGTTTTATTTTCCTGCTGTGGAATTTCAAATACAGATTGAATTTTTCCATAATTGAGCTTTAAACTACAAAATCTCAAGTTTTTTTAATGAAAAAGTTGACTGAGTCAAAGGCTTTAGACAGATCGAGTAGTGCAAGGATTGTGACTTTTTTCTGGTCCATGACTGTCTTGATATTGTCAGTGACTTTAAGGAGTGCAGTAGTTGTGCTGTGGTTTCGTCTGAAGCCTGATTGATAAGGATCAAGAGAGAATGGGAGGAAGAAAGAGAGAGGGATGAAGAATTGGGGAAGGAAAAGAGAGAGGGAGAGAGAATGGGAGGAAGGGAGAGATGAAGAGAGAGAGGGAGGGAGGGAGAGATGGGGGAGAGGGAGGGAGAATGGGGGAAGGAATAGAGAAGGAAAATCGGAGGAAGAGAGAGAGAATGGGTAAAAGGGAGAGAGAATGGAAGGAAGAGAGAGAGGGAGATATAATGGTAGGGAGGGAGAGAGAGGGAGAAATCAAGAAGAGGTGGAAAATGTATTTATTTGTTGTAAGGCATTGTAACTGAATGGTTTGTCACACTCGATCAACGTTTGACTATTCATTTTCTCTTTGCTCTTTGTTTGTTATTACTTTCATCATTTTTGTTCATCTCCACAGTTCTTTCTTTGTTCTTATTTGTTTGTTTCTCATTTTGCCACTCTCTCTCTCGATGTTTGATTCTTATTTTCTGTTCATTCTTTGTTTATTGTAATATTTTTTGATGTTTCTCAAATTTTCCCACAGTAGAACTGCAGGCTTTCTACTAGTAACCTATAATTTTCTTTATGTAGTTTTTAATTTAAAAGGGTGACCGACTGATTACACAGCCAAAAAAGAATAAAAAATCTGCCATATATTAAACATCAGTATAATTGATATAGGTGTAAAATGTAAAATAATATATAATTTACCTAATTCACAGACACCTTTAATTTTCATACTTTTCACTGGATGAATTCTTTTTTAGTAATTCAGGATTGGATTTCAAAGTATTATAGAATTCCAGCCAGGTTTGCTTGAAATTTATTTTTGTCACTAGTAAGGCCTTTAGACTTTGAGTTGCGATTTTTCAAATGTCAACAACTTATTCATTTGTGAGAAAGCATGTTCAACAGAAGAATTAGATACAGGGGGTCATAATATAAACTGAATGAATTCTGACATGTTTGTGACTGATTTCTCTGTCTCTAAAATGAGTGAATAGGTCCACCCAGCATTGATCTGTTGGTATCTTAGATACATTCCAAACTCCTCAAACTGAATCATACAGGGTCGGTGAGATGCCATCTAGGACAATACCGATACCATACAAACTTTACAATACGTTTGAATTTGCTCTTATTATTTATGTATCTTTGATTGTTTTATGTTGTTTAATTCATTGTTATGAATTGCTTTATCTTATGTTCCATTTGTTGTAAAAACATTTGAATAATCAGGACATTTATCAACAATATATTCAAAAGCGGGACAATTTTGCATCCTCCAAGGTTTTTGGGGGACTGCAGGACATGCCGGGGACTGTCCTGCTGAAATGGGACATCTGGTACTTTTAATGATTTCCCGACTAGCAGCCAATAGGCAGGTTCTTCGCAGCTCTATCAGACTGTTCAGAAAAATTATGGACCTTTTTAAGAAGTAAACACTAATTCATGGTTTCTTTCTTTATAATTATTTTTTTATAATATGTAACCATCATTCTGACATTTAGGCTCAAGTGCAATATATTACCCTTGACTGTGGCACTGCAAATGACTATGGCCAAATGTGGAACTACGTCCTACAGTAATATGTTCTCGTATGAATAAACAATGTTTGTACATTGAAAAACTTTTCCTTTTTATTCCAATAAAACCTTCTGTTAAGATGGATTTGGATTGGGTTATTGTAGTTACATATTCACTTTATATCAAGATATAACTCGTACTATTTCTAAATTTTTATGAGTTCCTTTTCTTACTAGGATTACAATTACAACTTAAGCACTACATAGTTCTCCGAGTTACCATTTTTGACGCTAGTGTCAGGGGGAGAATATATTGCGCTTCCTCTGAATTTTTAAAATTGCGGCGATGCATTAATTTTTCAACCGCCAATACTCGCGTGGGGTTCTCCTGACACCCCACAGATTTATTTTGTTATAAAAATATCACTATTATTTAATAAATTCTTTATTTTGTTCTATTTATAATCATTTGTAAGTGAATTTTGAGGAGTTCCAAATGATCTTTTCATTATTAATCTATTTCAAAAAGAAATACGTAGTCTTAATGTACACATTCGTGAATATTTTTGGATGTCAATCTATGAGTCAGTTGACTGTTTTTAGGAATACATATACTTATAATATCATCAGTTCAATCAAAGAAATCAGTCCTTAATAGAACACAAATAATAAGTGTATAACAGGAAAAACCATTTTCCACATCATGATTTCATATAAGGATCTTGAAAACTGTATTTGCTTTATTTTTTCAATTTGAATATTCATGCAGTTCACTATAATATTCATAATAGTTCTGTCAAATATCAGTTAGAAACAATCTACTGGGAGCTTCAAAACAAAAACCTAACACTGAAATAATAAAAATCTACAAATCTTGTAGGATCAAAGTTAGTGAAGAAACTGATGAGATGCGATTTCCAATTATGGGAAATAATATATTATATGATGACAATCATTGAAGAAATTATTGAAAGACAATCTAAAATTATGTGAAATAACAAACTTTGTGTAGATAGTAACAATAATTTCAGAATAAAATGTGAACAACTTCCGCATAAAGAAAAAATCGCTGATTTCCATAACGTGCAATGCAGCATGCTCTAAGAAAAAACATCCAAACTCAGGAATACCATAGAAAACTGAAATTTTTTAGCAGAAAAGGTTCCAAACACATGTCATTCCAGCTACTGAAGGGTTGGGGTCATAAAAGGCCAAAGGAAAGGAACCCTGTCATAAAATGTATACCTGGATTGTCCACGTCACCTCACCTGAGTACTGGAGGGTTAATAGAAAGCATATTGACATTTGATCACATATTGCTGCCTGTGGTGCACAAAATTTATGTGCTATAATCCTCACTATCATCAAGGATAACTAAAAAGTGAGCATGAGTCAACTCCATTTTTTTAAATTCGACAATATAAAGGCAAGCATCAGCATGACCAAAGATTCCTACTTTAAGAAAATCATTTTTGACTAAATATCTAGAGTAAATGCCCATTACAATTCAATGGGAAACTTAGAAACAATCCATAACAGAAAGAAGAGAATCGTGAGAAATTCGTTGACATAAAAGTAGCACATGATATTCTTTTTAAAACGCGATTGGAAAAAATGACTGGCAAAACACTAAACCCAAGGTAATATTTAATACCCGCTTCTCTTCTTTCTTAATATCCCCCTCCCTGCCCCTCTCTACCTCCTCCCTACCATCTACATGCCCCCTCCCTGTCTCCTCCCTATCCCCTCCCTGTCTCCTCCCTATCCCCTCCCTCTCCCCTCTCCCTGTGTCACCTGTCATCCCCGTTCCCGTGGCGCCCGTCGTCCTTGTTCCCATGTCGCCTGCCATCCCCGTTCCCGTGACGCCTGCCATCCCCGTTCCCGTGACGCCTGCCACCCCGTTCCCGTGATGCCTGCCACCCCCGTTCCCGTGACGCCTGCCATCCCCTTCCCATAGTGTCCTCGTCACAAATTTTAGGTGTAATTCCCTCTCCCTAGTGCTCATTCCCAAGTGGTTCCGGTGCATCAAATTTCCCCTTATTCGGTTTCTCTCTTAGTTTTCTGTGCTGTGTTTATTTTAGTGTTTTCCACTGTTTTAGTGCTCCTTTTCCCGTGCCGAAGTGCCCTTTGTGTTGGCGTAAATCCTATTTAGTGGTTTTCATTGTTTCTCGGTGTGCTTCTCATTTCCTCCAACCAGTGTCAAGTGCAATCCCCTCGCATCCCCCTTAATCAACCGTAGCGTCCACTTCCATTTCAGTGCTCTTTATCCGATTAAGTTTAGTCGTGTTTAATTCCTACCAAGTGTTCTCCTCTAATGCTTTATTTCATCTCTGCCTCTATTTTTTTCTACCAGTGCTACTTTAGTGTTGTGTCTCATTCATTATTTCTTAATAATTAATTTGTATTCTTATTATTGTTACTTAGTCATTGGCATATACTGTAGCATTACTTCTCCGCTATGTGTGCTCTTTCCTGTGTGCATTAATCAATTTATTGTAGCCCTTCTCAACTACTTCTTTACCTGAATCATCCTCTACATATATATATATATATATATATATATATATATATATATATATATATATATATATATATATACATATATATATTTTTTTGCCGCTTACTCAACTACCCGCAAAATGTCTGTCATTGAGCCTTCCACCAAAGCTTTTCTTCAGCCTAATTCTACTCTTAACCCAAATGCACCTGCTTTCGTCCCGTCACACTGCAGGGTGCCATACCTAAACGCCTCTGAATTTTTCCCACGGGTCAGACCAAGCATCCACAGACGAACTCATTATCACACTCCTCATCTTATCACCAACCGTCCGCCTCCTTCCCATAATGGCTTTCCCCGACCCATCCCAGTTCCAACACATTGTCTTCTTACAGAAGAACTTAAACCTTTTCCCCAATCCTTCCAACTTATCTATCTTAACGCCCAAAGCCTTGTCCCTCACTTCGACGAACTGCGCTCATTACTCCCGCCCAACGATCTACATGCTATTACCATGTCCGAAACATGGCTGAAGCCTGTTATCTCGAGCTCTTCTGTTGAAATACCTCAGTATAACTTGTTTCGCAATGATAGGATAGGGAAAGGAGGAGGGGGAGTAGGAATCTACGTCCGTAAAGACCTTGCTTGTAAAGTAATCGCCACCAGCGATGCACAATACTCCCGCAGACCTGAATATCTCTTCCTTGAAGTAGTCGTCACTTAAAAAAAAATATTGTTAGGAATCGTTTATTGTCCTCCAAAAATTGGTTATCTATCTGACATTGACGAGATCATTGCCAACTTAAGACACGATTATGAGCACTTAATCATATCTGGTGACTTTAATGCAAATTTTGCCTCAAGCTCCTCCGATGCTGTCTTTTTTAAAAACTCTTTTACATCGCACAACCTCAGCATACTACCTTTAAAACCCACAAATAACACTAAAAATTCTTCCACTTGGATTGACATATTAGTTACTGCTAACCCAGATAAAGTTTGTACACATGGTCAATTACCTGTCCCGGGCATTTCCTCCCATGACTTAATTTTTCTAGCCTACTCACTAAACTCTCCAAAATTTATCTCCCAACGAAATTTTAAAAACCTTGACTATGATAGTTTAATTGCCGAAGCTGCGTGTCTTCTGTGGCACACTATTGAATATGCAGACGACATAGATGCAAAAATTGAAGCACTTAACACTTTTCTCTTACATCTACTCGATAAATACGCACCCATCAAAACCACATGCATCTCTAAACCTCGCGCCCCGTGGATAACGGCCGATTTAAAACTATTGATGGCTTGACTCGATTCAATTTTTCGTCTCTTTAAAATCAAATAAATGCTCAAATACGTTCAATACCTACAAAAATATTAGAAACAAAACCAAGCAACAGATTAGAAATGCCAAAATAAAATTCGCTTATTCTATATCCGGCTCCAATATAACAACATCCGCCTTATGGAACAATCTGCGACACCTTGGAATTGGCAAGTCCAAGGATTCTTCCTTACCTCCAAACATATCACTAGATTCTCTTAACGAGAGCTTCTCGACGAATCCAACAACAATTGACATAGAATGAAAACACAAAGTAATTAGTAGTCTTACTGCAAAAGCGAACGAGTCATCCGGTTCTCCACAATTCCACTTTAAAGCTGTTTCGCAATTTAACGTACTTTCAGCAATACGCAGAATCAAAACTACAGCCCAGGGTGCTGATGGTATTCCTATAATTATCATAAACAAATTAATACATCTATTACTCCCTGTACTTACTAACATTTTCAACCACTCTTTATTACAGGGAAAATTCCCATCGCACTGGAAACACGCTTTAGTCTGCCCAATCCCTAAGAAATCTCTCACTGCAAACAATGACTATCGACCGATTAGCTTTCTTCCCACTTTATCAAAAGCCCTGGAGCGACTTGCACACGAACAGTTAGCAGATTTTCTCAACATTAATCATCTACTTGACCTCCATCAATCTGGCTTTCGGAAGTCACATAGCACCACCACCGCGCTAATTAAAATCACTGATGATATACGCAGACACATGGATGACAGAAAACTCATGGTACTAATATTGCTTGATTTTAGTAAAGCGATTGACTCAGTAGATAAAGACATACTCCTAGCAAAACTCCGCTGCATGAGATTCTCTTCACCTTCAATAGATTGGTTCTCTTCGTACCTTATCAATCGTTCCCAGCAAGTCATCTACAACGATTCCTCGTCCTCTCGGCTTAATGTTGACCAAGGTGTTCCGCAGGGCTCAATTTTAGGTCCTCTATTGTTCTCTTTATTCATAAATGATTGTTCTCAATACTTAACTTACTCCAAGCATCATTTGTATGCCGATGATCTCCAAATCTACTTAGACACAAAACCCAATAACTTATCTCTTTTCATAGCTAACATAAATCATGACTTGGCCCAACTTCAAGAATGGAGCTACGATAATTTTCTCACCATAAACCCCTTGAAATCTCAAGCCATTTTAATCGGTTATCCGAAACTACTGGCATCTATAAACCTTGCAGAATCAGTTCCTCTGTCTTTGAACGGCTCAGTTATACCCTATTGCAAAATCGTAAAAAATCTCGGTATTCTAATTAATGAAACGCTCACCTGGAATAATCATATAATAAAAATCTGCAAGACGGTAAACTCCTCCTTACACACTCTAAGGCCTCTCGTTAACATTCTTCCCTCGTCACTAAAAATATAGCTAGTGACCTCCCTAATTTTTCCTCACTTCGATTATTGTGATGTTGTATACCAGGACTTATCAAAGGAACTCGCCATTAAGCTACAGCGTTCTCATAACGCCTGCATCAGATTCATCTTTAATCTTAAAAAATCTGACCATGTCTCAGAATACTTCCGTCGACTCTCCTGTCTAAAACTTGATTCCCGAAGAAACCTTCACCTTCTCTCTCTATTGTATCAAATTCTAAATAACAACATCCCTTGTTATCTTTCATCTAATTTTGTCACCATTAATACAGTTCACCATTGCAATACCAGAGGATGTGATATACTACTAACTCCACTTCATAGAACAAATTTACAACAAATCCTTTACTGTCACTGCTTGTAAACTCTGAAATGGCCTTCCAACGTTAATAAAAAACTATCTATCTCTAAGCACTTTTAAACGCTTGTATTACAAGCATCTCCTCTCACTCCCCATGCATTGAACCACACTCTATCTTTTCTTTCAGGTTGTCACAAGAATGCGCTTATTAGGCATAAATTTATAATTTTATTTTACTTTATTTTCGTGTATCATAATGACGATGTAATCTCCCAGGCATATCTTACCCTACAATCCCTGTTCCCCTCTCACCCCCCTCCCTTATATGGATATAAATGTATGTACATATGTTTGTATTTATGAATGTTTTTTTTCCTCTGTTTCTCATATTATTGATTTTTTTCTTTCTTTTCTTTTCCTTCACCTGAACTATTTTAGAAATTTTTGCGGTTTTTTACACCTCTCTTCTCTTCGTAGGGTTTTCCGCAGTGGGAATTTTTCTGTGTTAAAACATAACATACACAGTTTTTTATGACCCACAAAACTAACATTCTTTGGTAATGCTCTGTTATCTACTAACAAATATATTAACTTGTAATTAATTTGTATTTTGTTAAAATCTGTATGTAATTAATTTCTCTTATTTTGTAAATATTGTAATTACTTATATGACGAAAGGGTTAAATGTAAGAAGGGACTACATAGTCTGAATTTCGCCCTAATAAAGTCGTTTGTCTGTCTGTCTGTCTCCCTTCCCAGCTCTCTCCTCTTCCTCTCCCTACCCTCAACCTGCCTCCTCCTGCCCTTCCCCCTCCCTCCCACCTCCTTCCCTCTCCTTACCTCACCCTGTCCCCTCCCTGCCCCTTCACACCCCACCATGCCCCCACCCTGCTGGCTACCTACCCAGCTCCTTTCTCTCCTATACCATATGCTTCATTTGTATGAATACGTAAATTCTATCTTCACCAATCTAAAGCCATCAGCTTGCAACAATGTGCATTGTTGTGGTAACCAAGTTTTCTTACTGAAAAAATCTGAATCGCGGGTGTTAATTCAACCACCAAACTAAAATTAGGCATGTATTTTCTCTTTGATTTTTACATCAAGTTTCTTTTGGCCTCATTTACGTCCAAGTCCCTAGTTCATATCTCAATTCTAACTAATTTTAATGTTCAACTTTAGAAAGGCCTGCTTACAACGTTTCATCTCTTCTCATGTTATTCAAATGTAGGAAACATAGGTTCTTGGAATCAAATCCATGAGTTCAATGGAGACGGTGAGCATTTTAAAATTTAAAGGTCGTATTGGTCAGTATTACTTGAAAATTAGTTAGTAAAAAATAGATACACACAGATAGCATTTTTGATATAATAGATGTCAAAACGAAACTCCTCCTCGCTGTTTATTCGTTTATAAAATTTCAGTATTAAATCATTATTAGGCAGGTTTACCTCTTCTTTAGGGTCTGGTGGCTGGATTTATTTCAGACATTGAAATATTTTTGTTTATATTTTCAATAAATTGTCACTTCAGGAACTATTATTGATAAAACTAAAAAAACTTTTTATAGCTGAAACATATAAATTTCCATGGTTATATTGTCTAGCTAAATAAATATGCATAAAATATATTTGTATATAGGCTCAAGTTAAACAAGAAAAAAGGAAAAGAAACATTCTGTTTGCTATCTTGAAAAGTGGTTCCGAAACACCTTAATGGATGATTTGAATTTGTGGAGTAATTTTTTATTCAGCAGTCTGAGAGATACTTTTTGAAGTAGGGAAATGCATGCAATCATACGTAACACATCAGTTGAAAACAGAGCGTGAGCAATCTTCTTCCTTTTGCTCGGGATGCAAATCTTCACGGGCAAAATATCATTCAATCATCAGTGATGGTGCTTCTTTTTTTGTCTTCCTTCTGTCCTTTCTGTGGTTTGTTCCAACTTGGGTTTTCTTTCCCCTCTCCCTTTGCAGCCCCGTGATAAGGATCTCACGGCTGGTTAAATCACAGTGAGGACAGTGGGGCATTCACCCTGTGGCCCTTGTTTCCCAATGGGCAACAATTTTTCAGTTGGTCTGTTGTGGTCCTTGTTCGAGTACCCTTTTCACATTTTGGCCCTCTGGAAAATACTTGAAGAAAAATATGTTTTCTGTCATATTAGAAGTCGAATATTCCTGCCGTTGTATGTACAATATGTACATCTGATAAATTTTAACTATGGGTTCGGTGAGTAGGTTAAAATTTAACAATGGGCTTGTGCGAGCCCAACCAAGCCCACAGCAGCTCACTCCTGGTTGCATATTTCATCCATTTCTCTTTTTTAAAATTCATATTCAAGAATCCAATCTGACAGTAAAAACCTGCTTAAATATTTGTCATTTATCTTAAAGAGAATTTGTGATTAATGAACCAAAAAATCGATTTATTATTTACCTATCTTTCCTCATGTTAATTTTATATCGTTGTGTCCTTATTCTAGGTTCTGGCCAATCTTATCACTGTCATCCCATTTTCATTCCGAAGACCAATCCTTCATGTGCTAAAGCGTCATTGTCTTGATCCCTCTTCTTTGGTGCGCAAGCAGGTTCTGGTATCATTGACCAGTATCATTTGTACACCTCCTCCTCAATTAGATGAATCTGGTGATGTAAAAGCTTATCTTGAAGAAGTGGAAGAGTCATGGTTACGAGGAGTTTTACCACAGGTCTGTGACAGAGATCTTAAAGTGCGGGAAAAGGCTCTTGAGGTGAGTTCAAAATACAAAGATGCAGTTGAAGGTATATATTTGTTATGCATGCATGTTATGAATTAACTCTCTCCAGTCTGAATTTAAATGCCCACTGTCCCAGGTTTTGGTGTTATTATTTTGAGCATATCGCACTCTAAGGGCAGTAGTCTACATCAGTGGTACTTGGGTGGATCTATGTGCATTGCTTAAGAAGGGTAAAATAAAAACATTTACTGATATATATTTATATAAATAATGTCCCATTATAATAAATTTACACTACTGCCAAGGTGAGACTATGTACCTTGGGTCGTCGATTTTGACGAAACATTTTTGGGTGCAAGAATACTTAAGAAGACTCGTGTATCGGCATTTGATTGAATGGGGCTTAGTTTCGGCAGAATCTTTTTTTCTTTTCGCTGGATTAAATGTGGCTGGATAAAATTTAATAATAGGCCGACAGTGTCGGGAAGGTAGGTTGCCTTGGGTGGTTACCGTACTAGCTTCTGAATATTTTGTCCCGAGTTCAAATCCCACCTCATACTTAGTTTTTTTTTCGTTTTAATCCACTTTATTATTTTTAATTTATTGCATTATTTGTATTTGTTTGCAAACTTCTTGTTTGTATATTTACTTTAAAACCTGTGACATTTGTAATGAATGACTTATGTCAGTAGTTTTGTCAAATATGACACTAATATTTAACTTCCTGATCTCATTTAAAATAACGCCTTGAATTTAATTCCCACAACATTCATTTAGTTGATTTTGTGTAGCCTTGCTTATATATACAGTGGAATCCCGATTTAAGGTTTCCCCATTTAAGGTTTTCCCGCATTTAAGGTTGTTTTTTCTGACCCCGACCAAAGCTCCTTATAAATAATGTATTATATTACACAATTTAGTGTTTCTCGATTTTGTGAATTGCCTGCATTTAAGGGACAAAACTCTTGTCCCTAGACGGACATCGCCTCGATTTAAGGTGCATTTACATTATGCGATGCAAAAACATATTATATAGTGGAGTTGTAATGCAATAATTCACACTATCCATCAGTGACGCAACACATACTGGCTTTGTTACATTAACCCTTTTGTTGCAACGTTCGGATATATCTGAACGAGCATTTATACCTGCTGACTGCAATGTATGGATTTGCCCCACGGTCTTCAAAAAACATTTCCCCCTACTGCAGGGTGCAGTAGTATCCCCATTATCTTAAAACGACTGCCAAATGTTTGTGGGTGTTGCCATCTGTGCGCAACAGCACAAAACATATATCACTTGTCTGACCACATGTTTGACATCTATATTGCCTACGTTGGTTTTTACTGGTAGTGGAAAAAATTTCCCATTCAACTGTTAATAATTCTTGTAGTTCATATTACCCATTCAGTTGTTCATTATACAGCTAGTATAATGTACTCATTCAATTGTTCATAATACAGCTAGTATAATTGACCCGTTCATTTGTTTATACACCTGGTGCTACAGATTACACGTCAAAATGTTTATACATAATACTGTGCATATATATCCTTTCATTTGTTTATGACTGTTGTACAATTTGCCTGTTCAATTGTTCATACTACTGGTGGTACAATATACCCTTTAGATTGTTTATAATTCTGGTGGTTTAAAGTAACCATATAATATCATATTCTACTGCTGATACAAATTACGCCTTCAGTTGTTGATATCTCTAGTGGTACAGTGTACCTGTTATATTGTTTTTACTTTTGGCGGTTCAAATTGCCTGTTCAAAACTTTATAAGTTTATTGATTCAATCCACTCGTTCATTTGTTTATACTTCTGATAGTTCCATCCACTCGTGCAATTGTTTATACTTCTATTTCTGTTCCACAATTGTGTCTTGTTTGTCTACATGCCATATGCAGTCGATAGACACCCGTGATGCCAGTGTTAACTTTGATTATCTATCATCCTCCCTCATTCCTTCATCTGTCCCCACCTACTTTGTGTCTATATATTTTGTTATTACCTCATTGTGTTTTTTCGGCATCATTTCCATTCAGTATTTGGCTTCCTGTTCATTCGGCATCGTGTCCTTCAGCATAGCACCTTATGGTATCATATATTTGGCATCATGTCCAGCTACCTTCTAAACATCGTTTTGGTTTGCCTTTAAAACTATTGAAAATTTACAGTTAATAATATTTTTTTAAATTTAGAAGTTGTTAGTTTGTTAATTCTGCTGCAAAGACATAAGCACAAATAATGATTGACTACTAAATCTTTCGAATAAGTGTTAGTTGAACAAGTGTTGTTCAAACAATTTTCTGTATGAACAAAGTTTTTCACGGAGAAATATTTTTCGAACAAATTTCTGTCAAACAAATGTAGGCGAACAAATTTCCACACTCCAAATTCAACATCTACAGAAAACCCACTCATACTGACAAAAGCATATCAAATGATTCCCACCATCATATCTCACATAAATTAGCTGTTTTAGCCCATGGTACATAGACTATTACATATTCCCCTTTTCAAACCAGATTTTGGTAAAGAACTTAACCACATTAAAAACAACACTTCTCTTAATGGTTATGATCCGCAAATAATCCAAAATATTCAGCAGAATCATAAAAACAATTTTTGCATTAAAACTCATACTACACTCCCAAACATCCCCACCACAAAAACAAAACACATTAAAATACCTTTCGCATCCAGCCTCACAAACAAACTTAGTAGCATTTTTTTGTAAATATGGCCTTAAAGCTGTACATGTTAACCTAAATAAACTTGCTAAACTTCTCCACAATCCTAAAGATGTAATTCCATTTTACACAAATCAGGTATCTACAAAATATCTTGCGGTAATTGTGAAAAAGTATACATTGGACAAACTAAATGCAAATTAGAAACACACTTCAAAGAACACCTTGTACATTTCAAACATAATAGATTTAACAACTCAAGTGTAACCACACATACTAGAAACCAGTCATCCCATCACTATCAACAAGTTAACCCAGTTAAAACAAGTAAACAGTATATACAAATTAGATGCATATGAAACATTGTACACTCACAAACATCAACAGACTTATGAATAACGACCAAGGCCACCTTCCCCTCTCTACTGTCTAACTGTTGACCTACCTCCCCCACTTTCACTTTCACACCATTAACCCGTAAACACCGTCAGACATACTATTATGTCCTGCAAAAACTGTCCAATCGGCCGTCAGACGTACTATTACATCCTGTGTCAGCCATAATTTCTTTTATCTTTTGACACTAGAGACTTCTTTAAATCTAAATAACCTTTATATATTTTGAAAGAGGAAGCTTTGTACTTCCTATCTATGCTTGTCCTGTATTTTTTTCCTGTTTTTTAAAATATATAATCAACGTTGAATTTTGCGATGGAATTTTCAATTTTGCTGCGATATGACAGTGTTTTTAACGCGGCAAGGAACCTTTCCTTGGTGTTTGAAATGCAATGTAGCATTTGTGTATCTTTTCAAAGGAAAGCACGATTTTTCTCCTCTTTTTACTTTCTCCATATACGAAGTATAGAGAAAGTATTGTTTTCATGAAAAAAATCGAATTCAAGATTTCAACGGAAATACATGTTTTAAGGTCCCCTGAACATGTTTTGACTATTTTCTCGATAATGTCTGTCTGTCTGTATGTGATAGATTTTGTGGGCGCTCTAACTCAAAAACTATCAATCAAGTCAACCCAAAATTTTATATTTAACATTTTTATAAAAGTTAGATCTGATTAGTTTTTGGTAAAAATCAGTCGACCAGAAGTGGGTGTTTACTCTTGTCACTTATCCATTATTTTGAAATATTTTCTTTAATACTTGGTAAATGTAAAAATGTATTGGAATAAAAGTTGTAGGAAATTTTATTTTCTACAACCTTTGTTTAATACATTTTTCCATATAATGCATTGTTTAAGAGATATCTTATATTTTTAGCTGCCACCACCACGCCACCTGCCGAAGACTATTGTAAACAATTGATGCTTAGTTACATCTTAGTAACGCTCCTTTTTCTTTTCTTAATTGCCAACCGGAAATAAATATTGACAACGATCCCAGAGCTAACAACATGTAATTTGCCTTATAAATATGGAAAAAGTCATGTGTTGCCCACCTCAGTTTATTTTTCCTGGTGGAGCCATTTGGCGTATGTCATGCGACAAAGGTCTTCGTCGGCATGTACAAAAAGAAAGGAAAACGTCTTATTAAAATTGGGTTCCTTTTCTTTGTCATCTGAAAGAAGATGTAGGGTTTGTTTTACTCTTCAGATAAGGGCTTTCTCTGTTGTGCTATCTAGTGGGACCAAAGCAGCAATGAAGCGAGTGTCATCAAAAATCACAAACAGTGAAGCTCTTCCATATATTTACACATTATTTTACTATTTACTACTATTTTACTATAAGGCATTTCTTGCTGAATTTTCTAAAAATATTTGGAAAGGACTCATAAGCTAGTTTAACTTTTGAAAGTTTTCCGTGTTTTGCATCTAAGTTCATTTCTGATGTATACATCGTCATATCTCCCTTTCCAATGAACGAAATGTAATAATTTCTTCTATGTGACTTTTGTAATGACCAAAAATAATGACTATATAACTAAAACGTTTATATTATAAATAAATCGTCTTCTAATAAATCAGTAATACTACATTTACTTAAAAATTTCCAGTGAAGACATGAAAAAGTTGAGATATGTAAAACTTTTCACCTAATTGGTTTAGATGGGTAGATTCATAGAATAAAATAGTTGCTACTTTAAGTTATTCTTTTATTAAGATTGTACAACAATATCTTCCATAGATTTCCCGGTGCTGAATGTTATATATAAAGTGCGACCACGCGCCGGAAAATTAGCGATTGGTGTACATTCTCTTCTACTGCAACAATGTTTGTTTGTAAAATATGATACGAAAAATGGATATTTACAAATTTCATGGTTTTCCTAAATCCACAAAATAATCAGAAAAATCGAGAGAAAACTTATAAAGTTATGGTTTTTTAAATTTTCTCGAACGTTTTTGCAATGCAATCGTGAAAATTTAAAAACCTCATCCGGCCGTACAGGTGAGATTTAATAAATCTCCTCCGGGCTTGAGGGGTTAAATACACTACACAATATTCTGCTCCTTTATTCACTATTATCTACTGATGATGAGAGCTTCGCTCTCTAAATGTACATTTAAAATTAGAATCCTTTCCTCATTTAAAAATTTTTTAGAGATCTGTACGATTGAGTGCTTGTGCTATGCTTGTGTGTGTTTCAATTTGCCTGTTTGGTCCCTGTTATGGTCGTGAGACGCATAAACCATCAGACATATGTTTGAGATATCAAGTCCCTGGCGTGAAACAAATTTTTCGGTAAACTTGATATATTTTCAATGTTTAATCAAAAAATTACTTTTTGAGATTCGTACGGTTTATGAGTTTGTTTTTAAAGAATTTTTGTAAAACATTTCTTTAACTGTAAATTTTCAATGTTTCACCATAGTCTCCTTTCTCTCATTTAGTAATGAAAGACTTTTTAATCATCATGTTCATGATAATGGCGCTGTATAAGGCAAAACTAGCCGAGTAAATCTTTTTAGTGGAAATTACAATAAGTCTTTCATTACTATTATGCACTCAAGTTTTACATTTCAATATGATACAATTACATTTGCTGGCATTGATGTGAATACCATCCACTTTGCCTTAAAAACATTGACTCATGCAGAGTTATTTCATTCTATGAGGATATAAGACAATCTCATTATATATTCAGGTAAGTACAGTATTTAGATGCCTTCTGATTCAAGTAAACAGTTTGCAAATATATTTTGCTTTTCATTCAAATAATTTGGAATCTGCTCTTTGTAAACTGGAATATCTCATAAACATATAATTTCTCTTTAAAAAGAGTTGATTTTGACATCCTTTATGATTACAGTTATCATGGAATGTTCTGCTTGGTGAAACCAGAAGTGGAGGCATTATATCTCCTAACTGGCATTTAATACATCAAGTAGAGATGCTACGCCTACTTCCATTTGTCTCTGAGGCTTGTTCTGCGTGGGCCAAGGATATAAACTCACTGGGGTGAGTCGATCTTCTCTTTTTTATTTTAAAGAGGCCTTGAGGTTGAACAGGTGGTACTGGTGGTGTGATGGTTAAACCGCTGACCTGCTCCTCACCTACCGGTCTTAACCCTTAGTTAGTCGTGTGAATAAAAGTTCCGTAATTAGTCGCGTGGGGTTAATATGACCCCAAAATGATTTGCAAATTTTAGGAAAAAATATTGTTTTATCTTTATCATACTGGAAATAAAATCACTTTTAGACTATAATCCAATTATTTATTAATAATTTTTCATGAAATATTGATTAAAATAACATTCATAACGAGAAAAAATTTCTTTTTTAATCACTTCCACTGTCCCCACAATCATAGCATTTCATTAACATATGGTCTTTGCAAATAAAAGCCTCACAATTGGCACATCTAAATGGCACTTCATTGTCCTTAGTTCTAGGGCAAAATTTCCATCTTCCTCTGGAAGGTACTGCTACAAAAGCAAGTCTCCCCCATTGGGTGCAATTGCACTTTTGGAGATCTCTTGGTAAAAACTGACCCTGGGATCTCAAAATTTGTTGCTCTTTCACTAATTCTGTAGATAGTACTTTTAAGAAGTTTCGCCTAGTCATTCCATTTTTAACATTTGTTTATACAGTATAAAAGCATTGATGACTGCAACATTCAAAAAATAAAAAAAACAGCTAACGGCCACCTTTGCGTTCTTCTGCCAACGTTATAAGTGGCACAAAGTTGGTCGCATGTATCAACTCCCCCTTTTATTGCTTTGTACATTGTTATTATTTCGGGTTTTCGGAGATTCTGGGTGATGTCAATTTTATCATCGTGATGCATGGTTGTTATAAGTATCATGGGTCTGTTTTTCACTAGAACATAGGAGAAAATTGTGATATCTTCAATGAAACCGAAAATGCAGCTTCTAACACTTCTGTCTCTTTTTTGGAAGAAATTCAGGTGGGATTTCTTTTTTTATTTATACGCATAGTGCCGACAAGTGTCAACTTGAACTCCAACAGAAGTGACTTAGCTAAAGGGACACTTGTGTAACAATTATCAGTGGTAACGTTTCTATTCGTTCCTTTTATTGGCAGAAAAAGACAATGCAAATGGTTGTAATCTGAAAGAAGGTAGGAGTCTCCTGAACTCGTTTTGACAATTTTCTCAGTGATGTCTGTGTGTGTGTATGTGATAGGAACTTTGTGGGTGTTCTAACTCAAAAACTATTTATTAAATCATTGCAAAATTTTATATTTTTCACTTTTATTAAAGGGGCAAGAGTTGATTAGTTTTTGGTTAAAACCAGTTAACCGTAAGTAGGTATTTACTCTTGTCACTTATCCATTTTTGCTTTTTCCATACGTTGTTTGATCAATGTAAAAAATTACTGGAATAAAGTTTGTAGGTAATTTAATTTTCTACAACCTTTGTTCGGAACATTTTCCCATATAATACATTTTTAAGAGATATTTTAAAACCATATTTTTTAGCTGCCACCACCGCACACAGACGACTTTTGTAAGCATTTTACACTTTGTTACAACTTAGTAACGCTCCTTTTTATTCTTAATTGTTGGATCTTCGTGACTATATCCAATATCAGAAGGTTACAGTATAGGTTTATGTCTGTCCTTTTTCTCACAGTTCCTCAAAATATTTATTATCATTTAACCTTTTTGGAATTTTTAGAAATATTACAGGTATGGAGAAAGTCATGTGGTGGCCACATCAGATTTTTATTTCATTATACATGCAATTCCACATGTATATACTTCTGACAGCTGACCCCCTCTTTCCTTTTATTAGTATAATTTTAATAGTTATTCTCTATTCTGACAATTATTTATTGATTTAGGTCACATCTTTTAGTAGTTTTGGTTGTTTTTAATTCAACAGGTAACTGTGGAGCTCATCTTATGGCTGAAAATAAATTCAAGAACAAGCATTTAAAAAATACTTGTCTCGGGTATTTCCAATAGCCTGTTTGCAGGCTTTCAGTTCATTCCTTAGAACATTTTGAAATAATAAATTGTAAGGATTCTTTTATTTTAAATGAACCCATTTTCAGAATCATTCTCTTCTGTTATATTTTGTATATACTTTCTAACTTTGTCATTCTTTTGCCCTTCCTTTTTCCTAGCTTTCACTTTAACCACCATCTAATTGCTTTCCGTTCAACACCTCCTTTTCTTCCTCCCCACTTTCCTCCTCTCCTATTTCCCTCCTGCCTTTTTATTGAACTGTTGGATGCACCTTGCCACCTGGAGATGCTGTAATAATAACACAGTAGGTCATGTTATATTACAATTCCTTTGAAGATACATGCCGTATTAGTCCGAATATAGTCCCCTCCTTTTTGGCCAAAATATTAGTGAGAAAGGTAACTATAAAAGTAAGACTATATTCGTGCCCAAAAAATTAGCAAACGAAAATATCACTGCTGGCAGTAAGTATAGGTAACCATTAATGCCCTAACATAATTTGATTGTTTTACGGAGAATTTCTTGATACATATGCCTCAATAACTCAATTCTTTTTGTTCACTCTTTGGAGTCCTTGCCTTAATGTTCGTAATTTAAAAATAGTGGGAATTGCACAAGTTTTTGCTTTGAAAGCATTACCCTAAGTCACTAATATGCAAATATTGATATGTAGTGATGCCGCCTATCGTTATTTTAGAGAAAATGTCACTACGACGAAAGAAATTATCAATACTTACATAAATCAAACCGAGTTGTTGAAGGTGTTTCAACTATCTACAGAATGTATTCCTTGATGTGATATTCTGTGTCATAAATATCGGAAGTAACGAAAATAAATTATGAAAAGAATATGTTAAATAGAAATCTTGTGATTACTTTTTTATACAGGCATGATTCAGGTAGCCATTGTGAACGGCATCTGAATGATACGAATGGAATTTAAATAACATTCATAAATGAAAATTTTCAAATTTAGTCCAATAGCACTTGATGCATATTTAAATTACATCTGCAAGTCTAACATGCAAAATGTGATGTCACCATTTCATTGTAAATTGATAGCTGTAACTAAATTGCTCGTACATATTAAAACTCGTTCTTTAGAATATTACAAGATGATCCAAACAACTTATGAGGCCTACTTTCCATTTAATCATTTATTTAATACTTATATTGGCTTTAATAGCTTTATAGTCATCGCAGATATGTAGCTCTTTGTGTTCCCAAATTTCATAATTTAGTGTTATAAAATACTACAAATACATTTGAACAGAATGTGAAATTGATCACGCGTATTTGTGCGGCAAAAATAATGCATGTACGTATTAGAATATATCGAATCTGAGTCCAACAATAGTTGTTGCTATGGCAACACTTATAATGAGTGATAAAAACTTCAAAATCGCCAGTATTTACGCAAAATTCTAAGAAATGCAATTGATAAGCAAAATTCTACGATAAAAATTAGAATCTTCATTCATTTCCTCAGAGAATATTACAAAACTTGCTCCGCTATTACAGATCTAAGATATTTTAATGTGCAAGAGAAAATTACCCTGCATGAAAGATTTCAGATTTTCCATGTAAATCAAATAGGAAGGATAGTTACTGGAATCGGACCCAGGACTTCAATCTTTGCAACAAAAACTATCCTTGGGAGCTTGGACCATGTAGCAAGAGATTTCCACCAAGTTTCATGAAAATCGGTCTATTGGTTCAAAAGTTAAAAGGGGGGCACTGACAGACAGACAGACACAACGACAAAACTATAAGCCTATTTCCATTCTGGAAACTATGATAGAAAGTGAGGTCTGTAATGGGGTTCAAACTTTTTTCCAGTACAGGCTTCAGAAATAAGGGGGAGGACTATATTCAGGGAGGGACTAAATTTGGACTAATACGGTAATTGATTTTCATTTGTATCAAGATTTATTAAGATTATACTTTTAAAACTTTACTTTTATTAACCCAGTAGTGTTTATATTATAGTTCATTGTTTTGTTTTAAAAAGTAGACTATAAAAATAACTTTTTTAGGATGCAATATTGAAAATAGTAACTAAGGCTAACTTTTGAATGGATGGATTTAAATGAAAGATAAATGGGAGCTATGATATTTGTGAAAATGAAATAGAAAGCAAACATAATTAAACTAATATGTAGCCTTGCTGTAAGGCATAATTTTTTTAAGCATACAGCATTTTTGGAGTTACACTCTAATTGGATATCATTTATTGATATTGGTTTAGAAAGAATCTCTGGCCTGGAATAGAACAGTGTCTTGAAGGGGAGCAGCGTTACCCTGCCTGGTTACTTTTGTCCACCATATCTGAGCATTCTGAATTGCCAGCAGCTGAATGTATAAACAATCATTACAAAAAAATCTCTCAGGTATGTGGTTTTTGCATCTATTGCTTATTTGTCATCCTATTCTAACAAGGATGGTAAAGAAAATATAATATTAAGGATAGATTTACTGAAAGCTGTCAGTTGGTTTACTATTGCCATGAAAGCAATTAACTAGCAATTATGCAAATTTTGTTTTTTTTTAATAATAATGTAGAAAACTAAAATTATGACATATATATATATATATATATATATATATATATATAGATATAAACATCCAGTTCCTGATTCCTGGAATACACTTAAAACGAGAATAACTCGATCAAATATGCAGATATAAACTTGAAATTTGGCAGAGATAATCTACTTTGAGATAAAAATGGTATGATGAAGGAAAATTTCTGAAAAACATCCAGAGTTCGACTCCAGGAGATGATTTGCATTCCCCATAGGATACCACGTAAAAATCAACTTTTTGACATGCAGGCTTTTCTTCTTTTTGAGATTAAAATTAGAAAAAATGGACTCACGACCTTTAGATCTAAACCATTTTAAAGAAAATATTATAAGGTGTCTTACTCTGTTCATTGTTTTCCACCTACAGTTCGAAATCCTTCATATTAAACATTTAATTCACATATTTTGTGAAAATCTTGCCATTTTAACGGGTTGTTGCCTTGCCTACCAATTACATTGTCAAACCTCAAAATCATATTGTTATTCCAATCCTTAAGGTTTAAGGGTGCTTTGAAGGCTTTTAATACAGGAAGGAGAGAGAAATGATTTTCATAGTTAATTGCATTATTTAGGAGAAGGGATACCTATAGAGCTGAAATATGCTATGTTGTCTGTTCATTGGCCTGAGTGTAAAGTTTTGTGTTGGTGGTTAGTACTCACTTGTAATCATGTAATCATATTAAATCATTTAATCTTAATGTTTTATTATGTGTTTGATCACTTTCTTCATTTTTACGGGTTTATTTATGCATTTATAAGAGAAACCAAATTCCGTTATAGCAGAAAATGTTTTTTTCGGAAAAATACCAGAAGTTTCCTGCAAAACTAGTGTTTTTGTTCATACCTTTTAATTGTTTATTATGCATTTAATTTGTTTCTAAGCACTTTTTATTGTAGTATCGAGGATAAATTGTCCTGAACATCCTACTTTTAAGAAATACTTGGAAGGTTACAAATAATGTAACAATCCAATGAAAAACATTGAAAATTCATTTCAGTCACCCATAAGAAACTCTGGATTTTGGGGCTGTGTTGAAAGGGTTAATTGAAATTTATTTTAAGTTGTCAATTATTTAACACAATCGGGAGAAAAATTAAAATTGTGAAAAATACGTTTGATCTTACATTTTTATTAAATATTATATTTTGTAATCATTAAAGTGACTGTTCAATAGCAATCCCAGATCATAAACAACAACACCAATGATGCAAATGGTAACAATAATTTCACAATAAAATATATAACTCACAAAACAAAAAAAACGGAGATTTTAGCACAACAATCTGTCACACAAATTAACTTGGTTTAAATACTTCTTTTATTCTCAAATCTTCTTCAAATTATTTTATCTTGATTTAAAAACCCGAGCAACACTGGGTAAATTTGCTAGTCTATCATATAAAAATGATTTCATCTAATAATAATAAAATATTTTGTTGTACCTTCTTTTTACATTTACATTTACAGCCCTTTGCCAACCACTGAGGCTATTTGTCTGATTTAACCAGTGGTTGACAATACCATGGTTGGTGAGGAGAAATGGGAAATTAGTGTTAAGGGAGAGTGATCCTTGTGTGACATACCAATGTATACTTCAATGTTAAAAATGAGTCTGCTATACTTAAAAAAACATGTTTCTTACATTAAAATATGAACAAACATGGGTTCATAGCACAAAGAAGTACTGTGCAGCAGTAATATAAAGGCATAGCAGCCTCTGCTGATGCCGCCTGCCTGACCTGTTTCTCAAACAGGAGGGGGGGTGTAGTGGTTAGGATGCTAATCGCCTGCTGCTCGAAAGGGCAGCGGACACAAGCCCTGCAAAAGTAAGTTTTTTCCAAGGTCACCCAGCCTCCTGTTTGTGGGGTTTGAGGAGACCGCACCAAGTCAGTACGGCCCTTCCTTTGGAAGGGAAGTTAAGCTGTTGGCCCACTTGGTTCTCTTTGTTAAGAGTATGCTAATGCCAGCACCGGATTTCCCTCCTCCCTTGTGAGTGTGTTTGGTGTGGAAGGAGCTATGGCTATATTAATCCAAGAGATTGATTAGCCAAAATACACATACGCAGTGTTTCTCAACCTTTATGGAGCCAGATATTCCCTATGATGTCTCGCAATTTCTGCTAACCTCCTCCCCATGAAAATTGCATACATTTTTCATTCATTGTCTCATTTTTTCAGATTGGAATATTAATCAGAGCTGTATGCAGTATCAAACAAGTTATAGATAAAAATAAACATCATGTCCTGCTCAACTCGTGAACCCCTGAGAAATAACCCATGGACCCCTAAGGGTCCGGGCATCCCCGCTTGAGAAACACTGCTTTAAAGAATACTGGTATCACTACTAGCTTCCAAAATATTACTCAAACCTTTACTTCCTGACTAAGTTGTGGTCTTATCAGGTGCTGCGAATGTCTTCTTTCCTATATCCTCCTCTTTGTAAATAATAGTTATTATTGTAGCTTATTCTCTGACATAAATTTTAATATTAGCAAAATTTGCCAATTAGCCATGGCCATGTGGAAAACGGCGGATGGGGCACAGATTGGTAAGATTTTGTACAATTAATTAACCATGGATACTCAAAACCACTGCTGGTAAGGAACTGCACTATGTATGGTATTTATGACTATGTTTTTTTCTTATGGCAGATGGAGGAGTTTGGGATTATGGAGGAATGTACATATATTCTTATACTACGGGTACTAGGGCGAGTTTCAATAGATCTACCTAAGGATGCTGCCGAACAGCTGGTGACCCATCTATCTGAGCGAATCTCAAATTTTTTACTACCTGCTTCAGTTATCCGTCCAGCAGTTGATGCCCTGTATTTGATATCAAGGCATGCTGCTGGAATACCTTCTGCTGAGTGTGGCACATATGTACCATCATGGGGAGCTGATATCATTCGAGTGAGTAGTTCATGTTCTACACTTAAGAAATGCATATTTTTCATCCACATTATTTTTACTAAGTATAATTGCCTATTAAAAATGATGGATATCCATGAATAAATTACTAAATTAAAACACCTCTTATTTTTACAAGATGGAATGTTGGTAAATTGAGTTATATATTATGCATGAGTGCACAAGGCTAAACACAAATGTGAACTAAGAGAAATGGAGAATTAGACTGGCTTGATAGCTTACAAGTGGAGGACCCGTATGTGGGGTCATGAATTTAGCTGAAACTTTGTAGGTACATAGCACTAGATGCCAGGATCACAGCCAACCCCCCTTTTGGGCATATATGATCAGTAGTTTTTCTGCAAATTACATTTAAAGTTCGCAATTTTGCGCCTATCCGTAGCCTAGTGCTAGGGTGCTGGGCTAGCAATTCTAAGGTCCGGAGTTTGCTCCCAGTTTGAGCCCAATTTGTTCGCCGATGCTTTGCATTATTGTGCTGGACTTCTTCGGGGCAGTAGTCTCATTACTGACCGCACAAGTTCTGAGATTTGATTGTGCAGTCGCAGTTGGATGCAAAAAGTACGATTGAATAGTTAATATGATAGATAATATGGTTGTCATTGATGACGATTATCTGCTGAGCGAATATGACCCTGAAATGGATTTATTTATTTAGCATTTTTTATAGTTTGCCCAACATTAAAATTACAGGGCAAACTGTTACAACTTATTATAGTTATATGAAAAGTTTAGTAATAGATACATCAACATTGAACATTGTTTGCTAGTGTCGTCTGCTGAAGAAGATGATAGTACTAGTCCCAGCTCAAGTGAAGCTACATCTGCTACATACGAGCCATCACCAAAGAAATTTCAAGAAATTCCCCCAGAAACCAAAAGTAATGCAGTCATGGCAGTGAGACTGCATCCGACTTGGACCATAAAATCCCTTAGGGCACGAGTGTCTCGCTGAATAACGAGGATGGACAGAGTAAAGTCATGGAAAAAAGATATTCTCTCTGGAGAAACTTGTCAGGATAAGCATAAAGTCATTTACCGTTAGGTCTATGGTCGGTTCTGCAAATCCCAGGGAAATGGAGACCATGTTACGACGAGGATGCTACGACAATGGGGAATGGCAGCTACCTTTCAATTTACACTGGGAAGATTTAAATTTGAGGCATCCAATCTTGGGTAAAAAAATTTGAAAGCAGGCACAAGATCCGCCAAAGGCAGGTCATGAGATATGTAAGCCGCAGAGAAAAAATGTCTGCTGAGGAGACGATGTAAGCAGCGCTTCTTTTTCAAGGACAAGCGCAAAAGTTGATTCCGCTCTATGAGCCTAGTTTCTATCTTGCAATTAATCAATCCACCATATTTCTGAGGGATTCATAAAGAAAATAATTATTTTTAATATGTATTAACCAGCATGAGTGTATGGTCCCTGTTCCTCGTCTCTGCTCCGTAACTCCGATTTTGCAATCCACTTGTAAGAATCCAAGGCAGATCATCACAAAAGCACTGCACAGCCCTTCCCAGCTACTATCCCCTTCCCTCGATGGGTGGTGATCCCTCAAGACAGGTGTAAAACTTGGTATCGTGAACCGTTTGACAGATGTATCATGTAGAGTTTTCTTCAAAGCGTTTCTACAGGGCAGAATTTTTAAAAACACCTATGGCCCCTGTTAATGTTTCAATAACCTTTGGTTTACTAATCAATCGTACCATGCAGGCATAAAAAGATGTAGAGCATGGAGAACATTACACACTTGTCTTGAAGATACCATAAAAATATTTTTAATATGCATTAACCAGCATGAGTGTATGGTCTCTGTTCCTCGCTTCTGCTCCGTAACTCCGATTTTGCAGTCCACTTGTAAGAATCCAAGGCAGATCATCACAAAAGCATAACGAACAATGAGCAAAGGATCAGAAAAAAGAATGGATATATCTAGGACTGTCTTCACCAAATCATATTCTTAAAATATTGGCAATGATTCTGTGGCTGATATTTTTTTCGCCAATTACGGATCTTTAAAAGCATCGATTACAGTGTTTGCAAAAACATTTTATGGATTTTTTACCATGAACTATGAATATAAATAATGGTTAAAATGTATACAGAGATCATTGAAAGAAGATCTGATCTTACAGTAAATTCTAACATTTCTGCTGTGTGGTGAACAAGAGATATGAAAAATTCTGAGAACGAAAATGTAGTGAAGAAAAAATTAAAAAGTGATTGTGGATACCGAGTAAAACTTCACCGGAAAAAAGGAAAACAGGGTTCAATTCCCCATCAAGTTCAGATTTTTCTACTCAAAATTCACTTTTTATTCTTTCTCCTTATCTCCCTCTTATTCTCTCTCTCCCATTCTTTCACTTCCATTCTCTCACTACCTTCCATTCTTTCCCTCTCATCCTCTCTGTACCTCCCATTCTCTCACTCCCTTTCATTCTCTCCCATTCCTTGTTGGCCTTGGCAGACAGATGGTAAGAGTATCTGCCTACAGTTCAAATCTCACCTAGGGAATGGATGTTTGTGTATATCAGCCTGAGGTTAATTGACAGAATGGACCACCTGGTCTAAATCACACCCTTAAATAGTAAAGTTGGATTATTATCTATTATATTTAAAAAAATGCTGTGTGTTTGAAACCTTAAATGGGGTTAAATGGAAGAATAAGAAAAATGCTTATAACTCAAAAAACTATGCATTTTTTTCTATCAAATTTTCAGGCATTAACTTGACATTGCGACCTTTAACTTTTAAAATGTTCTCTGTCTGCATTGAACTCATGGGTTCAATTCCAAGGGCCTATCCTTCCTATATTTGAATGACATGAAAAGAGATGAAATGTTGTGAGCAGGCCTTTCTAAAGTTGAACAATAAAATAAGTTAGAATTGAGATATGAACTCAGTACTTGGTCATAAATTAGGCCAAAAGAATAAACTTGCTTTTTACATCAAAGAGAATATGAATCTATACCTAATTTAATTCAGTGGCCAAATTAACACCCATGATTCAGATTTTGTTTGGTAACAAATGTTAGTTACCATAACAATGCACATTGTTGCAAACTGAAGGCTTTAGTATTATTTGAAAATTGAACCAGTGAACGATATTACATCATTTTGTTTATTTAAATTTTCATTTAGATTTTGAGCAATGTTGATGAATAAGTTTTATTTGAATAAAACATTGGAAATATTCTGTAAATTGAAATTGTAGGGACTATGATCCAAAATAAGCAAGAAATTTCTCGACTTATACTCGAAGATATTCGAGGTGCTACCCAAAAGTTCCGTGAATTTGAATAGCGCACGCGAACCACTTGTTGTACGGCCACTCGCAGCTAGGTAGTGCTGGCAGTATCCTTTGTGAATAAGTGTGCAACGTGGCGGCTAGCTGAGTGCATGTGTTCGCATGTTCTGTGCATTTTTGTAACGTCGTGTTTGAGTGGTTCTGCGAATTCGTTTCGAATTGAAATGGCTGATGTTAAGGAGCAAAGAATTTGCATCAAATTCTGCTTCAAACTCGGGAAAACGGCAGCAGAATCACACAGAATGCTTAAACAAGCATTTGGTGATGATGCTTTAAGCCAAAGCAAAATGTTCCTTTGGTACAAACGTTTCAAGGACGGACAGACGTCTGTCGATGACGATGAGCGTTCTGGTCGACCGTGAACAAGCACAACTCCGGAAAACATCGCATAAGTGCATGAGGCTATCCTGGCAGACCGAAGGCGAACAATCCATGATGTTTGTGACATCGTTGGACTGTCGTACGGGACGTGTCAACGTATTTTGTCGGAGGATTTGAACATGAGAGACAATGCTGCAAAATTTGTTCCGAGACTGCTGAGCAACGACCAGAAAGACCATCGCGTTGCTGTCTGCAGGGAGCTTCAAAATGAAGTTAGAGATGACCACAACGTCATCTACAAGGTCATAACTGGTGATGAATCTTGGGTTTATGGTTATGACCCTGAGCCAAAGCAGCAGTCGTCACAGTGGAAGTCGCCAAATTTACCACGGCCTAAAAAAGCGTGTCAAGTTCACAGCAATGTCAAGTCCATGCTGATCATTTTTTGACGTCGACGGGATCGTCCACAAAGAACTCCTCTCACCCAGTCAAACTGTCAATGGAAAGTTTTACTGCGATGTTTTGAAGCGGCTAAGAGAACATCTGACGCAAACGCCCAGACAAGTGGCGCAACAATGACTGGGTGCTCCACCTTGACAATGTGCCTGCCCACACGTCACTCGTTCTTAGGCAGTTCCTGGCTTCCAAAAACATTACAGTCATTCCCCACCTCCCCTACTCTCCTGACCTCGCCCCCTGCGACTTTTTCCTGTTCCCCAAAATGAAACTCCGGCTGAAAGGGCGATGTTTTGACACGATTGAGGTGATCCGTGCAGAATCATAAGAGGTGCTTAACATGCTCACACCTGTGGACTTCCAAGGATGCTTTGCATCATGGAAATGCTGGGAATGCTGTATAAAAGCCCAAGGGAATTACTTTGAAGGGGATGGTGAAAATTAGGACTTAGCGTAAGTAATTTTTTTTAATGCACAAATTCCTAGAACTTTTGGGTAGCACCTCATATGGTACACAATATTGCACCGGAGAAATAATGTGATCCACAAGTTTCTTTTTATGTCCAAGGTAGTGTTTCGGCAGACTACAGTCAGTTTTTATTCTGAGATCATGGTGGTGACACGTTGAATTTGTGCTCAAGTTTTTACCCTTATAAGTTTAAAATGTCACAAGTGAAAAAACTCAAAGCGATCCTATCTTTGACATGGTTTTCAATGGGATTTTTGCATTTGTTTAGCATGATTTTGTGCAACAAGATTCTTTTTAGGAACATATCTGTCATGCTTACCCGTGATTTTAATCCATTTAGGAATGTATGTATCTCTTTTTACTTTCTCCATATACGAAGTATAGGGAAAGTAGTGAAAAAAAATCGAATTCGAGATTTCAACAGAAATACATGTTTTAAGGTCCCCTGAACACATTTTGACTATTTTCTCAATGATGTATGTGGATGTGTATGTCTGTGACTGGGATTTTATGGGTGCTCTAACTCAAAAACTATTAATCAGATCAGCGTGACATTTTATATTTGACATTTATGTTTAAGGAAGACATGCTGATTAGTTTTTGGTAAAAATCGGTCAACCGGAAGTGGGTGCTTACACTTGTCACATCCATTTTTTTGAAATATTTGCTTTAATATTTGATAAATGTAAAAATGTGCTGGAATAAAAGCTGTAGGTAATTTATTTTTCTACAACCTTTGTTTGAAACAATTTCCCATATAATACATTAAGAGATATTTTAAAAACAAAATTTTTAGCTGCCACCATCACACCACCTACTTGCGACCATTGTAAACATTACTCTCCCTTTTATTTTCTTAATTGTTGGAGCTTCGGGGCTATATCCAATATCAGAAGGCTACAGTTTCAGTTTTTTCTGTTCTTTGTAGTCTAAATTTTTCTCGCAGTACCTTAAAATATTTATTATCATTTAACCTATTTAGAATTTTTAGAAATATTACAGGTATGGAGAAAGTCATGTGGTGGCCACATCAGATTTTTTAAAGCATTGCTCTTATGTAAAAATGTGTTTTGCAATAAGCTGATTCGTGATACGCTCTGGTTTTTTGGAATGCAATCCAAGCGTATTGTGAGGATGCCTGTATATTTCCTTTTTATTTTGTTTTCATACTGACATTTTTTTGGTATAAACATTTTCAAATTGAAATGATTGGAAAATAGTAAGTATGATAATGAATTATATCTATATATTAATAACATAAAAAAATAAAATTTTTAAAATGAAGGTAACAGCCACCTTAATGTGTAATGCATCAAATTAAATGTCTCAACCTACAGATTTGCAGGAAAATTATAGAAATGAAATCGCTCAAATCGTTGGTGAGATATTGAGGTTTTTTTTGACCGGCTAAGCTCTGCTCGATGTAGTTGTAGTGGTTGATGTTAAGGTGGCACTGCTAGTAGACATTAGACGCTGTAGGAAATAATGTGGCAGTCCAAGCATACATTAGTAAAAGGAAATAAACCATGCAGTTGCTGACCTTCATGGTAATGTGACAGAAGGCGAACTACCAAGACATTATTTAATCTAACCAACCAGTCGATTTATCGACGGGCAGCTGCTAGTTTTATTGGTTTCCCTTAGTGATTGAGATGTGTAGATTTCATGAATACATCACATCATTAGGTATTTTTGACTGTTAATGAATGTTACCAAATTTTCACAAAAAAACAAAACTTTGCAAACAGCGCTGCAACGGGAAGAATAGTATGTATTAAGAAAGATTTGAGGTTTTCCCAGCAAATGGCTGCAATGAAGTTTTCTCGGGTTTCCAGCCGGGTGGTTATTTGGTTTCCCAACATTTCGGTGGGTGCCCCTGAGGATGATGGCAGAGGCAGCCATCGAAACGTTGGGAAACCAAATAACCACCCGGCTGGAAACTCGAGAGAACTTCATTGCAGTATGTATTAAGTTTGAATCAGTTTCTCACTTAAAAACAATTTTGTATTACAGGTTTGTGAGGAGTACATAGCGTCAACATTTCAGTCAGGGGTATGGAGAAGGAGAATGATTGGACGTGGTAGGAGGAGGCTGCTTGGGGAGGTTCCTGAGAAGAGTATGGATCAAGATGATGAAGTAGCCCTTACAAAGCGTATGCTCACATTGGCAGATGTTGCTCTGGTTTGTCCAGGAATTGTAAAAAATTCCACAATCAACACAATCCAGAGTATCCTATTTCCTCAACCCTTGCCAAATGGTAAGTTTCAGTTTATAAAAACTAGGGGCGCTGCCCGTGGCCTATGGTCACCATACTCCTGTCCTCACTTTGTTTGCTTTGTCCTTCTGGCTCAATTTTAATTTTGTATATGTTATACATTAACTTAGTTTACATTATTTTCTATTGTTTATAGTGATGGGTATAAATGCTTATGGTAGAGGAAAGGTAAAGTATAATAGGAATGGCTACTAATTGTTGAGGGAAGGAAACCCAATGGACAATTACCAACAGGAGAGCTACAGGGTGTTGGAGAGACACTTGGACACATGTAGATCAGAGCTTTTAGGATGATTCCTTCATCACCACAAGATAGAGACAACTTTAAAACCCACCATAAGCATAAAATGTGTTCGTTTATGAAGAAATGGTTTCCTGAGAGTCCTATTAACCTTTTCATTTTCTCCTAATCAAGTGCAGTTAAACTAGGTATACTAGTGTATTTGCTTTAAAGCAAAAAGAATTTTCAATGGTTACAAAATGTTCACTTTAGAAAAATTCCCATTAGTGGTCCACTTGTTCAGCAAAATGCGTTCGAGAGACTTTACAACAAACTCCTAAACCGTATGAATCTAAAAAAATGTTTTAGAGGTAAACAATTAAAATATATCAAGTTTATGGAAAAATGTTTATCATGCCAGGGACTTGATATCTCAAACATGTTTGGTGGTTTATGCACCTCATGACAATGACCAAACAGACTAAATTAAAACAACCACACAGGCATTCATACTCAAAGGCAAAACATATCAAGTTTACGGAAAAATTTTGTTTCACTTCAGGGACTTGATATCTCAAACAAATGTCTGATAGTTTATGCATCTCACAACAATGGCAGGGACCAAACAGACAAATCCAAACACACATGCACACATACTCAAATTCAATCACGCAGATCTTTAAGTTATTCTTTATGCGCATTTCAAGAGCAAAGCTCTCATCATCATGAGTAGATGATAGTGAATGCAGAGAGCACAATCTCACATGAGGTATTTAACGGTGTGAAAGTGGGAAAGGTAGGTTAACAGTAGATTGTAGAGAGGAGAATGGGGAAGGGGGCCTCGATCATTATTCATAATGGTCTGTTGGTGTTTGTGTATGTACAGTGTTTCATATGCATCTAATTTGCATACATTATTTACTTGTTTTAAGAGGGTTAAGTTGTTGATAGCGATGGGATGACTGGTTTCTAGTATGTGTGGCTACACTTGAGTTGTTAAATCTATTGTTTAAAATGTGCAAGGTGTTCTTTGAAGTGTGTTTCTAATTTGCGTTTAGTTTGTCCAATGTATACTTTTTCACAGTTACCACAAGATATTTTGTAGATATCTGATTTGTGTAAAAATGAAATTGCATCTTTAGGATTGTGGAGAAGTTTAGCATGTTTATTTAGGTTAACATGTACAGCTTTAAGGTCATATTTACAAAAAAATGTTACTAAGTTTGTTTGTGAGGCCGGGTGCGAGAGTCAGCACTCGGTCTTTTGGGTGTGTGTGTATTTTTGGCTAACCAACCTCTTGGATTATTATATCCATGGTCCTTTGGAATGGACATTAAGCAGTTGGCACCCTTGGTGCTCTTCATAAAGAGTAGGCTAATGCCAGCACTGGGTTTCCCTCCTCCCTTGTGTGTGTGTTTAGTGTGGAAGGAGTAATGGCTATAATAATCCAAGAGGTTGATTAGCCAGAAATTCCATGCATACAAGCTATTGTTATAAATTTCAGTTATTGATGTCATTAGTGGATCTCAGTAAGTTTCATAGTTTTTTCACAATTTTTTTGTACAGATGTTTTCTTTCTGTGGGTTTGTTAAATTTACATTTATTTATATTTACATCATTCAGCAATCCTTAATTTTCCCGTACAATTCATCTTTTCCCAATACTGATATTATTTTTAATGTATGTATAATGTACAAAATGTATAGGTAAAATTGTTTATTTATCACAACATGGGGTTAGGTGAAAGATGAGACAATCTCAACCTCACCCTGAATAAAAACCATATAAATCAGTCAGTCATTTTCCCTCTCTCTGTCTTCCTTCCCACTCTCTTTCACTCCTTACCTTTCTCCCCCTAAAACAAAATTTCCATCTTTAAAATACTTTTGTGGAGCGTATCAAATTATATGTGAAAATTGATGATAAGAAATGAATTTTCATTTTTTTATATGTCCTTTGGTTTACTCCCTGAATTTGTACAACAATTATGAATAACAAAATACAAACAAAACGTGCCTTTCACTCATTTACATGTTGATCAAATGGAGAATGTAAACAATCCTGGTGTCAAACTGAGACGAAACTGTCTCATTTTACAATATTCTCTCGTAATACTAAAAGTACTTGAAAATAGTTAAACGATACGATACCCTTGGTGACACTGCTGCTGCCAACCATAAATCAAATAGCATACACTGGATAAATGTCACGAAATGTACTAACAATTATATTGCAGTGACATAATACAAAGCACAAATATAGTACAATACTTAGTAGAAATGTCCACTTGAGGAATCACAAATGATATGGAAAAGGGTTTGACTCGCAGATAACCTTTCCACAGGTGCGTTTGCTCAGCTGTCTTCGCTCTCTCTCCTCGTCCTATCTCGTTCTCTCCCTCTCCTTCACTGCCTCTGCTCGTGGCGACGTTGTCGGCTCGGAACTAATTCAGTTCGCAGTGAAGTGCCGGTAGATTGCGCTGCACTCGCGAATGCTAATTGGTTCTACCCTCGATCTACTAGTGTCCTCTTCCGGGCTAATGTCTGTTGCTATAAAAGAAGGCTTCCCACGAAAAACTGATGGAGAACTCGATAAACTGTCAAAAGTAGGAAAATGCTGCAAAACCCATGCTTTTTTGGTAGACAATTACTTCCCTTAAACCTGCAAGAAATCACACTGAGTATTCTGGCAAAAGTTTCATCAAAATCAAGTTGATTGTTCTCAATTTATTGTTGTTTTTTATCCTTCCATGTATCTCCTGCAGCATGTCAGAAAACTATTTGAAAGGAATTTTAAATATGTAGCTATATCAAGATAATGATCAAAACCACAAATATTAAAACTGTGAAACTTTAATACTATAGAAATATATAGTGTGTGTCAATAATAAGATAAAAATAATAAGATAAAATTTCAGGAAGAAGTAGAGATAGATCAAGAATGCCATCACCAAAACTGTGCTCAGTAGCTGTTGTGGTTCTTGGGAAGCTGTGCCTTCAGGATGCACGACTGGCTGCCAGGATTGTACCTGCCCTAGGCTCACTCTTACAGCAACCACCAGTTACTCATCCCCCTCCTTCTGATCAAGCATGGGCACCACTTCGAAACAATGTCATGTGTGCTTTGTCAGATATGTGTCGAAGGTTTGTATGTGCCTTTTTATAGACCATCACCTATTATATTGCTTTTTTGTGAGAAAACTTGTTATATAAGATGCTCTCTGAATACTATGGTCATTTAAAAAGAATTGTATAATCTTTCACTACTTAACCCATTAGCAGACAGTTTTGGTATGGATAAATGACCAAAATATGCATATATATATATATATATATATATATATATATATATATATATGTATGTATGTATATAATTACTCATATAAGCTCTTTATCTGCTTAAAAAAGTCATGACTGAAATGACCATCTTGTACCTGAAGAATGAGAATAAGCTCGCAATTGGACTTGATGGCTATATTCGTCAATATATTTTCCTTTATTTTTATAATGAAATAAATATTACTTTCAAAATTCATTGTTAGAAATTTTCTTGAAATTACATATTAGTAATTTCATAAAAAGCTGGTATATGCATTCAAATACAAATTTAAAAAAATCACGATAAACATGGTATGTCACACTATACACAAGTGAAAGGAGGAATGCGTATTCTCAGGCAATGAATCAGCCGGCATAATATATAAATTATTTTATTATAATTATATTAACATTTATGAATATATAATATATTTATAATATAATATGCATATATTTATTAAATAAATAATGTATAGTAATGTTAGAACAAATTTTATATTATATGAGTAGTCGGTGCTTTCATATTGGAAGCGCTTAAATAAATCTTCATACACCAAGATCTAAACTCGTAAGTAAACCAACGCGATCTCCAGGACAACAGCACTTCATCCACTTGGAGCCTATGTGTATTAAATAATAAATTCCATGAGTAATAGCAGTATATTTATAATTTTCCTTGAAATTAAGGCAACTATCTGTAATTTCCAAATTCTCTGGCAAATCGTGTCCAAGTTTTTTTATTTCAAGTTTCGTGACTCAGATTGCCCAGCATGAACAATAAGAATAATCTTCATTAAAACAATACCCTATATATTAAATTTATGAAAAAATTAGGATATTTTTTGTTAAGATTATGGCATCATCTTCCATGGCTTTAGCATGTATTTGAATAAAAAAATATCGAGAAATAGGTATGACACCATTATATTTAACAATCGAAATGAGTTAAAATTTATCAAAAAACTATGAAACTCAACATTAAAATACTTTTTACATTTTACCATTGCTGCTATCAAGGTTGCTTCTCCGATTGTAATCCCTTATAGTCCTAGAGAAAAACAAACCTATTTGCTCCTTCCTATACTCGATATCCTAAAAATGATTCGTCATTTTTGTGCTTTCGTTAGTAAAAGGGTGGGGAACCGGCGGCCTTTTGTGATACTCAGTGCGGCCTTTTGCATACTTGTCTAAACATACTTAAACTCCTATATGATTTTAGCATGAAAGTTACAGAATGAACAAACAAAAGATATGTATTTTGCATCAACAGAATCTTTGCACCAAATCTTGTTTTAAATGACACATTACTTAGTTAGTTATTGGTATTGTGAACTACATTCGAGCAAATGCTTCACGGCTTTACCAGTTTCGCACCATGCTTCAATATGACGATGAAACATTTAGTGTAGATCTTCCAAACCATTAAATGAGCTGGTTGTCACAAGCACTAGAAAATCTTTTAGCTTTGCAAAAACAAGTCACGAGCTTTTACAAAGAATAGAATGAACCTTGTGAAATTTTGAAAAAAATTTCTGCAGAAATGTTGCATTTTTGTGTGATTTAATGTCAAAACAAAATCATTTGAATACTTCTCTACACGGCAAAACTAAATCCATACATGAAATGTTGCAGCAAATTCAGTCATTTCGGAAGAAGTTGAATTTTTTCAAAATTGGCCTTATCAGATCAGTTGTTTCACCCGAGCATTTTCCTGAACTGGCGAAGGTAATTGATAAACAAGATATGAATAAAAACTTGCAAAATTGGAATATGAATGAATATATAGGTGTTTTAGACTCCTTGATTAAAGAACACAATAACAGATTTAAAGATTTTGAGAAACATTATGCCACACTGTGGTTAGTTTTTCACCCACATCTAATTGATGTCTTGAATGCACCTGAGGATTTGCAGATGGAGTTGATTGAGCTCTCAGAAGTTAACATTCGGAAGCCTCTATTTGAAAGTAAAAAGGATCCCATTGAAATATGGAAGAATGCTGTTGAATACCCATGACTGCATCAATATGCTCAGCATTTACTCTTGTTTTTGCACAACCTATTGTTGTAAATCATCATTTTCTCATATGGCTCAAATCAAGACGTCTGACAAGAAGAGGAAATGGTAGTGGGGTCATGGATTCTTATGAAACTTGGTAGGTGTATAGCTCTTGATTCCAGGATCAGTACAAACCCCCCTTTTGGGCATATGCCATATATCATTTCCTCTCCTTGTCAGACGTCTTGATTTGAGCCATATGTGAAAATGATGATTTACAACAATAGGTTGTGCAAAAACAAGAGTAAATGCTGAGCATATTGATGCAGTCATGGGTATTCAACAGCATTCTTCCATATTTCAATGGGATCCTTTTTACTTTCAAATAGAGGCTTCCGAATGTTAACTTCTGAGAGCTCAATCAACTCCATCTGCAAATCCTCAGGTGCATTCAAGACATCAATTAGATGTGGGTGAAAAACTAACCACAGTGTGGCATAATGTTTCTCAAAATCTTTAAATCTGTTATTGTGTTCTTTAATCAAGGAGTCTAAAACACCTAGTTAGAGAATATTTTTTTTGAGTCTACAATTCTAGTAAGTATTTTTATTAATTTTTGTTATTTTTTGAAGTATCTTGTACATCGGTCAACCTTTTACAGGTCATTGAAAAATTAATTTCTCTGTACAATTCCAGACTGAAATTATAGGGTGGAATCTTTGACAGATCCATCTTCGGCAAGATGCATCCCGCCAACCGACGATGAAAATTCAGAGAAACCTTGTTTATTTGCTGATGCGCTTAACTTTTGCGCCAACCTTCTTCACGAAAGTGGTTTAATTTCTGATTACATTAGTCAGGATATTTCTGATCATGCTATCGCCATCGGTTGTGAGATGTACGATTGTATTGTGGGAATGATGGACAACATGGTCCTCATTGATGATGATTACCTGCTTGGCGAAGATGACCCTGAAGTGGATGAAGATTCCTTGCAAACAATCTACTGAGGAAGAAGGCTGTTCTAGTCCAACTTCTAGTGACGGTCCATATGCACCATCCCCGAAGACAATTAGTAATTCTATCATTCCTCTGGAAACTAAAATTAATGTTGTAACTGCTCCGAAACTGCATCCATATTGGTCTCTAAAATCCCTTATGGCATGAGTGTCTTGACGTATTACAAGAAATGACAGAATCAAAATATGGGAGAGATATATTATATCTGGAGGGAGTTTTAGGGATAAGGAGATTGCCATCGACAGGTGGGTTTATGATAGGTTTTGTCAAGCCCGAGTAATTGGAGACCACGTTACAACGAGAATTCTGCGGCAGTGAGGGATGGCAGATGCTCTTCAACATATTTCCGGTGGATTTAAATTTGAGGCATCACAATCCTGGGTGAAAATATTTAGAAGAAGGCACAAGATCTGCCAAAGACAGGTCACGAGATACGTTAGTCGCAGAGAAAAAATATACCCTGAAGAGACAATGAAGGCTGCCATGCTTTTTCAAGAGCAAGTCCAAAAGCTGATTCCTCTGTATGACCCTAATTTGGTAATCAATACCGATCAAACTGGTAGCAAGTATCGTGCCCAGATTAAGGGTACTCTATCCCATCAGGGTGAAAAAGCGACCGAAATTTATGTAAGTAAACTGAACAAAATGACGCATCCGTATACAGCCCAATACAGTTTCACACTTTCAGGCAATCTTTTGTCGAATGTTTTCATATGCCTGCAATAACCTACGGGGAGATTTGGGCTTAAAGTGCAGCAGGGAGTTAGTGATGCTATCAACCACTGTAAGAATGTGTTCGTGACTTGCACGAATTCGGGGAAGTTGCATACTACCAACTATGAAATGTATTTGGACGAGGTATTGAGGCTGTATGCGACAGAAAAAACATTCCTGCTTCTTATAGATTCGTGGTCAGGACAAACAAGGCAGGCCTTATACGACGAACGATTCATGGATGTGAACAACGAGCCAACTTGCTGCATCAAAGTTATTCCCCCAAAGTGTACCTCAGTGTGTCAGCCTCTTGATGTATACTTTTATCGTCAGGTTAAAATTTTCATTTCGCGGCTGCAGTTGCTCCGGCAAAAGAGGGAAATCACCAGCTGTATGGATATAATTAAAATACACGTGTTAATTCATAACAAGCTTTCAGCTCCGATCGTCCATGAAATGATTAGGTATGCCTGGTTTGCAATCAACCTCACCGATAAAAGAGGATTTTTGCAACGTTAACCAAGAAAATTTTCCATATGATGTATTAAATAGACAATGCATTTGCGCGGAGCAGAGTTTGCAAAATGTTCTTGGTACAGAAAGTTTATCTGTTTCCAATGATACTATGACGCTTATCATCCAGGAAACTGGGAAGAAATTTGTTAACATAAAACAAAAGTTCTGTTACCTGTCGATTCATAAGAAAATTAAAGTTTCCCTTCTAACTCTCCCCATCATTGGTCCCAGTGATGATTGGCGGTTGTAGATTATTAATGCTTTTAATCAATCAATTGAATTTCTGAGGGGTTCATAAAAGAAATATTTTTATTTAATTATATTACTGTACTTTTAACGGCCTTCTCACCAGTTCATGTTTTTTTATACTTTCATCGACAAGTCTTCGCAAAAATAATTTCAGGGATTCTTTCCATGTCATAAGCATCAATATAGGATGTAACATGTGCTGAGATCAATTAACAATATGCGATTTAATAATGTAAACTTTGTGGAGACAATCGTGCGTTGAATTACTTGAGAAAAAATCCGAATCACCACCAAACAACATAGAAGAAAAATAAATATATCAACGTGGCTGCCCAGTTAAATTTTAATGCGAAAAAGGATTTGTAAAAGGAGGCGAAATGAAAAAAAATCAACCCACGAGGGAATCGAGCTCCTGCCCTTACATTTCAGATGCAACCACTATACGCTCACCGCCAACAATTACTTGATCACTTAGGCATGCATTATTAAATTTGTACCAGTTGACGTGAAATTGCAATATTTAACCCTTCTCATGTCACTAAAATATACAGAGATTATTAATTCCTGTTCATTTTTCTTCAGATACAATTTTCAAAAAATGGGTATTTTTTTTAAAAGCCAAATCAGTCAACTACATATTCATATATAGGAAAACTGCACTTATAACATAAATATTATAGATATGAGGTAGTTATTACTCTCCAAGTATGTTGTTGTTTAGCAGTGATTTTTCTAAAACTGGTGGTGCATCTCTGAATACTGTCTCTAACTAACACTATTAAATACATACACTATTTACAGTTAATTAAATATTTGCATCTGTTTGCACTCCACTACTCCTCAAATATTTTTCTTTGTGTGATAGTCCTCAATGCAATAGCATGAGAAAATCATTTAAAGAAAAAACATCGCCAAAAAATTGCATTTGCTTGATCCATTCTGTACTGAAATATTCTTGTATTTCAGTCTTTGGATTTAGGCCCATGTTTATAATTATGCCAAGGAAGGCCTCGATATCACAAGATTCACTACTCTTCCAATTAGCGAGACGTGATGTAGGCGAATTCTGCTTGGCCAATTTTCTGTTTTTGCCATAGAGATTGGTTTCATCGCGTATTAGACTGATCATTTCATCTCCAAAAAAAGTCGGAAATATTGTATAGATTCGCTGTGAATATTAAAATCACTTGGAAGAATTATTCCCTGTGTAACCTCACTAAAATTAGGTTGAAAACTTGGACAGAAACAATGTCCAACCAACCTGTCGTAAGTCTTGGCATAGGCTCACCATTTAACACGATTTCCTCCTCATCTTTGTCTAATTCCCTTTCACTATTCATCAGACTATCTGATTCATCACTAAAACTATGGAAATATTCTTCATCATCACTTATTTCAGCTAATAATTGGACCAAATCCGATACCGATACTTCAAAGTCCGCCATGACAGATGTTTACATTCTCAAAAAGGAAATTCAAGTTCGAAAATTGTAAATTTTATGGGTTATTTTGACTTACTCGGTGCTTTGACGTCACTACCAGTATTCTCTTACGAAAGCGACCATCTCCTGCCTTCTAGTATCACTTACGGAAGGTAGAATAAAAGCTATGTTAGTGAATGGCAGAATGGGGAATATATCGTATACGACACGGAACAGCAGGCTTGCGGAATATGTCGCAAACGACATGCAAGGGAAAAACGCAAGTGCGGAATATATCGTATTCAACACGGGAAGGGTTAATCATGATTTTCGGGAAAACTATTGGCCGTATACTCCCAAAATGGGGGTTTGCAGTGATCCTGGAATCAAGAGCTATACACCTACCAAGTTTCATAAGAATCCATGACCCCACTACTGTGTCCTCTCCTTGTGAGATCACAGATGACAAACACCCACCTGGAAGACCAATTGAAGCTAAAGACAACAATGCTGGAACCAAATATCAAGTTCTTAGCTCAAAACAAACATTCACAAAAAAGTCATTAAATTGTGTTTGCCATCTTATTTTGATGAATGTGATTGAATGCAACATTTTATTTACATGTCCTTTATTTGTTTTGACTTCTTTAAAGTTTATTAATATACTAGCAAATATGAAAAATTAAAATTTTTTGCATTAGATTAAAAAGTCGTATTGTGTTAAAGCCTTCAAAGTTTTTAAAAATATTAGTAAATATGAAGAATTTAAATCTGTATTTGTTAAATTAAAAAGCAATTAAATTGTGTTTGCCTCTTTATTATTTCAAAGCGCGAACAAAAATATATGAATAGACAGGAAAACTTTTGCATAAACTACGTGTTGTTTTTCTAATGAAAGTATTTTGATTACTAAGATTCAGCATTTATTAGTTAAATTAGAAAACATGGAAATTTATTGATGATGAATGCCTCTTACTTAATTTTTTTTACTTTTGGTAGTAGGTATCATGAAACATATGGATTGGTTTTAGGCAGACTTTCCTTTCAAATAGTTTTAAAGCCACATAGTGAATGTAATATCACCTTGGCTCTGCTGCCAGTCAGTTTCTCAGTTGGCATGTACTTCATCTTTGTTTATGCATCCGTATCAAGACTTTTAAAAATGTTATTGGAATGGATTCTTTTTCAAGAATAAATTTCAACATTTCTCCTCATTTTGTTCTCTCAGTGTATCCCTCTAAATCAGTTAGAGAAAAGTTATCCACAGACTGACTTTTTCATGTCCAAAGAAATAAATTGCCTGTGCTTCAGCAGCTCAGAAAACACTTTAAATCAGACAACTGGAGATTCGGAGGTATCATATCCATGAAAATCAAGTCTAAATTAAGGGTTAACATTTCAGTAACAAGTGTTTTATTGTTGTAATTTGAATATATTATATGAATTTGTGTCAAATCTCTTTTTAATCATAGATTCGTGGGTCGCATAAAATGCTCTTTAAGGGCTGCATGTGGCCTGCGGGTCGTAGCTAGCTTACCGCTGTGCATGTCTCCTCTGGCAAATTGACAAATTTTAGCCTTCTGAGGTCAGGCACTGCCTGGGCATTTCAACTGACAAATTTTGTACTTAAGCTCAGAATTGTAGTGGTGAAACTACAGCTCGTGACAAGACAAGACTTTGTCCATAAACATTAAATCTTTATGAAGTCTTACTTACAGGTGTTACTTGGAATGCATATGTTGCAGAGGCATGCCAGTAGGTTTGGTGCAATAAGTTGTAGGGGCTGCTGCTGTATGCATAGTGGTATGATTCCAGGGCAAAATAGTAGAAGTTGGGTGGAATAAAATCAAGGGGACATTTTGTGTAAGTTTGGTGGTATACATTATGAGGGCAGCTGAATGTAAGTTGAGTGACATAAGATAAGGGAGCATTTGTTGTAAGTTTTGTGGTTTACATTTTACGGGCAAATTATTGTAAGATGAAAGAAAAGTAAGGTTTATTATAATTAATGAAAAATGGAGAAACCTCCTTTTTCCATTTTTTCATTAGTGTAAGATGGTTGGCATAAAATTGGTAGGAGGAATTTTATGCTAGTTTGGTGGTATATGTTGTAGGGCAGGGATAGGCAAACATTTTACGTGGAGGGCCGCATTAACAGCTGCAGCTTCTTAGGCGGGCCGCATTAACAGATGAAAATGCTTTGGCGGGCCATGTTGCAGTTCACATCGGATGTTATTTGAGATAATGCGAGGGGGTCATGTTAGTGAAAATCAATAATAAACATCCCCATAATATCACTGGAAAAGGTTTTCCAACCATAATTTTAAACTGCAAATATGCAATTATCTAATTTTATATTACGGTTCGCGTTCATAATGGCATCACGGGCCACATCAAAAGCCCTCGCGGGCCACATGTGGCCCGCGGGCCGTAGTTTGCCCACCCCTGTTGTAGGGGAACGAAGTGTAAGTCGAGTTGCATAAAATCAAGGGAAGGGACATTTAATACTTGTATGTTTGGTGGTGTGCATTATAGGCGCAACCAGTTGTAAGTTGGGTGGCATAAAATCAGGGACATATAGTGTATGTTTGGTGATATATGTTGTAGGAACACATGGGGTAAGCTGGGTGGCATAAAATCATGGGGATGGGCATTTATTTATTTATTTATTATTAATAAAGTCCAAATACAGCACAAAGCCAATTACAATGGATGCATGGCAACATTAATTAAATAATAACAAAATATTAACAAAATAACAGTGATGAGTGAAATTAAGCGATGCAAGACACTGATATAACACAAAAAATGGTTGTCCAAAACATGAATAAATGGGGATAAAAAGGTATTATGCAGTGGCTCTAGCAAAGGGGTCTGTTTTGGGGAAACGCTTGAGCAGGCTACTATAGGAACTGGGAAGGCGGAACAGAAAGGAGCGTTTGGTGAGGGAGAGGTGAGGGCTAGGTAAGTGGAACAGGTCATTTAGCTGAGTGATATGGGGGGAGACCCTTAGAAGAAAGAGTGAGATAAGATCAGGAGACCTGTATTTTCCATTTACTATATTGGTGAAGAAGTTGTGATAGTTTCTAGAAAGACGATCCTTGAACGCTGGAATACCAAGAAAATTTTGTGTGTGGTGGAGATTGTAGTTACAAAGGGGGAGATGGCGATAGGAAACTATGGATAGGAAGAAGTTAAAGGGATGGTCAAGACATTTGTGGGCGAAAGGAGAAGCTGTGCACCAAATTGGAGAGCAATTATCAAAAAGGGGAGAATGCAGGGAAAAAGATGGTGCAAAGTGCAAATGTGTTGTTGATGTCAATATAACAGTATATTTAACTGACTAAGGACATAGCATAGATTTAGTGTGTTTGGTGGTATTGATTTTAGGGGCATTTAAAACTTGCGTCACAAATGCAAGTTTTTGTGATTAACATAGTATTACCTTGCAGTTCATAAAAAAATTTGTCTATGAAGATCACATTACCATTTCTAAAATCAAACATATACCCTATCACATTAACTACAAAATGTCCACTTTGTTTACTTATAATATATTCTAAGCACAGTTGTATTTGCTGATGATCAGTTGTTCTTAGCAGTCAAAGTTAGGCCATTTACGATCTGTATGTATTAATCAAATAATAAGAAAAACTTTACATATGGAAATTTCAATTTCTAGATCAAAAAAACAAATATTTTTAAATGCATTCTGGAGCAAAGAAAGAATTAATGTCCAGGAATACAAGCAAACACATAATGAGAAACAAGAAATAAACAATTTCTGCTAACAATTCAAAATATTTAAAAATAAAACAATATACAATAATCAAAATGAGACATCACTATGTTATACTTATTTCATTCTATTACAAGCACAATTCTATTCCCGAATGGCTACGTTGCAGTTTAACTTCCAAAGAACTACCGTATTTATCCTAATCTAAGATTAGGATTTTTCCGAATTTTATCTTGCGAAAATTGGGAGTCATCTTATATTCAGGTATAAAGTAAGTTTACACATTTATCAACGTTTTTTTGAACATATGAAGCGTAAGATAAAATAATTATATCTACTGAAAATTTTCAATGAAAACTTACTATCCAGACTAAAATTAATGCAGTATTATTTTTTAAATACATTTTTTAAATGATTTTTTTTTCAAACAAAAATTGTAACAAACTTTTTAAATGACTATAACGAACTATACCTATACTGAAGTATACGCTGTATACGTACAAATGACATGTTATTTAACGAAGTAGAAATCTAATGAATTTTATTTTTGAGCGATGACGTTCATTGAACAATTATAACACGAATGATTCCCAAAAGCAAAGAACTAAACTTTTCTTGTCTATTGGCGAATGTCATTTCGCGGATGTCAAAACAAATGACAGCGTGTTGCCAGAATTTATCCATTCAATGGTTTTATGCCATAAATTGTGATTTAGTCTTACATTCCTTTCAAATAACAAACCTTTTCAATGAATGAATGAACTATACCTATGTCTGAATACATTTTCGAAATATATGCTGAATACATACAAATGACGAGTTATTTAACAAATTAGAGAACTATTGAATTTTAGTTTTGAATGATGATGCTAAGTGAATAATTATTATGCGAACGATTCACAAAAGTGAACTAAACTTTTCTTGTCTACTGGTGAATATCATTTTGCAGATGTCAAAACAAATGATGGCGTAATTCACTGGAATTTCTGTAATTAACATTTAATTATGCTATCAATGAAAAGGGTGCAAAATCTGGAATAATAAAAACGACAGGTAACAGAAAAACGGGAGTTACATTAATGTCGGCTGTTTTAGCAGATGGATTAAAATTACAACCATATGATATCCTAAAACAAAAACAATGCCTACAGGAATTATAGTCAGATGTCATGGTAATGGATGGATGTCAAAAGAACTTATGAGAGATTGGTTACACATTTTCTGGAATAACTATAATCCAGTAATAACCACAACAAGTTTTAAATAGAAATTTCAATTATTCAATCTAAAATTACAGCTTATTTTGTGAAAAACTGACATGTACCATATTCACTCCCAGCGCAACAGATGACATAACTAGGTGAAGCAAGCGAGGCTTCAAACCTAAAAATCAGAAACACTTCTTCTCAAAATGCTTCTCAAACATACGAAAACGAGAGAATTTTCCCTTCCTTCATAGGAGATCTACCTAGTGCAGGTATCTGCTAAGAAAATATATAAGCATTCTCACAAAACGTATTCATATACACACTTCATAGAACTGTTTTTTAGAAAAATTTTCAAAAATATATACTGTTTTTAAGACAACCCCTCCAGCGTGTATGACATACCGTATGTGTCCTCTGAATTCCATGCCTCCAGAGTGTGCGACATACCATTTGCATCCATACTTTTCATTAAATGGTGTTGCTTTTCCAGCTCTAATTTATGACCTCTCCAACAGATATCTTATGAGCTCATATCTTTTGCTGACGTTCTTAAGCCCCTTCTTGTCTGCCTTTACATCTACGATTTTTTCTTTTATTTTTTCCATCTTCATGTCCCTTGCCTTACTCGGCACTCAGTCAGTCCAAGATGGTGTCTACCTCTCGTGCGTTAGATGAAATACAAGTTCTCGATATTTTGGATTAAATTAGTGAAAGTAGCACTCACAATGACTGAAGAATCGAAAGGATATTCTGTTGATACAAGTGACGAAGAATTAGAATCAGAGGAGGAATTACACAAGGGTAATGTGAATTTTCCACAAAAAAAAGTTGGTGTCCGACGTTTGGGATGATGTTGACAGGGCTAATGCTCCTCGGCCCTTTCTGTGTGATTTGGTTGGAAACAATTAGTGTCATTGTCTGATATAAATGATCCATTAGAGTACTTCGAGTTGTTTTTTGATTAAACTCTCATTTCCCTAATTGTGCTTGAAACGAATCGTTATGCGGAACAATTTTTGACTCGCGAGAAGAATGCAATTGCGGCGCTCAAAAAATCTCGGTATCAGAAATGGGTTGCAACTAATGCTAATGAAGTAAGAGTGTTTATAGCTATAATTATGTTGATGGGTGTGGTTCAGAAACCTACATATAAAATGTATTTTAACAGAAAACATATAGTAGAAACACCTTATTTTCCTAATATTATGAGTGAGGAAAGATTTTCTTTACTGAATAAATTTTTACATTTTGTGAATAACAGTGATAAAGATGTTGTAAATAGAGACCCTAAATTGTACAAAATATTACCAGTTAGTGAGTATCTGAAGATTAAATTCCAACAAATATACATTCCTGGTAAAGAATTAAGTGTTGACGAGTCATTGCTGTTGTGGAAAGGAAAGCTTCCCGATTTGAGATAAAAATGTTTGAGTTGTTTGACCCATCAGGATATCTGTGGGATTTTATTATTTACAGTGGTCGAGGAACAAAATTAGGCTATGAAATAACAACACAGAAAGACCCTTTGTCAACAAACGTCGTTCTTAGTTTGTGTGAGAAGTTGTTAGATTCCAGTAGATGTATATATATGGATAATTTCTACAGCAGCCTTGATCTTTTTCAAAGATTAGTTGAGAGATCAACAGATGCTGTGGGGACTGTAAAAATAAATCAGACGGGAATGCCTAGCAAACTCTCAAAGAAATTGAAGAAAGGCGAAGTGATTAGTGCACAGTGTGGAAAGGTCATAGCATTGAAATGGAGGGACAAACGTGATGTATCTATGCTAACCACAAAACATTCGGACACAGTGCAAAGTATTACTCGAAAAGGTGGCATAGAAATTCTTAGAAAGCCAACTTGTATATTAGATTACAACAAATATATGGGAGGTGTGGACTTGAAAGACCAACTTTTAGAAATGTTTTTGCTTGAAAAAAAAAGAACGGTTTGGTATAAAAAATTGTTCAAGCATCTTGTAAATATATCTGTTATAAATGCTTATATTCTTTATTATTCTGCAGGAAACAAAAGAGACCACTTATCATTTAGAATTAACCTTATAGATAGAATTGTATGTAAATATTTAGGCCATAATATAGAACAACGGAAAGGACGACCCTCAGATTCCGACTCCGAAAGTACGCAGTTGACAGGATGTCATTTCATTGAAGAAAATCCGAAAATCAGTGTAAATAAAATAGGTGTGTACTAAGAATGGAAAAAGAAAAGACACAAAATATAGGTGTAAAAACTGCCCTGGATTGCCTTCATTGTGCTTAGCACCATGTTTTGGGTGATTCACACACAAGCAAACTACTGAATCCAAAAATTAAACACCACATTAATCACCCGAGACTAAATAAACATTTTTTATTGGATAATATATGGAATGATTATTAATATGTAATTTTTTCAGAATTATTCAATGAATAATTAATAAGTTAATCATCATTAAGTGAAGTTTTGCATAACGAAATCAACATTGCTGAGTTAAAGTCATGCTGAGAGGTTTAAATACAACAAAAAAGTCATGCTTGAGGGGTTAACTGGCTCTGTTCCTTGGAGTGCAGAATATTTGCACTTCATCGCGTCTCCTTAAACTTCAGTCTGCCACTGCACATTTCTCTCATAATGAAGACATTACTATAGATATCTGCTCACCAGAATTGTATTCAACTACTCAATAAGCAATGGCGGATTTCTGTAAAACAAAATGGCCTCTGTGAGCATAGAGAAAAGAAACGTGTGGTGCTGTGGCTGTGACTGCTGCACATTTCGTGACTTCGCTACATAGTAAACTATGTGTAAAACATGGGTCTCGACTCTCCCATAAGAGTTTATCCCCTGGGTGATTGGAGCTGCTAGCATATAGTTGGCCTTTATAGATAGGATAGTCCAGAATATCACCAAAATAGTGAAAGAATTGTGTTATTTATCTGTGGTAAAACCGCAGGTAGAATATGCATCAGTCTATGGGATCCATACATGAAGGGTCTAATAAAGGCAGCTAGATTTGTAAAAAGAAATCATGATAATAAATAAACAAACCATTATGTTGCTAATATAAGATTTGAAAAAGGCAATGTTAGAAGAATGCCGATTATAGGCTAGAATTAAACTAATAGACAAGTATATATCAGGGAAGCTAGCAAACAAAGACACAGAGCTTATCAGAATACCTACATATTTTGGAAGGCACAATGATGAGAATAAGATTTGCAACACCTATTGTAGAACTGTGATACAAAGGATCATTCTTCCCTATGAGGATTAGGGATAACAATAGGATTATGACAAATCAGAATTGCTTGGGACATGTTTGGTGCCTTGCATCCCCTGCCATCCACAATTTAGGTGACTTACAGGGTATGATGTAGATTTGTGTAAAATGTGTAAAATTACAAAATCCAAACACCCTCTAGTTCCAAGCATTCCAAATAAGGGGAGTATTGCATACATAATTATGATATGTAAGTTATTAGACCATTATATGTGATTTTCTTTTATTAACCCCTTAAGTGGGTGCAAAATTTTCACAAATCACTCACCAGGTTGGGCATTTTTATGTGATTAAATTAAGGAGTGAAATTCAAATATATCATCAAAAACAAAGTTTTATGATATAAAAACATGAAATTGATTCTGTTGAAAAAATAACAATTTTATTAACAATTTGAAAGTGGTTTTTTAATTTTTCATTATGTATTTTTGTCTGCTATTCCCATTATATATAATGGCACATTTCCTCATAAATTATTTTCTTGTCTTGCTGGATTTTTTGAGCACATATTTCATGTTGTTAATTGCAATTCAGTTGTGATTGTGTGATTAATTCGACATATTGTAAACCCCTGCCCTGTATTGGGAGGTTGCCTATCCTACCCCTGCAGCCAATAAACTAATTTAAGTTACATCACAGGTTAAAATTTCTTAAGGTTATATCCTGCAACCTTAGGATAATTTAGCACCAATATAAAATACATCCTACAAATTTTTCTGAAGCTTTCTTGTTCCTAAAATTATCTCTATAAATAAAAGTTCAACTGCATAAATAGCGAAGTCACAGTATGGAAAAATATCGCCTGAGAAAATTATTTTATGTAAACATAGACAAAGAATGGAGTAAAATGCATTTCCGACTAAACAGGCTTACTCACTAGGACAAAATACAACCAAACTCTTAACTCACCAAATGGAAGCTCAAGTCAAAAGTACCATTAGGGGTTTTATTGCTTGTAAACTGCACCAAAACGTCTCTTTTTTGGATGCATACACTGTCTCTGAGTGACCATCAAATTGAAAAAAATCTCTACATGGCAGAACACTTCCTCCTAGCTTGACAGAGAAGGTGTACATATTTGTGCTTAACCCACTGAGAGACAAATTTTTTTTCGTAGCTCGCATATATGCATGCTCCCCACCTGGCGAGCGACTTTGATGCATGCATATATGCACTTAGCCCACTTAAGGGGTTAACTTACCACATTGATTGCTCATATATTCCTGTTTTGAGACAGTTAAAAAGTATAAAAAGATTCTCCTCAATTATTGTATGATATCATATTCAAGGATATTTAATGCTAAATATTTCACTCTATTATTTATTAGTCTTAAATAAAGAGTTTTTTTAAGTATGAAATTTATCTCTCTTTACAGCTTTGCACAATTGGTGGACCCATTGCTGCCAAGGATGTCTGCCTGTCTGCATTCCTCAGATGCAACCTTGAAGGAGAATGCTCTTGTACTTCTTGTGCAGTTACTACAAGAAGATTACCTCAAAGTGAGATAAATCTTTCTACTTATCTTTTACTTTTTGTTGGAGCCATAAGCATTATTTGATTATTTCTCCAACCTTATATGATTGGTTATTCTAAACTTAATAAGATATGATCTTTGACATTAATATATTGGGTGGTACAGATAAAACACATCCTGTTTGAAGATCTGCTGTACAGTTGACATGATAGGTAGAGATTTGAAAATCTTGCAATTACAAGAGAACATATACAATTAAATTACAGAAGTTTTTTGTTCAAATAATGTAGTTACAAACAGAGTTAAAGCTGCTTGACTTCATATTAAAATGATGGCAGTCTGCATTGAGATGTTAAAATTTACTAGGAAGAGGTCTAATAACCAGTCCCTTACCTTTCCATCCTTTCTCTTGAAAATGTTTCAATTACTTCAGGAGCTTGCCTGTAAGCTGAGACATTGTTGAGACTGCTAGCTATGGTAAACAACTATACCTGCAAAGTGGAGAGCATTAACACTTAGAATTGAAAGATGTTTATCACAACAATAATTTAAATCCCTCTCGTGAAATTGAATAATTATCATTATTTTTCATATAAAAGAAAGAATATGTTTCAATGTCCTTGAAATTGAAATTTTAATTTTTTCTTTTTTCATATATAAAGTATAGAGAAATTATTGTTTTCATGAAAAAAATCGAATTTGAGATTTCAATGGAAATACATGTTTTAAGGTCCACTGAACATGCTTAGACTATTTTCTTGATGATGTCTGTGGGTGTGTGTATCTATGATCAGGATTTTGTAGGTGCTCTAACTCAAAAACCATTAATCAGATTGTGAAATTTTATATTTGACATTTTTGTTAAAGCAACAAGAACTGATTAGTTTTTGGTAAAAATTAGTCAACTGGAAGTAGATGTTTACTCTTGTCACATGTTTTTTTTGAAATATTTGCTTTGATATTCACTGAATGTAAAAAGGTATCGGAAATAAGTTGTAGGAAATTTAATTTTATGCTATGTTTCTTCGAAACATTTTTCCATATAATGCATTGTTTAACCCTTAGTTAGTCGCGTGAAAAAAAGTTCCGTAATTAGTCGCGTGGGGTCAATATGACCCCAAAATGATTTCCAAAGATAAGCAATAATATATTAATTTATTTATATTTTACTGGAAATAAAATCAATCTTACATTATAATACAATTATTTATTAATAGTTTTTACAATAAACATTGATTAAAATAAATTAAAATATTTTTTTGTATTTTCTAATCACTTTCCCTCTCCCCACATTCAATGCACTTCATTATCATATGGTCTTTGCAAGTAAAAGCTCCACAATTTCCACATCTAGTGGACACTTTACTGTCTATATTTCTTGGGCAATGTTCGCATCTTCCTCTTGATAGTCCCGATCCCGGTGATGGACCTTCCTCCGCAAGTCCCTGTTGAGTGCATATGCGCTTTCGGAGATGCCTAGATATAAACTGACTCTGAGACATCAAAATCTGTAGATCCTTTATTAATTCCTTCGATAATGATTTCAAGAAATTTCGCCTTGTCATTTCCTTTTGAACGTTTTGTTTATAAGCATTAAAGGCATTTATGGCAGAAACGTTCAGCAAATGAAAAAACACAGCTAACGGCCATCTTTTCATTCTTCTGCCAACATTATAAGCAGCGCAGAGCTGATCGCATGTATCTACGCCACCTTTTGTTGCATTGTCGCATGAAGGTAGCGTTGAGGGCTTTATTAGGGATAGGACTATTTTTGCGGAGATCACTCACAATTGTGGGTTAGACATCGGTCACGGCACGGTCGCTTTCCGGCTCCCACCTACAGCATGAAGTAGTTTATGGCTGCCCCCAACTAGCAGAAAGATTCAAGCTCATTTCTGCTGTCACCGAGGATTGCCCTCGATGGGGCTTGGGACAAAAGTTGCCTCCTCGAGCGACCCAAGGGGTTCGTGCCGAGGTCCAACCGCGTCTTCCCCTATAAGTGTGAACGTACTTGGGACTTCTCCATAGAAACCCCATTGAAAATAGGATTTTCATATTTTGGTCTAAAACGTCCCAACCGTGACCGTCATGCGACCGGTAGGAGATCCAAAAACTTTGAAGATTGCCGATCTCATTCGTGTTCGTGCTTATTCCGAGAAATAAGGGAGAAACTCGTGCTAAAAAGGGTGAGCGGTAATAAACGGCAAACAGCTTTCTTTTAGAGAGACCACATGCGTTTGTTTGTGACTTTTATTGCGGGTAGAAAACTATGGGAAGAAAACGGTTGCATGTGTGCGGCCGAAGTAAGAAAACACCCGGAGAATTCCGAAAGGATGGAAAAGGGTACATTGGAGGGGGGAGATGGGAGGAAGAGGGGTAACCAACCTATAGTGAAAATTAGTGAAGTAGAAATGTATCATAAGAGAACTAGTGTTAAAACAATGAAATACTGCATATCAGGAAAATTATTTTTATTTCTGATGTGATAATAATAATCTGTATTGCGTTTAACCCTTCTAGACCAATAGAGAAAAAAGCAACAGGTAGAGAGATGTCAAAATAAAAGCAACTTTATTAACCTCATATATACATAACAAATGGATACACACCAAAATAGCGCATTAAAATAGTTTAATTTTCTCAATATTTACAATATTAATACTATATATATAAATATAAAAATATCAAAAATAACAAATTAAAAAAAACAAAGAAATGCTAATTTCTCTTCTAGAATACATTTCTTTAGATATTCACGAAAAAACATTGCTTGGGGTCATATTGACCCCACGCGACTAATTAAGGGTTAAGAGATATTTAAAAATATAATTTTTTAGCTGCTACCACCACGCCATGTACTGGCGACTGTAAACACTTGACACTTAGTTACGTCTTACAATTAGTAATGATCCTTTTTATTTTCTTATTTGTTGGAGTTTCATGGCTATATCCAATATGCAAAGTCTTCAAATTTTTCTTGCACTTCCTTAAAATATTTATTATCATTTAACCTTTTTGGAAGTTTTAGAAATATTACACGTATGGAGAAAGTCATGGTGGCCACATAAGATTTTTTATTCATATATATTTAAGGTAACATTTGTCCTGTAATTGTTTGAATAGATGTAGACAGTATACAGCTTTCTTAATTCAGAACACCATTTTATTCATGATTGATTTTATTTATGCTGTTATAAGTTGATTTAAATTTTAGTGGGCTAATTGAAATAATCTACTATTCACCATAAATCTTATATAGACTGGGAGCAAAAGAGTTAACCTTATGCATCAACTTTTAACCTTTATCTGCCTAAAGAGCTATTTGGTACCATAAAATGTGTTCGCACAGTGTCATGTGGTTCTTTTTGGAATTCCTTTGTTCCAAGACTGCTTACAGATGTTTTCTTTATCATATAATGGAGGAAGTGGGTAAAGAGCACTCCAGAAGAAAGACATCACTGCAGGCACATGCATACATGTTGAAGTTTAAGGATTAGGGGATGGTAGACTCACACAAAGAGGAAACAAAAACTTAAGGGAGTTTATAACACAAGACCTAGACCGAGGTCTTGGGTCCGCTTTTGCAACTCAGGGAGAACCAAAAAAAGTGAGGGTGCTCCAACCTGTAAGGATCTCCCGGCATTTCACCTTATATACTTCTCTTTGGGCATCAGTGTTTTGCAAGCCATGTTATTCAGTGATTTGCAAATCACCAATTAGAGCATTAATCGGCTTAGGCAAGTGAAAATTTCCTAGCATTTCGTCTTTGTAATATCCTCTTCATTATATTTTTTATATTATTATTATATTACCAACATATGACCCATCAATGTTGATGGGAATAAAACTTTTTTGTTAAAAATTAATGCATTTTATTTCAGCATTTTCTTAGTACATAGGAAATCATATTGAAATCATATTTTGGTTTGTATCCAAGGACGGACTGGCCCGGAGGGATACTGGGAGTTTCCTGGTGGGCCATCATCCAAATGGGCTGTGCAGAGCAATAACAGCAGCCTAGAAATTCATATTGCCAGCTTTTTTAATTCTTGTTAGATAAAATAATAAAATACTGCTGCTTAAATTCATCTTAGGCCTCAGTTCAGTTCTCAAAGATACTCATTGATGGGCAAAAGATCGAGCTTTAACCAAAATTTCTTGGTTATTTTAACACTGTGGATGTTACATTTTATTGGTGTATGTTACCAACATTTCACGAAACTTCAGAATCCTATAAATTTAACAAATATATGTGTTACAAATTTAATTTACATTCTGAAAAAATCGCGTATCTATTAAACTATTCATGATAAACATCTACAGTTTACCCTGCAAGCCACCGCAAGGGTGTGTGGCAGGGGGTACATTAACACCAAGGGGAAAACTCCAAAATTAGGTCTGGGTTTACTCCCCTACGCGAGGTTACTTTTGATCGCAAGTTTTATTCTGCTCAGCTATCGTTCTAGGGAAAAAATGAGCCTTTGTATCTCTCCGTCCTACAGGCTATCTCTCTTATTTTACGAGGATGGTCCATTCTACTGATATAGGTGGGAGTTCTTATTATTTCTTCGACGTCGCTGGAGAAAGTACACGTTCTAAATCTTTCAAGAAGTTTTAACCTAGCACGTAATCGGCGCTCAGCTAGTGATTCCCATCCCAAGTCCTGTATCAAGCCTGGTACGCTTTTATTTCTATCATAACAATTTTTGACGAATCTAGCAGCTTTTCGCTGCACTTTTTCTAACTCGGTGATTAATCCTTTCTCGTATGGATCCCATATGCTTGACGCATACTCTAGCAGCGGTCTAACTAAAGTTAAGTAACATGCCTCTTTTGACTTTTTCCTCGCTTTTACCTACTAGTTTCTGCTTAGCTTTCCCGGATATATTTCATGTGTGTGTGTCCCACGAGAGGTTACTTGTTAAAATTACACCTAAATATATGATGGATTCGGCTAATTTTAGATGTATGCCTTCTATTCTGTAATTCATTGCCTCAATTTCTTTGTTTCTCCAGAATCTCATTACGGAAGACTTACCTAAGTTCAACTCTAACTGCCACTCTTTACACCACTCGAGAATTGTGTGTAGGTCGTTAGAAAGTAATGCTTGATCAGCAGGACTGTTAATCTCTCTGTAAACTACCGTATCATCCGCAGATAACTTGATTTTACTTGTAATAACCTTATCTAAGTCATTTATGTATATAAGGAATAATAGGGGACCGATGACACTTCCCTGAGGAATGCCGGAGGCCACGCTGACCGAATCTGATTAAAATCCATCTATGACTACTATTTGTTTCCGGTCATTGAGAAAGTCCCTGATCCACTCGATTATCTTTCGATTTATTCCACAGGCTTGTAATTTTTTCACTATCTTACTATGAGGGATTTTATTGAATGCCTTCTTGAAGTCAAGAAAAACCGCGTCTAACTGAGTCTTTCGATCACCGGATCGTAGTATATCATGTGCAAACAGAGCGAGCTGAGTTTCACAAGATCTTGCCTTCCTAAAACCGTGCTGATATTTACTGAGCAAGTCCTGGCTATCTAAGAAGTCCATCACAAAACTAACGAACTACTCGGTGATCACTGATTCCTTCTTCAATAACTACTTCAGAAACACGTTCAGGGATATTAATTGCTATTAAGTCTAATATATTGTCCTCTCTCGTGGGTTTTCTGACTACCCTGATAAGGGAATGTTTATTGAAGATGTCTATTAGTGCTTCGCATGACTCAGGATTTCTACCGGGTGGTGTGAAGCTGCAACTGCGCCAATTTATCGAGGGTAGATTGAAGTCTCCCCCTACTATAATAAGACTTTTGCTATTTTTCATCTGTATTGAGTTGGTTTGGGCCTCTAGCTCATATATTTCTTCTGTGTCTGTACCTGGTGGCCTATAGCATGTACATGCGTGGATGTTTCCTAAACTCCCTCTGCTGATTGTACACCAAATGCTTTCTATTCTGTTTTCTGTAAAGTTAATTGGCGAACTGATAAGCGTGTCCTTCACCGCTATAAAAACTCTACCTCCGTTCCTATTTACCCTATCTCGTCTGTGAATATTATATCTTAAGGGGAAAATTTCTCGGTCGTGTATATCCGAAGTTAGCCAGCTCTCTGTGCCTATCACTACATCTACCTCAGTTTCCTCTAATAAATTCTGAAATTCTGCTGTCTTATTCCTGATACTACGGCAGTTTATATTTAAAATTGTTAATGAGTCGCTTTCAGGCCGCTTCTGAATTTTGTGTGTGTTATGAATGGTGCGAATTCTAAGAGCGGCATTATCATTGCTATTGTTAGCGCAGAGTTTATTGAGTCCCAACGTTGACCTACTATTCGAGTTAATAAAGTTAATCTGATAATTAGTGCAGTTATTTGATGACCCCGAAATTGACCTACGCACTGGCCTACTCTCTAATCTAAAAAAGCTCTACAATGCTCGCGGCAGTATAGTGAACTCCCGATCAGTTCAGGGGCACCCTACACGATTCAAGAACCGTCCCGAGTTCCACAAAATCTACTCCCATGCTCTCGCAAAACTTCCAGAGTCTCCAATTCAAGCCAATCACTCGGCTCCAAACCGTCGAACCCTGGTCGGTCTGCGGGACCATGCTGCATACGGTCAGGTGCATGTCAATACCCATGACCTGTCGGAGTCGGTGAACCTCAGAGCACAGATCCCCGAAGGAATCTAATATCTCCTCAGAACCCCGATCCTCTGCGTCATTGGTACATGCACCACTATCCGCAGCTTGGAGCATCCCGTGCCACTTGCCGCCACCCGAACCGCCTTTGTCACATAAAATGTTCAAATAAAATTTATTCTACAGTTAACATATTGAAGAGTTACATGATGCTGCTTATTAGAGGAAGGAAATATGTCGGAGTATATTATTGGCATTCAAATTTGGTTAAAGTTGAAATACAATAATAGTAATACACCACCTTATTGAGCTTCACATGCTTGCGGTTCGCGACATTTTTTATGACCATTACTTGTGTTTCGCACCAATTATGTACTTGCATTTCCCGTCATGCATTTACGATGCCAACAAGCATGAACTCCCTCTACTTTTTAAAATCTAAGTTCATTTTAAACTTTAGCACCCTAGAAAATGGCATTATTATTATATTATATTTATAATGCTCGTTTATTCTTCGCATATGAGGTTGCTGGTTTTTGACTGAAATATTTAATGATTCAATGCAATTATCTTTATATTTTGAATGTAATTTAAGGAACTGTTGTTTTGTTAGGTTTTCATTGTTAACAAATTTTTTAATGTAAATCTAAGAATTGCTATCATCTTGTAACAAGATTTTCTGCTACGTATTTTGAACATGATTACTAAAGGAAATGTTATGACTTTCTTACGATAAGTTTTTATTTTCTGTTATGCATTTCTAACGTAATTAGTAAAAGAAATGGAACTACTTTTAAATGCTAGTGCTTTTTTTGCAACTTGAAAATATTTGTTTCAGAACCTAAGAAAACATCTCTGCATCATGTACTTTACATTCCATTTCAGTAATTAATCCATTTAAATTAAAGCATTTCCTTGAAATGAACAAAAGAAGATCAAAATGTGAAATTGTGTGAAGGTAAACTGTACAATTGCGAAAAGAAGTGGAATCGCTTTGTTATGCTGGGTTTTCATTTGCTATTATGCGTTTTGAAGGTAATTAACAGTATTTTTTCTTTATAATGCCTGGATTTCATTTGTGGTTATGTTAAACTGCATTATTTATGATACAAAAGTGAATTTTTTAAGTAGGCGGGGAACTACTCTCTCATAATAACATGGCGTCTTATGTGAAAATAGGACTTGCACTTCGTGAATTTGCATTTCATGTCAGTTTTCCAGAACCAATTATTTGCGAAGTTCAAAAAGGTGGTGTAATAGCATTCACCCCACTCAGCCCAGCAGTAAAAGGGTGCACACCGATGTTTTGCTTTCGGCCTTCATGTGGAGATCTCCATTTAGATGAATCACCACTCCTTGCTGAGATATCTTCCTTAGGCTCCTCCTTCCCATCGCTACTGCTTTTTGCACTTTTTCATCCATACGTGTCAGAATCAGAATCAAAAATGATTTCCTCTATCTCTTCAAGCATCATTTTATGTTTAAGAGCCATTTAAAAAATTATGGCTAATAATAATAACAAAAATAACAATGAGAATGAGAAAAACGCTGAATGGAGTTGAATCGTGTAAGATGTTCAGAGCCACACCATCTTTCAATCCACTGTGGTCACTTGTAAAGGGGTTCTCTCAAATTATTCTTCAGCCCTGATGTGGAGATCTCCATCTGGACCCTTTTTTGGAGGAGGTAGCTCTCTCAGGTTGCTCCTCCACAAATTCCCTTTCACTTTCCACTTCATATGCATCAAAATCAATTCATATCAATTATATAAAAATAAAATAATCACTAAAAAATAAACAGACGAACAGATACTAAAACTTTGCACACACGAGTCTACTCCCGCTCTTCTTTGTGGTCTGCAAACGAATGAGCATAAACACAGTAAAATGCAGATATGCAAAAGGAAGAAGAAAATGACAAAGGGACTTTTGGGGTTGGTCTTAGTCCTGGGGTTCAGTTTATTGCACCTTTTTAGGTTGCGAGAGAGGGTCTCATGGTGGAGCCTTATATTTTGAGACAGGCTCTCTTGAGTGTTTGTTTAACCTCCCCTCCCCCAATCCGTAAGACCTTTGGCCTTGAGAGAGGAGGAGGACAAGAAAGATGTCTGGTCTTTCATCTCCTCTTACTACTTTGATTCTAATGACAAAGATGACATTAGTGAGTGGCCTTGGAACTAAGCATGCATGGATGTGCCATTCAGCAGGCATACCCAGAAATTTGCCAGCACACTGGCATGCCTTTCGGCATTTAAAGGTTAATACTTAAATTAAGAAAAAAACTCAAATTATGGATTTTTAAGTTCTTTTAGATATAGATAAGTACATCTCTGATAATGTGGTTATTTATTGTTATATATGACATTGGTTGAAATATTTAATGTTCTAAAAAAAGAACCACGTCCATGTGAATGCAATTTTTAAAAATCTGATGTTGCCACCACATGACTTTCCCCATATCTGTAATATTTAAAAAAAAAAACTCACATACACACATACACATACTTCATCGAGAAAATGATCAATATGTGTTCAGGTGACTTCAAAACGTGTATTTCCGTTAAAATCTCAAAATCGATTTTTTTCATTTAAACAATACTTTCCCCTATACTATGTATGGAGAAAGTAAAAAGTAAAACAAAAAATTCTGTTGAGCAGGTAGGGGAGGGAGGAGTTAGGATTCGATTATGATTGCCTCCGCTTTATTGCTATATTGTTATTTTTATAACTATTTATTTGTTCATTACTTGGAGAAATGCCTTTGAAATGGAAGATAGCAGAAGTGGATGTTTATATTGATTCTGTTTCGGATGTTTACGACGAGGAAAGTGGAGATAATGAAAGTGAGGATAGGGTGAAAGTAAGACTCAACAATCAAGTCACATCAGCTATGGGAGTGTGTAGGAACCATGGTGCCAAAAATGAGTGAATATTGTTGTATTTGCATTTTTGTTGTGTTATTTCAATTTTGTGTGCCTATACATTTTTTCAATGTTTCTTTCCTCTAGAAAAGAAATTTTTTTATTATTCAATATTTTTACTATAAAATTCTTTTTATTTAAACATTTTATGATCAATAGATTTTTCCAGAATTCATATGAAAATTATTTAAATACCCCAAAATAATTCCGGCACCTGGACCCCACCTGCAGGCATTTAAATCCAGCATTTAAAGGTTAATTAAACTGGAAAAGAGTGTGATTTTTGATGAAACATTTCATATTCTTTATATTTCTTACTTTTCCTCATCCTTGTGAATGATTATATTAGTTCAGAATAGGAATTTTTGTGGATGACTATTATCTACAGACAAATAATAAGTAAGGAAGACTGCAATTTTGCAGAGAGATATAAAAAAAAGTGGGTTTGATTAGGTTTAACAATAGGAGAGTTAATATAAATAAAAGCAAACACCACAATAAAAGATCCACTTGTCAGTTTAGAAACGAGATTAATGGGGAATCTATTCCAATGACCAACTATTGCATATACTAAGGAGTTGTCATAACTAAAGACATGGACTGTTGTATTCATATAAAAAAGGTCATAGAAAACCCTGCATTATGTGATGCAATAAGATTTCATTTATTTTACTGTGGGTGAGCCATAAGAGTGGAAACATAAAATACATTGTAGCAATAGTTAAAATGAGCTCTTTAGAAAGTGTGAGTTGAGCAAATAATAAAGAAAAATATCTGCTGGATTGAGGCATATATGTAGCTTATGCAAACTTTATTTAGGAAGTTTCACTTATAATATGTAAATTGATCTTAATAGTGATGTAGAAATTGTAATGAATTATCTGAATTATAGGTACGGCGTGGAGCCCTTCTATTTGATCTGTTAACAGCTCTGAATGACAAAGAAATTGCTGTGAGTCAGCTCGCAACCTACTATTTGGGTCGCTGTCTTGTTCACAGTCAGCCAAGTATTATGTGCCAAAACATACTGCCTGCTCTCTTCCACTACAACAACTATCAGGTATGTCTCATTTGCATCCTATATTCCACTTCTTCCTCGTTAAATTAAAATTAACATGTTAAAATTATTGTGTTTACCCAAATCCAAGACAAGGTTTTTTCCAAATATCAGTTCGCAAAAATCGAGGGTCATCTTAAATTCGAGTGTGAAGTAGTATACTGTCAATACATCACGGTCAATTCGTTGTGCGTCAGTTTGTCACACGACAAACTCGTTGAGCATCAATTCATTGCTGGAGAAATTCGACACGAGACAAATTGGAAGGCGAGACACCATGACTGGGGTATTGCAGAAGGATACACTTGCTGGGTTGGCAGTTACCCACTGCCATACACCATCCAATGTGTCTCTCCTTGCATAATTTGCAAAGAGAATCGTGATTCATTCTGCTATTATCGAAATATAAAGAAAATTTTGATGTAGAAAAGTTACTCCCCCAGTCATGGTGCAAGAATCCTATTCTTATTTAAACATTTATGCAAACAGTTACCATATTTCTTGGCATATAAGACGCAGGGGGATATAAGATGCATCCCAGTTTTTTAGAAGTTTTTTCAGGAAAAAACATTTTGGTTCACCAAGGCATTTAGGAAAGGCCACTCCATGTATCATTTCCAACTGTGATTGCATACATATCTGGCAACGTTTATAGAAAATATTACAGCATGATAACAGTTAAATATAATGTTATGTATATACTTCATTCGTAAAATAAATAGGGATGATCTAAAACAGCATTTCTCAACAGCCGGTCCATGAACCACTGCCAGTCTGTGGTCAGTATATGCCGGTCCGTGATATTCCATTTTTCTCATAAAAGTTTTATAATGGGCAGCACTGGGTAATGAAAGGCTTGTGTTTTCAGTTGTCAGTGTGTAACATTGTCAAATGATTTTTGGTTTAAAATTGATTTTACCTGTCCTTGATGGGCTACTCAGATAATACACCGATCCGTAGTATATTTTCTGCTATTACACTGGTCTGCCATGAACTTTTGGTTGAGAACCACTGATCTAAAACATGTATAATTACTTCGAGACTTGTATAACTAAATGTGCCCTGCATGAACTCGGCAGTCATATTAATTAAAGCTGTCGGAGTGCGCCGCACACATTGTATTTATAGATAGTACTTACTTAAACTTAGGTTCAAGATGATATTTTATATAATGGGATAAATAATAAATGGAATGCATGTGCAATAACAATACGTATGCTCAGCTAATCATTTTTCTTCTGCAATTCTTTTTGTCTCGTACATAACGATTTTGATCGATACAGCAATACCAAACTTCCTCTTTTCAACTATCCATCACTTCCTCCTTTAGTTGTGGCCATTTAAGACCAACCTTATGAAGACTATATTTCTCTTATCCCATCAGCTTCAGTTTTTCATTGTTTTCTCCATTCACAGATAGTTTTTTTCTTTGGGAGGTGGACCGAAATGACATGCTACTACTCAGTTTTTGTGCATTTTTGCATATTGATCTGCATGAAGTTTATAACTAATAGTATAGCCATTGCGATCTCAATACATGTAACATTATTAATCCTAGATATGCATAAAATATTTATGGCATCTACACAAATTCTACTGTTCCATGGCATTAATGCTATTCAACAGGCTCATTAGGAACTAAAACTGCAAATAACTGTGAATGGATGAGGAGGTGTTGGCAGAGTGGTTAGAGCATTTGCCTTCCACATAGTGGTCCCAGGTTCAAATCCGGCAGAGGTCAAATTTTTCAATCTGGGATCATCCCGTCTCCTACTTATGTGATTTGAGGATACCACACTCCGTCCTTCGAAAGGGATGTTAAGTACTTGGCCCCCTAGGTGCTCTTCGTAAAGAGTAGGCTAATGCCTGCACTGGGTTTCCCTCCCCCCTTGTATGTGTGTGTTTGGTGTGGAAGGAATAATGGCTATAATAATCCAAGAGGTTGATTAGCCAGAAATTCCATATAAATGAACAAACTATGAGCAGACGTGTATTAAAGCGTATATTAACACATTTTTCACTGTTAATTATAAATAATGTATATTTTATTGTTTTTGCAAGGAATGACTGCCAATCATTCCATTTTGGGGATGAGTGTGCTCATTAGTGTCAGTATTGAGAACAGTAATAATCTTACCTTTGGCATATAAGACGCAGGCTGATTTTGGAGGTCATTTTTCTATGAAAAAAGTGTCTTACATGCCGAGAAATATTTCACCTTAGGCTGTCTTCATTTCCTTGAGTTATTTATGTATTTTATTTATCATTAACGCAAAGTATTTCTTTTGGTCTGCTTTGAGTTTGCATAACAATACTTGCAAATGTTTCATTTGAACCTGTTAAAATAAGACCTCTGCATGCTTTTAAAAGTTAGGTATAATGTTCTAGTGATTGAGCTAGTCCAGAGCACTCTATTTCCTGTAGATGAATGACTAACATAGAAAGCATCTAACTCAAAATTGAAAATTTTAAAAATAATTACATAGCTTACTAGGTTACATGAATATCGTAAGTTATCAAAGCAACTCCTGTAAATCCAAAAAAATAGCTGAGCAAGCCTGATACTCATTTCAGTTATAAAATTGCTATTTCAGCAGTAATTCACAGGGATTCTGATGATTACTGAAATGCTTATATGATTTATTTGACTGTTTTATGTGATCCGGAGATACAGGTATTAACTATTAGATCCACTTATTTGCTTGAGCCATAAAATAACATGATGAATAAGTAGTGATTCTTAACTAACAGAAATTGTGAGAGAGGCTAACCTGTTGTTCACTCGTCATCATGCTAAGAAAAATGATCATTTGATGTCACATGAAAATTGATTAACCCAGCAGTGGTAGTGCAGGGTGTAATTTACCACCCATATACTTTTCTCAGCTGTTATTTTGTTACAATTTCTTTCTTGTGTCTTTTAGTATACCTTCCCAGAATAATTTTTGGAAACTTTTTATATCAAAAGGTAGTCTGGCTTTATAATTTGTTGAGTTTTGTAAATATTGTTGTAACAGAGTCATGGTGCTACAAGATACAAATTGAAAATTCATTTTAATTTAATTGTACAAAATTGTAATATGTAGATTTTTTTAGATGCCTTGTCAGTTTTTACTTTGAAAGACTTCAAGTGAAGACATTGATGGGTTTTCTCTCTACTGAATCTATATAACCATTTTTTCTTCTCTACTTTTCAACATTCTTCATCATTTAATCCTTTTATCTAAAAAAGTATGTAAATACTCATTTGATACATTATTTCACTTCATTATTCAGAAATATTTCTATTACTCTGATAACTATTTTGGTTAATAATAATTTTTTTGTTTCAACAATTACATATTATGTTTTGGATTTATTTGGCAGTCAGTATTAAATGCTGCATACCTTTTTCTGTAATTTAGGGGCATGAGATCTACAAAGTTTATGGTGTAGATTCAAGTGGTCACTGTGATGGTGTTCTCAATAGCTCAAGTGAGGAGGAGCAGATGCATGAACGACGAAACATATTCCGCTTTATGTTACAGCATATTACGGATGATCAACGGCAGAAAGTTATTGGAAAAATTTGCCGAGAGGTACTTGGTAGGTTCTTTATTGTTATTGTGAACTTTCTTGAGTCAAGGTTTCTGTTACTTTATTGCTTGACATTTCTAAAAATTATAACAACCACCATAATCTTTTATGTATAGTAGTAGTAGTATAAAAGTAGTAGTAGTAGTATAAAAGTCCATCAATATGATGGGAAGGAATATATTATTTAACTTAAAATCTTGTACTTATTATTCTTAGAGATAATTTATTTATATTTTTCAAATATCAACATTTTATTCAAAATTCTAACATAATGAATGTATAACATAAACTTGAATAATTTGTCAAAGAAAACCGTTGCACATTATTTAAGATACTTGTATAAAAGCCTATCAATATGTTGTGAAGGTATATATTATTTATCATTTGGCTTAAAATCTCATACTGAGACAATAATGAGTTCTTGATTTTGACAATGGCATGGTTTTCAAGGCAAATCCTCATGCAATCACCAAATTTTGCCAAAATAAGTCATTTAAACATTACATTCTAGCATTTCCGGACTGAGGGAGATAATTGGTGATAAGACTAAGAAACCTTGTTTATTTTTCTTTAAAACAGTCTCATTTTGAAGATCGAGGGTCAATTTATCTAATTTTTGTGAACAAAAGAATGAAAGCTTGCACATCGCTAAATTGATTTTTACGTGTTATCTTATGGGGAATAGAAATTATCTACTGGAGTTGAACCCAAGTCTTTTTCAGGGATTTTTTGTAAATGACTTTTACTATAAGAATCAAACATTCCTACCAAATTTCAGTCTTCTAACTACTCGGAAAGTATGTTAGAAATAGCATTACAGTCAGTCATGAATAGTTCTTGATCCTCCCACACTTTTATAACAGCTCTTTAAAGGTGGCACCACAGTCGAGCATGACCAAATTTCTTAGCTCATTATTTATAGAGATAATCGAATCATTTAAGATAATTTTTAAAAATTAAATGCATCTCTAGATGAGTTATGACAGTAATTGTCAAATTGGTTAATGAATTTAATGACTTTTAAGGTGTTTGTCAAGGTTGTTGCTTTTAATTGGGGTACTTAAAGGTATATTTTATGGGAAAGTCATAATACTTAAGTTTTGTATTTCAAGAGTAGATGTAACACCATTTATTAATAATTTTATTTAAAAAAATTATAAATGCTAATGTAGGATGAAAGTCGTTTATAAGTTACTAATTGTAGGTTTAAAATCATTCTTTTGGCTTTAAAACAGAAGCATGTGTTTCTTCATTATTTTTACTATAAATGCTTTATATTTGTATATTTATTACCAACAGTTGATGAGATACACGATCTTTCCAGAAAACGAACAAAAATACTTTAAATACCCCAAAATAAATACCACGTTTTAAGGCCAATATATTAAATTTAAGCTCATTTTTAAGAAACAGAATTTTGTTATTATGCATCACATTATACTAAAGATTCAGATATATTACAAATCAATTCATATATCCAAAAGAAAACAAGTTAGAAAAGTGTACAGCTTATCACAAATAGGCAATGGTGCAATGGAATATTTGAAAATGTACGATATAATTTGACCAAACACACACTGTAAAACAGCAAAACACCACGACCTGATTGTATCTTTGTCCTTTCAAAATTTCTTCTCTCCCCTTATTGGTGCATCAATATTATGCAATTTTAAGACTAAATACCGTAAAATGATATATCAGAAATGATTCCAGGGAAATATTCAATTTATATTTACCGATTTATTTTATAATCAGTTTTAATCAACCAAACAATCCAAAATTATTTAAAACCTCTCACTTGAGTTCAGTAGTTGTAATATTTACGTTTATATACTTTTCTTCGCAAAAAATAAACATATCCTTCTGCTTACAAAATCTGTCATTCACGCATAAGGAATTAAATGTATTTTGTAATTATAGCATATCTTATTTACTTCAGTAACCAATAAGATTATTTACATTGACAACAATTAGGTAGTTATGCATGAATTTTTCTAAGTTCAAAACGAATTATGACATTCTTGTTCGATTTTCTTGATAACGGCTACTACGTTAAATAGGCATAAGAAAAGAAACAATCTACATTACTAGTTCTACAAGTTTATTTGAAAACTATTTTAATTTGACCAAACATTTACGAGATATAACAGAAAGTTCATTTTTTGTCACCAGTAAAGTGGTACATGTACAGTGGCGTACATGATTTATTTTTGTGATTTACTTATTTTCTTTGACTGTAAGTCCTAAATATCAAATTTCATTCAAATACATTGGTAGAAGAAGAAAACGAACATGCGGATGGATGAACTTACAAACTGATGCTAATAGGCGCTTATGCTGGGAGCGAACGCACCTAAAAAATGGCAAATATGAAGTATTTAAGCTACGATGGATACTGTTTATCCAATCCAATGTGATAAGACACAGGAATTGGCAATGAGGTGGAAACATTATCTTCTATCATATATAAAGAAAATATTTGTTTACAGGCATCCCCAATTTACACGAGAGTTGTGTTCCTGGAAATCACATAAAGTGAAAATGTATCAAAAATATTTTTCCCATTTAAAATAATGTAATAGGCATTGTTTATATTCCTGAGCAGAGGTGTTCAACTTATAAATGCTTTTAAAATTGATTTTAATGAGCATTTTAACCCCTCAAGTGTGTACAACGACATATGGCATCCTGTACAGCATCCACTTTTACAATTCCTTAATTTTTTGTGCGTTGAATTTCTGCTATATATCACAGATATCTCGAATCTCCTTCTATCAGTTAACCTTCCTATACAAATATATTCTCTTCACTCAACTCAATATTCTTTGAGGGTTTTCCCCTTTATAGTTGTTGACCGCTAACCATGCATCACACTATAAAAGAAACCTCCTCTATAGGACAAAAAAGAGTTGTTTCAAGTGCATTGTTTGCTCAAAGAGGGGAATAAGAAAAGAGACTTTCTACCGCCATAGGAACTCCTGGGAAACACTGCTCTGTCGTACGATGCAATGAATTGTATCACTGTTCAGATAATTAATGGGCAAGAATCTACGAAAAATTTAATCTATATAAATAAAACTAATTCTGTTTGTTCAGGCGTCACTTGAAAATGGCTGAACAGATCAGCACGAAATTTACATAGTATTTACAGTATGGCCTGGGGGTTTACACCGAGCTATTAAAAATGTTGTCCGCCATCTTGAAACAAAATGGTGGTCATAAAACACCCTTTTCTCGGGATAAACTCAACGGATTTTCATAGAACAAACTTGAAATAACTTTTAACACTACATAAAAGTCAAATAGACATAAATCATTGTATCAGCAATCTTTAAACAAAATGGCGACCATAAAACATAATATATAAAAATGAATGTGTATATACAGGGTGTAACAAAAGTAACGGAACATTTTGTAATTACTGTAACTTAAATAAATTACACATTTATACACATACACATGCAGTGATCTTAGTTTGAATGATTTGTTAATTATTGTTGTTTAAGATAGACTAATTATGGCGAGAATTCAACTAAACTTGAATGAAAGAATAAGAATGGTACAAATTTATTATGTAAAAAATAATTACACTGAAGTTAGTAGAGTAATTGCAGAAGAATTTCATTGTCCTCCGCCTCATTGCTCCAGTATACAGAATCTCATTTTAAAATTTGAGAGAACTGGTTCAGTAGCCGATGCTCCGGAAAGTTGGTTGGTGAAGAATCGAGGCTTCCATAATGCCGTTCGTGATCAGCTTATTCCGCAGCAGTCATCATCAACATGCAGAATTTAAAAAAAACTAACAGAAGAAGATGATTACAAGGTCAGCCACATGACCATTTTAAGAATGCTGAAAGCTCTGAAGCTAAAGCCATACATACTCGGGCTTCTTAATGCATTACATTAGGATGTTGCCGACCGGTGTTTGGAGTTTTGTGAAATGTTTCTGCAGATACAGGCTTGTGACTCAGGGTTTGTCGATAACATCATTTGGTCTGATGAAGCTGTCTACAAATTAAACAGCCACATCAACAGGCACAATTGCATTTATTGGGAGGCTGAGAATCCATACACTGTGCTGACAAATGAGGTTAATTTTCCATGTGTCTCTGTTTAGTGCGGAATTTCCTCACATGGGTTTATTGAGCCTTACTTTTTTAATGGAATTGTCAATAAGAATTCTTACTTGGCTATGTTACGAGAATGGTTGTGGCCCAGAATTCAGAATCATGTCAATAATGGAGGCTATTTTCAGCAATATGGCGCTCCATCTCATTATGCATCAATTGTACGTGATTGGTTGAATGAAAAACTTCCTCAATGGTGGATAGGTCACCGGGGCTTCAATGCTTGGCCACCCCATTCGCCGGACTTAACCCCCCTGATTTTTTCTTATGGGGTTTTCTGAAAGATAAAGCCTATGGTCAGCAGCCAGAAAGTCTTCAAGAATTAAAGAATGCAATATCTTTTTCAATAGAAAAAGTTGGTGTTGATATTTGCAAAAATGTTTGTCGATCTGTAACCGAAAGATTTCGGAAGTGTATTAATCATGACGGAGGACATTTTGAAAATTTTAGAACATAACTCATTGACACTTTTCATATTTCATCATTTATTTAGTCTTTTTCTTGTTTTATAATCATTAATAAATGCAGTTATAAAATTTAGCATTACTTTTGTTACACCCTGTATATGTATGTTTGTATGTCCCTTATATCTTTTTACACCGTTGAAGCTATTGAATTCAAAAGTTTCATGGGCCATCCTATGGACAAAAGGAAGAACTTGGTCTAGGTTTGTAGACCGTGGGGTCTCTTATACTCCATGGGGTCAACAAAATACTATTTCCATAAGAATGCATGGGAAATGGTGTGGAGAAACCCCAAAATGCCATGCAGCCCTTCACTGATGTGGATATAAATATACCTAAATATTAACTTAAGATCACGGGAAATGGCTTATTTTACGCATGAAAGACTGAATATTTTAATTCTGTTCATGTTTAGTTGTATTACATGTTAAATCACTATTATCCTTTAAGCACAAAATTTATTAACATTTTCCAGGCGGCAACAAAGCTAAATTTCTTAATTGTTGCCCTCCTCAAAGGGAGATAGCCACGTAAAGATTAATGCAAGGAAAGTCCATGTCGTGACCAGCCGTAGAAGAAGAATAGTCAATGCCAAGATTAAGGGTACAAATAGATTAAATATAGTCTATGAATACTTTTAAAGTGAGTCAAATGATTTTTAAGGAATATTATAACATTTTTATATTTTACCATTAACATTGAAAGATTTATTGCAACATAAATTGATACATCTACTTTCATTTGTTCAGTAACCGAGATGTTGTTTATTGTTTATGTTTTGGCTAATAGTATTGACATAATCTACATACAGTAAAACCCCTATTTAATGAATCGCTGGGGGATTAGAATATATTTCACTAAATCGAGGTTTTCATTAAATGGAGGTTTTCAATTAAAATGAGTTAAATTTATCTTTTTTGCTTGTGTATTAGTTCCATTATACAATAGGCCACTGAAAATGGTCTCTATAATAAAAATCCATTTTTCAATATTGTATGCAAAATACTTGTATTAATACTTTTAAAATAAACATTTATAAACAAATTCCAGTGACAAACAAGCCTTATTGCTATTGAATATGAACATTTCTGTAATGAATCATTCATATGATTACAAAAAATAATTTCAAAACTTTAAAAGTATTTTCAAAATTGACATAAATCTTGAAACAATTTTTCATCCCTCCTTTAAAAAGCTTCATCATACAACATTAAATAGAAAATATTAAAATATATTTGGAATTTCACACAAAAAAATATCAAAATTATTCAAAAACCAAGCATACAGAAAAAGCTACAAGAAAATTATTTATTAAAATAGTCCAGCAAACTTGTTTGCTTCTTCTGGCGGGTGCTCTGAACATTCAGAACTTCTCGCTCCAAAGAATTTACTTTTGATATAGTAGTGCTGTCCACATCAAAAGAAGTTAAATATCTTCGCACCACTTCAAGTGCCTGAACTGCTTCACCAAGTGTGGGAACTGATTCTTCTTCTTGTACTGCCTCTTCTTCTACTACTGCCTCTTCTTCCTCTGCCTCTTTGGCATCACAGATTTCTTCCACGTCTTGTGGAGGACCAGACGTACTCTCAAGATCATCACACCGGACAAACTCTTCAAAATTTGTGTCCATGTCAGGTGCAATTTTCAACCAATTTTCGTGGTCAATCACATCGATATCTACATCAATTTCCATAGCATTGTTGCAATTGAATGCAGCCTTATGAAAACAGTTTGATATTGTTTGAGGTTTAACTGAATTCCATGCAGCTGTTACCATATGCATACCCTGAAGGATGCTCAGTTTCAAATGTTTATTCATCTCAATGTAGGATACTGCTTTCTGCACCAAAGCCTTCCTGTACTTTGCTTTCATGGAGTGAATAATGCCCAAGTCAAGTGGCTGCAGATGGCTAGTACAATTAGCTGGAAAAAACACCACTTTTATATTGAGAAGAAAATCAGTATCTGGAGGGTGGGACGGACATTTATCAATAAATAGAAGAATTTTTCTATTTGCACCACCCATCTTTGCATCTAATGATTTCAAAAATGTTTTAAATATATCCGTTGTCATCCATGCATTTTTATTACTGGCATATTTACATGGCAATGCCTGGACATTTTTAAAACACCTTGGCTTGGCAAATTTACCTATTATTAGAGGCATCAACTTTTCACTGCCATCTGAATTTGCACATAAAAGTGCAGTTATCCTATCTTTACTTCTCTTTCCACCATGGCTCTTGTCTCCTCTAGTAGCAAGAGTTTTTGATGGAAGAAGGTTGAAAAAAATGCCAGTTTCATCTGCATTAAAAATATCATTCGGCTTATAGCCTTCTAAATACCTTACCAATGTTACACTCTTCCAGTAGTCAACAGTTCCTTCATCAACACTAGCACTTTTGCCACAAGCACTTTTATATTCAAGTCGATGGCGCTTCTTAAATCTGTCCAGCCATCCATTGGAACCACTCAAGTTTTCTACTCTAAGCCTAGTTGCTACCCTAATTGCTTTCTCCTTCAACAGTACACCATTGATTGGGAGGTTGGCGGAGCGCATTCCCACAAACCACTCTATCAATATCTTCTCCATTTCATCATATGGTGATGATTTGATATTTTTTCTTTTGATGGCTTTACCCCCACATTTCACTTCTTCGTCTAGTATTAATTGTTTATTCTTCATTATACAAAACATTGAAGACGGTGCAAGATTAAATTTGCGTGCAATTTCTATCGCAGGCATGCTTGGGTTCTTTTCCACTTCTTGAATGATTTTCACTTTTTCCGTAATTGTTAGCTTCTTCCTTTTACTAGTAGCCATTATTAAGGAAGAAAAATAGTAGAAAGAATATTTTTCACAAATGCTCCAGGTTTACACAGTGATCGCCGAACAGGCAGGCAGCACAACGAAGAGTTGAACTGCTAGATAAGGTAGACGGAGAGGGGACAGGCATTACATCATCGGGATCGGGGTAATCAGCTGACATGTCTCACAAGGGAAGCCCCCAAGGTGTGACACTTGTATCGGATTGAGACTTTGCAGAATGAAATTATATGCAAAATAATGGACTCCTATTTCTACCTAGGTGCCAACTCGACGTCGTTTACGAGAAAATGTCCTTTGAAAATCGCGATCCGAGAGTCATTGAAATAAGAACGTTAAAACTTTTTCATGAGCAAAAAGAAACATATTGTATGTGAAAATTACGATATACGCTCAAAACATTGTGAATGGCTCATCACGGGCAAGCGGCTACATTGTCTGCTAAAACGGTAGCGGCCGCAAGGAAACCGTAAATCCTACAATGTAATGAATCCCGCTCTAATGTTCCTCATTTCTGGTATCACGCTCAGTTACCTGTTGTCATAGTGTGCTATATACTTGACGTCGTTTACGAGAAAATGCCCTTTGAAAATCGCGATCCGAGAGTCATCGAAATAAGAACGTTAAAAGTTTTTTCCTTATTATCTAGGAGCGTTGGTCTAGGGCAGGGGTCAGCAAACTTTTGAGACGGAAGAGCCAAAACTGTCCCTCACAACAATTTCAAAATTATTCGAGAGCCATAAATATATTTTTTTTAAATAAGAAAAATTTAAAGTAATATTATAAAAAGTTATAATATTAATTATATCTCTATTAAATGAAGAAAAAATCACAAAAAATTACTCTCATTGGTTTTCATCAGTGTGAGCAATGAGCTTGCATTTCCTTAGAAAGTTTCTGTATGTCCAGTTTGTAACTAGTCGTTTTTAATTTAAGGCACGATTCCAAGTTGGCATCAGTAATTTCAATTTACATTTAATGAAATTCATGTTAGAAAACGATTGCACACATAAATATGTAGACCCGAAGATACTGAGAACATCAAATGCAAATTTTTTTAACTCACAATATGAGTCCGGAAAACTATTCCAAGTATTGAAAATCATTGAGTCTGCCTTCTGTAGGTCTTTTATAGCAGTCTGCTTGTGCTGTGAAATCAGACTGCATTTTTCTTTTTCCAGTTCTTCTATTTCAGTACCAAAGCATACAAATTTGGAGCTCCATAAGTCTTTGCTTGTCAAGTCCAGAAATTGTATTTCAAAATTAGCCGTTTCAATATCAAACGGAGAAAAATTTAATTCCTTCACCTTTGCATTAAAAGGATTTGTAATAAAAGCTAGAGTCGCTTTATCATTTCTAAATTCCTGAAACCTTTGAAGAAAAGATTCTCTAATGTTTAAAACTTCTGTCATGAAATAATCTTTGTTAATGAGGGCATTGTTTTCTCGGCGATGTTGAGACAAGTTTGGGAAACGAACTAAAGTTCCCCTCTCTAAATCTTCGGCGAACAGAATCAATTTCTTTTCAAACGAAATAACTTCATCTAGCATTGAAAAAGCAGTATTTCCTTTGCCTTGTAATTTACGATTGAGCTGATTCAGTTGTGATGTAACGTCCACCATAAAGTACAATTTTTGCAACCACTGATCTTCTGTTAATTCTGGATATTGTTGTCGAGGAATAGTTTGATTTCATTTATGCAAGATGCAAAACGCTTTAACATGTCGCCTCTGGAAAGCTATCAAACCCTGTTGTACTGGAGAAGATCTGTATACTCGCACTCCAATTCACTTAGCAACTCTTAAAATTGCCGATGATTAAGTCCCCTTGCTATAATGGTATTAATAATCTTAATTACCAATTCCATAATTTTACCAATTTCTTCTGGAAATGTTTGTGCACAAAGTGCTTCCTGGTGGAGTATGCAATGGAAAGTAATCACTTCATGATTAATTTTTCCTTTTAAAATTGATACAAAAACCTTTTTCGCTCCCGTCATACTTTTCGTATCATCGGTTGCAATTGACACAATTTTATTGAGTGGGATATGATTTTTTTCCATGCATTCAAGGACGGCATTTTCTATGTCCTCTCCATGCGTTTGGCCCTTGAGTGGCAATAATCCCAGAAGTTCTTCTCTCGGACCCTCAGATGATATATGGCGCACAAAAAGGGAAACTTGGGCTGTGTCCTTGATGTAGCAAGACTCATCTACCACAATTGATAAAGCTGAAGCTAATTTAACGTCTTCAACTTGTTAGTTTGTCACATTTGAGGACACTTTAGCTGTCCTATCTACTACTGTTTTGGCAGATAACGGTATGTTTTTAATGTTATTTAAAATCTCTGCTTTGTTTTTGAAATCCCGAAAAAGTTCTTCAGATGCATTAACAAAACAACATTTTACATTTTATTTATTCACCATCTATGAATGGTTTTCCTCTCTTAGCGATCTCCTGACTCACTACGAAGCTTGCAATATTAACATTATTGGCAGACTGTATCCAATAATTAAATACAGAACTTGATTTTTCAACATTTTTCTGAAGTTCTTCAACTCCTTCTGGCAAATGTGGCATGTTTTATCGTGAAGTGTCTCTCCAAATTTGACTTTTTGTTTTGCGCCAGTTTTTCTTGGCAAATAAGACAGGTTGGAAGGCCATCTGAGTTTGAGATAAACGCGAAAGATTCAGTCCATTCAGTTTTAAAGTCACGATGCTCATCTATTGTTTGTCTTAGTTTTTTGTTCGTAGCCATGTTGAAAAGCACCCTAAACAATATATTTTATTTAATGCGTTATATAAATACATTATATAAAAAGAAAATAAAAAGAACTAAGTGATTATTCAAAATAATAAATAACAATAATTCGAAAATATAATAAAAATAAATCTCACCAGTAACACGTTTTATTGTAACAGTTGCACGTGAAATAAAACACGCCATGGTAAATATCCACCGTCAACGTATCTAAATATAATAAAACCAATATTATTTATATATATTTGAAATAATTGCCTTTATAATAATAATAATTGCCAGGTTGCCTTTATCAACAATACCTTGTAACTTGTAGTAAACTTGGATGAGAAGATTAATGCAGTTTCTGGATGCACCCAGCCAAAAGAGAATACTAAGTTGCAGAAACAGCAAAGCGACACGGACTCCACGTTCGCGCAACTACACAAAAAACAACTACACGTGCCTCCCCTAGATTCCCCGCTTTCACATTTCGCCATTGCCAACGTTGCCTTGCCCAGTAGAGGGTGCCCGTGTGCACACTTATTAGTCACTTTGTTTGGCTGTCCATTCCCTCTGTATACCCCCTCCACGCTTGCTTTCCCCTCCCTAACGTCACGCTTCGCGCATCTTAGTGCCGCGAAGTTTTGCGAGACCTATAAAACAAATGAAATCACCATTATGTGAATAAAATCCATTAAAAATTTTACAAATGAATCTATGATAGTTTAATTTTCAATTTTACTTCAGAGCCACATGTGCGCACCCAAAGAGCCGCATGTGGCTCGCGAGCCGCAGTTTGCCGACCCCTGGTCTAGGGTAAATGAGTTGGATTTCAAATATTATTGCTGGGGTTCGATTCCCGCAAAAAATTTTTTCTCCGTTTTTTTATTTGTTCGCAATTTCCAGCATATCGTCAATAAAACTTGCGCAACATTAAAAAAAAAATTATTCCATGCATTATAACTAATATTTTCTTCATCGTAATTCTTCACCGTAATTCTTCACAAACATAATTTTACGGATCACTACCCATTCGCCTTACCATCATGAATAATACATAACGAGATTTGAAAGGAGGAATGCAGAGCAATGCACCGAAATAACCCAACAATATTGTGACATAATGCCAATTATAATTATAATAGCAATAATTGACACCAGCAACCGATTTATCATAATGAACAATACATGACGAGATTTGAAAGGAGGAATAAAGAATGCATCGAAATAACCCAACCGTATTGTGACATAATGTCAATTATAATTTTAATGACAATAATTGACACCTGCAACTGATAACGAATCCTTTAACAACAACACCGTAACTTTAATAACAACATTATAAGATGACTGGGCGCAGTTTTTCGTGGCCTTATTAGCAGACGTCCTTGTCTCTCTACCACAGTCAACATCAGTATATTGCCGAGCGATTTATTGTTAGAGGGCACATTTTGGAGTGGCGATTGGAATTGTTTGTTTTTGTTCGTGTTTTGCGAGTGATCTTCAGTTTTTGGGGCAATAAAAACTGCATCATTTACTATAGTACTAAACTCTTGAAAGTGGGAAGACGAAAATGGATCCTAGAGAATCAACTTCTCCTGCGCCTGGAACTTCACGATCCGTACCAACCGAAGAATTTGATTCTGGCTCTGCAGTTGCTGATAACACTTTGTCAGTCATCAAAAGCGATGTTGGGAAACAAGACACACAAAATAGGTCTTTAACAAGTAGGGAGGACACTATTAAAATACAATCCATTATACACAACCAATTGCAGGCACCAATCTATTGTAAGATGATTCGATATGCATGGTACACCTCAAAATTATCAAAGGAGCGTGAAGTATTTTTAAATGTCAATGACGTGGCTTTCCCTGCAGAGGTCAATTTAACAAAATGTAATTGTGGACAATATTCATTCATAAGATGTGCATGGTGCCGAAAATGTTTGTTTTGAATGTTTTTATGGTAAATATCACCCTAAAGATTGTACACAACATCTTTCCTGTTATGGGTTTTCAATAAAATGAATTTCTAGAGTGTGTAAAAATATTGTAAAGTATTTTGTACATTTTGTTCTGTATTCCTTCTTCCAAATCTCATCATGTATTGATCATGATGGTAAAGTGAATGGGTAGTGATCTGTCAAATTATGTTCGTGAAGAATTACAGTGAAGAATTACGATGAAGAAAATATTAGTTATAATGCATGGAATAAATTTTTTTTAAATGTTGCGCAAGTTTTATCAACGATATGCTGGAAATTGCGAACAAATAAAAAAAATCGGAGAAAAAATTTTTGGTCCCATCGGGAATCGAACCCCGGCAATAATTTATTTATTTTATTTATTTATTTATTTGTCCCAAATAATATTTGAAATACAACTCATTTACCCTAGACCAACGCTCCTAGATAATAAGGAAAAAACTTTTAACGTTCTTATTTCGATGACTCTCGGATCGCGATTTTCAAAGGGCATTTTCTCGTAAATGACGTCGAGTATATAGCACACTATGACAACAGGTAACTGAGCGTGATACCAGAAATGAGGAACATACGAGCGGGATTCATTACATTGTAGGATTTACGGTTTCCTTGCGGCCGCTACCGTTTTAGCAGACAATGTAGCCGCTTGCCCGTGATGAGCCATTCACAATGTTTTGAGCGTATATCGTAATTTTTACGTACAATATGTTTCTTTTTGCTCATGAAAAGTTTACTAAATGCGGGAAACGTCAAATAAAAATTCAAGTACGAGTACATAATATTTTTCCACTAAATGCGGGTTTTTCACTAAATCGGGTTTCACTAAATGCTGGAAAATAATACATTGTATATATGGAGCTATTGTCGGGACATGAAAAAAATTTTCACTAAATGCGGGAACATTAAATCGGGGTTTTACTGTAATTTTATTGCTGCTTTAAAGGCTTCGGTGCATCTATCCATGTGGATATTAAGCAAGACGTTGATGCGTAAATATATTAATGGTAAAACTTTACAATACAATGGATAAAATATTAAATGTTAATGTAAACGTTGCTTGCATAATTAATTATGGTGCACTCGGAGTAATTTCTATTTTAATGAAAGTGCTCGATTATGCCAAATATTCTTGGAAAAGCAGTCTGCCTTGATTATGTGATGGATTCGCCATTGAGATACACCCACGAGCACACGCCTGACTAAAATTTTTCAATGGTTTCTTTAGGTGGTAGTTAAAATTTCATGTGAACCTCTTCTTCGAATAACACATTTGAGAAATTTGGGAGCACCGACAGCGCAGGGCCCCAAGAAATATAAATCATTTGCTATTTAAAAGAAATTTCTTTCCCGAGTGAAGCCAGGTAACTCCAGCTAGTAAATAATAAAATATGTGAATGGTACATACTGTGCACATAATGAATTGCACTAATGCAAATTCGTGATGCATATGGTGATACCATTTTAGCTACCGAAGATGAGAGCGTAGCTCTCGAAATGCATATTTAGCTTCTTCTGAGTTCCCGAGTGATTGTGCAGGTGTGTGTATGTGTTTTCCTTTTGCTCTCCTCTCCTTGAACCAGTTTTAGACAAACAAGTCCCTGCAGACGTTCATCCTTCAAACCTGTATGTAATTTCAAATTTTTTAATTTTAACAAATTTTTAAATTTCGTTTTTATTGATGAGTGATTGTTTCTCAGGATAATTTTATGGTTCAGGAGTTTATTTTTTAAATCCATATGGTAGTAAGAATAAAATCTCATTAATGCGAACACAGATATATCAAACAAGTAGTTCTGGAAAGAACTAATCCATCTACTTTCATTTCAATACAATTTTAATATATAACAAGTAGGGGTGTACACAGGTTTCCCAGACGTGCTTTTTGTCAAATTCACCATATTATAATCATATACTAATGTATTTGCTTTGAAATCAGAAAATTATTTTTCCTTATATTGTGGTAGCCCTGCTTTTTTGATCCTTTCTAAACATATCTCATTTGCTCATTCTATACTTGCCCTACAAATGAAATTTCTTTGAATTCTGTTCAGCTAATACCTTTCAAATTCATAGTTACAGAAAAATTCTAACCTTGATATTGTGGTAACCCTGTTTAGTCGACCCGGTTAAATATGATATTTTGGTTATTTATTTATGTGTACATTAAATATACTATATTTGGTTAAAATCCATGAGGTCAGTTCTCTAGAAATACGTGTAAAATAAATATTATTTAACTTTTTGCTGTGATAGCCCTGCTCCTTAGCTCTGCTTTAAATATCTTGGTTTCATTATGATATGTTATGCAAATCTTATATACAAAATTTAATTGAAATCCATTCAGCCAATTCATTCCAAATCCTTAATTACTGAAAGTTCAGTTTGTAATTGTGACATCCCTGTTTGGCTGATTCAGTTTAAATATTGTTACGTATTCTCTTCCGTTCTTCCTGAGTATTATGAATAAGTAGAGAGACACTCGTGGAATACTCCTTTAATTGAATGGCAGACCTCTTCAAACTCCAACAAAGCATATCAACAATGTCACGTAAAACATCAACAAGATAAACAGCAACTAATAACATCTTAAAGATTGGTACATTGCTCCCCCTCCCAGTGAAGATTGTCCTGATCTTCTGAAATTCCATTCCCATCATAAGGGCGAAGAAATTGTAGATGCACCACCTTAAATTTGGACCAACAGCTCCGGCGCATGCGGTAGACCAGGTCGTTGATCCTCTTTATAACCATGCATGGTCCCTCCCAATCCCTCCATAGTTTTGGGGATTGACCCTTCCTTCGGATTGGGTTGAATACCCATACCTAATCGCTCTCACTGAAACCGCTGTTTGCCAGCCGGTCGTACCTGGCCTTTATGTGATCGCTCTCCTTTTTCAATCTTCTTCGCGCATAAGTGTGGGCTGTATAGATCTGTTCCTCTTAAGTTCCTCATGTAATCCAAAGTGGATTTTGGCTGGCCTGGTGACAATCCAAGTATTAGATCTGCAGGTAGTCGGATGTCCCTACCAAAAACCAAGGATGTTGAACTTCTCCCGGTAGTTTCGTGTACGGCTGATCTGTACACCATGAGCAAGAAAGGTATGTGGTGGTCCCAGTCCGTCTGGTGCTCGTTGATGTGCATCCGTAGATGGGTCTCGAGCGTCCTGTTAAAACGTTCGACCATCCCATCAGACTGCAGATGTAAAGGCATCGTGCGCGTTTTCTTGATACCCAACAGCTTGCATACCTCGGAGAAAATTTGGGATTCAAACTGTCGTCCCTGGTCTGAATGTAGTTCAAAAGGGACACCATAGCGGCAGAACATAGTTGTCACCAGTGCTTCTGCTATAGTCGGAGCCTCCTAGTTTGGTACTGCTATCACCTTAGGCCATTTTGTGAAATAATCAATAGCAACTACTAAATATTGGTTACCCTTGTTAGTAACCAGAAATGGACCTGCGATATCGATGGCTACTCGCTCAAATGGTATCCCCACATTATATTGCCTCATAGCTCCGTGAGTGCGCAACTGCGGCCCCTTACTCGTCGTGCAGTCACTACACCTTCTACAGAATTCTTCAACGTCCCTTCTTGCGTTGGGCCAATAGAATCTCTCCTGCACCTTTCCTAATGTTTTCGCGACTCCAAAATGTCCTCCACTACATCCTGCGTGTAGTTCACTCAAAATGTCTTAAACCATTGACCTAGGGATTGCGATTTGCTCTATCTGGGTCTTCCCATCAGCAGACTCCCAGATTCGTAACAGCAACCCATCCTGCAGCCTCAAGGACTTCAATTGTGCCCAATATGATTTCGTAGTTTCTTCCCAAGTCAGTTGTTCATCACTATTCTCCTTCCAAGCAATTAAATCCACATCCTCTCCTTGCTTCTGACTCATGGATGTCGTGAGTGCAGCGCCTTCAGCTTGGACGATAGTTGTGCATCGCAAATTGGCTTCCTTTGCATCAGCTCGACTGTAACTCCCACAGTCCTCAGGGCACGGTCTTCTCGACAATGCATCTGCATTACCATGTTTCCCACCTTTTTGATACTTAATTTCGAAGTCGTACTATTGCATTCGCTCAATCCACCGGGCTATCTGACCTTCTGGGTTACGAAAATGCAGAAGCCAATTCAATGCGGCATGATCAGTCCGTATGAGAGATGCCTGACCATATAGATACTTGTGGAAATGTTCTATGCTTGTTACAGTAACCAGTAACTCCCTTCTGGTTATGCAGTCATTTCTTTCTGTTTTTGACAACGACTTGCTAAAGTATGCTGACCTTTTCTTCTCCCTCTTGTTCCTGAGATAATACCCCTCCAATACCAGAATTACTGGCATCGGTATTGAGGATAAATTTCCCTTCCGATCTCGGACAACTGAGTATTGGGGAAGTGCATAGCATAGTATTCAGTTGCCCAAAGGCGTCCGCACATTCAACGGTCCAATGGAATTTTTCCTCCCTCTCCGTCAGTCGATGCAACGGCCTTGCAATTTCAGCGAATCCTCTGATGAACCTTCTGTAATAACTGCAAAGTCCCAGAAAGCTACGAAGTTGGTGAATATTTGTGGGAACAGGCCACTTCTCTATCGCCTCAGCCTTAGATGGATCCACACGCACTCCTTGCGTGGAGACGATATGTCCCAAGTATTTCACTTCCTTATGGAGAAGATCGCATTTTCTTGCGTTAAGTCGCAAATTCGCTCCACTAATTCGTTGGAAAATTTCTTCCAAATTTTTAAGGTGCTCTTCAGAGGTTCTCCCAATCACAATGATATCATCTAAGTATATCATGCACGTCTTCCAAGTTAGCGCTCGTAAAACCTCCTCCATCAGCCTTTCGAAGGTAGCAGGGACATTGCATAACCCAAATGGTATAACTTTAAATTGATATAAACCAGTCCCTATTAAAAACGCTATTTTTTCTCAATCTTCCAGTCTAAGCTCAACTTGCCAATATCTACTCTTCAAGTCCAACGTGCTGAACCAACCTACATTCGCAAATGTGTCTAAGGTATCATCGATTCGAGGCAGAGGGTAACAGTCTTTCTTCGTCCACTTGTTTACTCTACAATAGTCCACACAGAATTTTGTCGTGCCATCTTTCTTTTGTACGAGGACAACCGGGGACAACCAAGGGCTTGATGAAGGTTCTATTATGTCTTGGCACTGCATTTCCATAATTATGTTCTCTGCTTCTTCCCGTTTTGCTAAAGGAATCCTTCTTGGTACCTGCTTAATTGGAGAGTGGTCTCCTGTATCAATCTGATGTTCAATCATTCGCGTCTGCCGGAGTTTTCGTCCTTCACTTGTGAAGATGTTCTGGTATCTGCAAAGTAATCCTTCCAATGCAGAGTGTTGCAGAGGGCTTAAACCACTGACCGCTTCTCTCAGCAATTTTCTAACTCCAGGGGCAATGTTGGAACCTCGTTTTCTGTGGACTCGTCAACCTGACACTCCCTTACCAACGTAATTGGTTCGAAATACGCTACCATTGTCCCATTATTTATCTTCTGCAGACTCCCTTGGAGATTAATGACTCGGAGCGGCACCTTATTTGAACATTTCACAAGGCTCTTCCCAATAAGCACTCCTTTAATGGCAGCATCATCGAACGAGGGTTCAGTGATTTCAATGCTCCCTTCTGTCCCTGCTTCTACCATTGTTTCAAGCAGGTATCGTAACGTCATTACTCATAACCACTCGACATTTGCTGCCAATTCCCTTGGAAGACTCCAAGACCAATTCTTATTTCCCTAGTTTAAGTGTCCTTTGTGTCAGATCTAGCTTCGTGCGTCCATCTAAAATATCCAGCCCTAATATTACTTCATCTATTATATTAGCAAAGATTACCTGATGGGTAAAGGTTGTACTACCGATTTTTATGCCCACCTCGATCTCTCCATGAACAGGAACACTTTCTCTCATGGCCGTTAATAGATGGTATTTATTTGGAATATTGTTCCATTGGCACTTTCGAACGACGTCCGGTCTCACAATTGTTTTTGAGGCTCCAGTATCAATCGTCAGGCGGCATAACCTTCCATTTATGCTCTCTAGTAGAATCAGGCTTTTTCTGCTTCATTTAAGCTGTGTCACCGAAGGGACTGTCAAAGAGAAAGCCAGCTTACGTCCCCTAAGTCTGGCGGAGGTTAGTTTAAAGGTTGTGAGTTATCATGTTTGACATCATTACATGTTTTTTAATATTCATTGCAGTGAGTAAGTGCTTTATCTTCCCGCAGCCCCAACATCTCATTTTGCGGCCAGAAGCAACTTGGCGTTCGTCTCTTCCCATCATCACACTGGATGCACTCTTTTCAATTGTACTGCTGTCTTCACGTTCAATTTGTTCAGGACGCATTTGATAGATTCTACCATGATTCCTGGCTGGTCTTGTCGTTTCAAACTCAAGAGCATGAGTCAGCACTTCATTCAGTCCTGTCGGCTTCATCAACCTAACATTATGAAGTGTGTCTGCATCATAGATTCCGTCGACGAATGTCCATACAGCAATGTCCTCAATGATTTCTTGTGGGTAGTGTAAATATGTTAATTGGACTAACTGGCGGGTCTTGGCTGCATGCCGCTGTAAATTTTCTCCTGGTTTTTGTACTTGTTGTTTGAGCTGTGCTCTATACATGTTTCAGGTGAGTGTCCCCATAATGTAATTCTAGTTCGGCAGCAAGAATCTCATAATCTTGCCACTTTTCCTTCGGCACAGACTGCAGGACACTTGAGACCTCACCTCGAAGAGAAGTTAATAAATTTGTTGTTTAGTTTGATTTGACCATTTGTTTACGATGGCTATCGCTTCAAACTGATCCCTATACACATTCCAAACCGTTTTTCCATTGAATGTAGGTAATTGGGCTGTCGCAGTTCTCGCCAGAGTGCAGTATATTAATTTGCGTGTTGACCGCTGCCAAACGGTCTATTGATGTCGTAAGTTCCACCCTTAATTTTTCAATTTCACGGCTTAATGTTCCTATTTTATCGTTAGAATTACTTACTAAGAGTTCCACATGCCTCATTACATTGTCACTAATAAACCTATTCTGCTCATCAACTGCTATCTTTATCTCTTTCACGCACGCCATTATTGTAGACAACTGCTTGGTCTGTTCTTTTTCAGCACTATGCTCACCTTCATTGTCGAACGAAATTACGTCTTCAGCTCCCGCTGCAGCAAACAGGAATGTTTCTGGGTCCTTCCCTTCGTTGCATATTGCTTCCCGTAAGCTCGCAATCAGTGAAGCTTTAGTACCAGATGTAGGTAAATTCCGTTCTCCCAATCTGATTTCAGGTGTGTTTCTTTCAGGTCCAATAATTTGTTTTTTCCACTCATGGAATACTCCTTTATTTGAATGGCAGACCTCTTCAAACTCGAACAAAGCAAATCAACAATGTCACGTAAAACATCAACAAGATAAACATAGCAACTAATAACATCTTAAAGATTGGTACAATATGGTTTTGTATATAAGTGTATATTATAAGTATTTAATTTGGTTAAAATTGATGAGGATAGTTGTTCCGATTGCTCAATTATTAGACTAGTGGACTGTATAAATCGTCTTTTATTTTACCGAGGGTGGTACAATCACCGAATCTGTGTTCTATTACAAACACCTGAGCCGGGCAGGCACATCCAGCGTCACCGTTTTTATCTCTCTACTCCTGAGTGGGTAGACGTGTCCTCTCCTCACCGTGTTCACGTCTCCACATCTGTATACCGTCCAAAGGCAACGTTGCCACACTTCATCGTTCAACCACACTGCGCCCGCCAGGATGCCGCCACCCGTCAACAAAACAAACAAAGTCAGAAATTGGTGGAATAATATGTAACTATGCAGAATGGCATAAACTGTAATTTGGGAATAACTTTGAAACAAAAAATTTTTTGAAACAAAAAATTTCTTCTATGACCGGGAATCGAACCCGGGTCTTCCACTTGCCGGGTGGGTATTCTACCACTGAACTACCGTAGCAGATAATCTTTCCTGGAAAGATTATCTGCTACGGTAGTTCAGTGGTAGAATATCCGCCCGGCAAGTGGAAGACCCGGGTTCGATTCCCGGTCATAGCAGAAATTTTTTCTGTTTCAAAGTTATTCCCAAATTACAGCTTATGCCATTCTGCATAGTTACATATTATTCCACCAATTTCTGACTTTGGCAATCTCACCATTTGAGAGGGAGGGGTTTTCTTCGGCGTTCTCTTGGAAAACGTCCGTTGGGGCTGGTTGATACTAGCTTGGCTAGCCCGGACCCAACTAAGAAAAACACCCGCGTTCAGAAACTGGAAAGATTATCTGCTACGGTAGTTTAGTGGTAGAATATCCACCTGGCAAGTGGAAGACCCGGGTTCGATTCCCGGTCATAGCAGAAATTTTTTGTTTCAAAGTTATTCCCAAAACAAACAAAGGCAAACATACAATGTCCCAACATGCCGGCCACTGAAAAGGAATTACAATCTCCTTTTCTTACATAACAATTTAAATGTCAACAAATTATAATTCAGGTGCAGTTGGGAAAGGGCAAAGCCTTGTAATGGGTCGCTTAAAGGTTCCAGAGGGGGTACGGATAGTTGCTACTCGCACTAATCCGTCGGCGCCTGGATGGATTTCTTGAACAGAGTGGAGGTAAGTTGTCTTCCTTCAGGATGCAAAGGGTTCCAGGTTGCACATTTGCACAGGTTGATGTCCACTTGACCCTCTGCTGTAAGTGACTGAGATAGTCGGTAGACCATTTGCACCAAAATTGCTGGAGCTGCCGCTGTAGGAACTGCCATCTGGAAAGTAAGCTAAGCTTGACATCGATTAAGTCTGGTTCAGGAAAACTAGTGATAGCTGAGCCAATCAGAAAATGACCCGGAGTAAGAACAGCGGGGTCATTGGGATCATTTGAGAGAGGAATCAAGGGCCTTGAATTGAGACAAGCTTCAATCTGAGTTGTTAACGTGGTCAACTCCTTGAAGGTTAAACATGCATTTCCCATGACTCGCCATAGATGGCATTTAAAGGATTTCACTCCAGCTTCCCATATGCCACCAAAATGTGGTGCTCAAGATGGAATGAAATGCCATGTGATGCCCTCTTGTTGAGCATATGTGTTCACCCTTGGAGGTCTTCTGCTTGGAAAAGCGCCTTTAATTCTCGAAGTTCTCTTTCGGCTCCAACAAAATTCGTTCCATTGTCGCTGTAAACATTATTGCATCGACCTCGACGTGACACAAACCTTTTCAAGGCTGCCAAAAATGCTTGTGTGGACATGTCACTGACGACTTCGAGATGAATGGCTCTAGTGGACAAACATACAAATATGGCGATATAGCATTTACTCTTCACTTTACTTCTGCAAGTTCCAAATTTCACATACATGAGTCTAAATTCTTTAACTTGCTCTTGATGTCAAGAGGCCGAGAATTCTTGAGCAGCTGGATCTCTGATGAATATGCTGTACTTTGAGCAATCTTAACACAGATATGTAATGCCGTTTGCAATTCCTCTTTAGAAAGCGGACCAATTTTCCGATCCTCAGGGGGTAACTTGCAGTTGGATACATAACAAAGACAATATGATACAACTCTTTGTAGCTTTGTTAGTTTAGAGAACCTTGAGATTATTTCATCATGATAAATTGTCGTGGCCAAGCTGGTCACAGTCTTACGTTGTTCTGGCATGTCGTGTGATGCCAGAAGAATGCCTGCGGTAGGCCATGAAATTGATGGATCCAGGAGCCATGCTGGTCCGTTCCACCATAATGAGTTGTGAATTAAATCATTTGGATTGATTCCTCTTGATATTAGGTCAGCTGGGTTGTCCTGAGATGCGACGTGTTTCCACTCAGCTGTTGAAGTGATATCTTGAATTTCTGAGATTCTGTTTGCTATGAACATCTTCCATCTTGTTGGTGCTGCGGAAAGCCATGCCAAAACTATCGTCGAGTCCGTCCACAGTGAGCTGTGACTGATCTTCATGGTGAAACCCTTAATGATCTTACTAAACAATCGTGCAAGTAAAAGTGTGCCGCATAATTCTAGGCGAGGAAGAGAAATCTTCTTTAATGGGGCAACTCTTGATTTTGAGCATAAGAGCTTGACAATGGTCTCTCCATTCTGATTGGTTGATCGTACGTAAATGCAAGCTCCATACGCACGTTCAGATGCATCCGAAAACCTGTGGATTTGGATGTCAACTGGTGTGCCTTTCACCAGTACTAACCTGTCAATCCGAATGTTGTCTACTACTGGAATCTGGTCATACAAAGGTTGCCAGCACTCCAGTAATTCTGGTGTTAAATCATCGTCCCAGTTGAAGTTTTCTTGCCATAACTGCTGGAGAAACATTTTACATTGAATGACAATAGGGCTGATTAACCCTAAAGGGTCAAAAATAGATGCTATGGTGGAGAGAACCCTTCTCTTGGTGAAGGTGTTCTTCCTCGAGTTCCACAATGTAGTCTTGAGTCCATTTGCAATCTGAAATTGATCTGCGGCAGGGTGCCACAACAGACCCAGTGTTTTAATATGATCATTGTCCAGTTGCAATGGAAGTTGCGTTTTTCTGAGCTTCTCAGGGATACATTCAAGTAGAGCTGGGTGGTTGGAACACCACTTGCATAATAGAAATCCGCCCTCTTGCAAAAGTTGCATGAGCTCTTTCTGCACAAATAGAGCTTCCTCAATGGTTTGTGTGCCAGACATACAATCATCCACGTAGAAGTCACGTAATAAGACTTCTGCAGCCTTGGGGAAAGACTTGGCTTCTTCAACAGCGAGTTGTTGAAGGCATCTGGTTGCCAGAAAGGCTGCACTGGCGGTTCTGTAAGTTACGGTATTCAGCTGGTACACTCTAATGGGAGTGGTAGGCTCCTTTCTCCACAAAATTCTCTGAAGATTGCAGTCCTGAAGATGTACATTAATTTGCAGATACATTTTTGCAATGTTGGCTGTAAAGCACACCTGGTGTGTGCGAAAGCGTAAGATGATTGAACACAAATCTGGTTGGATTGTAGGTCCAACCATCAGCAAATCATTTAAAGATGTTCCATTAATTGACCCTGCTGAGGCGTCAAAAACCACTCTAATTTTCGTTGTGCTGCTAGACTCTTTAAAGATCGGATGATGCGGTATATGATAACTGACTGTAGCAGGGTTGGTTGAGGCGTCAATCGGCTGCATATGGCCCAGAGCTTCATACTCGTCCATAAAATTTGTGTACTCTTTTTGCAATTGGGGCTGCCTCTCAAATCTTCTCTCCAGTTGATGAAATCTTGTTGTTGCCATGTGGTAGGAATCGCCAAGCTGTGTGGGATCCTGATGCAAAGGAAGACGTACTACAAATCGTCCTGAAGAGTCTCTTGTGGTGAATCGTTTGAAATGCTCTTCACATTCCTTCTCTTCTTGGGTTCGAGGTGTTTGGTTGATTTCCTCAACTTCCCAGAACCTTTGAAGTAGTTGTTGTAAACTGTCATCACTTCTGAGAAGAAACGACCTGGTTTGCTCTGGCTGGGATGATCTTGTAGGAGTTCCTAAAACTTGGTACCGTCCTGATACTATCCACCCTAGATCAGTGTCCTGAAAGACTGGATGATCGTTGCTTCTAACCCGTTTTCCTGGTCGAAGAATATGAAAAAATATCTCGGATCCAAGCAACAAGTCAATTTTCCCAGGGTTGTTGAATGTCGGATCTGCGAGCTGGATATCCTGTGGAATGCTCCAATCTTGATAGTTGACATGTGTTGCAGGTAAATCTTCAGATATCCTTGGTAGGACAGAGCAATTAACATGACACTTGTAATCATGAATATTGGAATGTACCTCTGCGAAGACGCTGTGTTTGGTTTCGGAGGTGACTTCACCAATACCTTGGATTGACGTTCTATTGCATTCCCTTTTCAATTTAAATCGTTGTACACATGCTTCTGTGATAAAATGTGATTGGGAGCATGAGTCCAACAAAGCTCTACAAGTTTGTAATTTACCACTACCGTCTCGTATTTTAACTAAAGCAGTAGAAAGCAGTATCTGTTTCTGCGATCCGAACTTTAACGAACAATAAGTGACCATGTCTGAATGGGGTTGCTCATTATTGTTGCTAGATGATGCCATTGGACCATCGTTACTTGCAGGCTGTGGTGCTTCTTATCACAGATGCGGCAATTACGAGAACGACACTGTCTTATGTAATGATTCTGAAGACAGTTGTAGCATAAATTGTTAGCCTTAACAAACTGTATACACTGTGGTACACTCGCTTGAGCAAAGGTGCTGCATTTATATAAAGTGTGTGGCTCTTTGCAAAACATGCATTGATTCTTTGTTGTAACATATGACTGCCGTGGTTGGCGAGTATGTTTAACATTGCTTTCCTGAGGTTTGTGGCTAGTAATATTAACCTTGCTTTGACTAGGTAGCATAGCTTCCATAACCTTGCACCTTGTTTCTAGGAATTCATATAAATCGTCCAATGTCAAAAGTTGTTCTGAAGCTGATGACTGAAGTTCCCATTCTTTCCTAGTAACACAATCTATTCTTTCAAGAATCAACTGAGAAATTAACAATTCGTGCACTGGCACCATAATATCTAATGCCTTAATTGCATTCATGTTGCTTAACGTTTGATTTAAGAGTGCTCTAAGATCAACAGCAGATTGCTTATTCACTGTTGGTAAATTCAATAAATGTCTGACATGTGCAGTTGCAATTAGTCGTGGTTTATTGTAACGATGGCAAATCAGATTCCATGCTACATCAAAATTTTTACTAACAACAGGTAAATTTTCTATCAATTTACGTGCTTCTGCAGTCAATGAACTTAGCAAATAATGAAAATGTTGAATGTCATCTAGGGCTTCATTGTTGACAATTAGGCTAGTAAACATATCGTAAAAATGCCTAAATTGAGTCACGTTTCCTGCAAAAGTAGGTAGGTTAATAGTTTTGAGCCGTATTTCCTTCCTACCTTCCGGTAAAGAATGATTCGACAACAAATTTTCTCCATTATCTGACCCTTGATTAGTGGGAGATTTGTTGTCTGTTCCTTCTTCTATCAGAATTAACATCTTTGTTTTAAGCTCAAAATATAGTGCTTCAAAATTTTCCCTATCTTCAGCATGCGTTTCAAGATCATCAATAAATTCTAATTCTCCCTGAGCAAAGTTAAATTCCTGTTGAATATCAGGTAATGCTTGTATACGTGTTCTTATTGCAGTTAGGTCTGAGCCTCTCTCAAATTTTCCCAAAAAAGTGGAAATGCGGGTCAATTGGCCTTTAGCGACGGCCCTTTGGTTAATGATTCTTTTCTTACTTTCCCTTTCCATATTGAAAATAAGAAGACAAAGAAAATGGCAAATAAAGGAACCAGACTTAGTGTGCTTAGCTTACGCCGTAACCGATGTAGGCCGGCCACTATCACGGGACCTCTCCAGTTAGCTCGTTCGTGGAGGGGGTAGAACGCCAAGGGATCCACCGCCGCCTCACCACGCCGCGTTGACGAAATCTCCGATGGTTACTGCGTAGTCGGTCCGCTCGTAGCTAGCTCCCACCCGTCGTAGTTTGTTAGAGACACAGATCCGGCCCGAAGACCAAAATGTTCCGATCGCTCAATTATTAGACTAGTGGACTGTATAAATCGTCTTTTATTCTACCGAGGGTGGTACAATCACCGAATCTTTGTTCTATTACAAACACCCGAGCCAAGCAGGCATGTCCAGCATCACCGTTTTTATCTCTCTACTCCCGAGTGGGCAGACGCATCCTCTCCTCACCGTGTTCATGTCTCCACATCCATATACCGTCCAAAGGCAACGTTGCCACACTTCATCGTTCAACCACACTGCGCCCGCCAGGATGCCGCCACCCGTCAACAAAACAAACAAAGGCAAACATACAATGTCCCAACATGTGAACTATCCTCATCAATTTTAACCAAATTAAATACTTATAATATACACTTATATACAAAACCATATTGTACCGATCTTTAAGATGTTATTAGTTGCTCTGTTTATCTTGTTGATGTTTTACGTGACATTGTTGATACGTAACACTGGTGTCAGAAGTGGGATACTTCCATCGGTAGAGAAGAAGATGAGTGGAAAAAACAAATTATTGGACCTGAAAGTAACACACCTGAAATCAGAGTTGGGAGAACGGAATTTACCGACATCTGGACATCTTGATTTTTTGTTTTTTATGTTGTACACCTAATTCATACAAAATTTTGTTGAAATCGATTGGGCCAATTCCTTCCAAATTCATAATTACGGAAAAGTTTAACTTTGCAATTGCGGCACCCCTGCTTAGTCGATCTGGTCCAAATATGTCATTTTGGTCATTAATTTATGTGAAGATTCTATTTACCAAATTTAGTTGAAATCAGTTCATTCATAAAGAAGATGTTAGGGAGGGTCCCACACATGGACACCCAGGTGATCTCATAAGACTACTTTCCATTTTTTGGAAAGTAATCTAAAAATGGTAGTAAAAATAAAATCGTGCATGTGGGAAAAGATGTAAACCAAACGTGTAAATTGAGAGATACTTGTACTTAGAAAAATACCGTTTAACAAAAGCTATGTTATGTAGAATATGCTGTAAGTTATAGAAGATATGGCTTGCCATCTACAATATAAAATGCTTATTCTGTCACTCTGTGTTTAATGCTTCTTTAACATGTTTTAACAACAAACTTCCCAGCAAGAAAGAAGATTGAAATTTTGCAGGAATGCTTCAATAACTCATTAAACGTCAATGGAGGAAAAAAGACCTAAATAAAGACCAGGGTTTGGCTCCAGGATATAATTTATGTTTCCCATAAGATTACAGGTAAAAATTAATTTTTCAATTTGCAGGCTTTCATTCTTTTGCAGATTAAATTAAATTAGAAAAATGTTCTCATGCATTTTTGGTTTAGAACATTTAAATTCATGTTGTTATTTTTGATGGGCACGTACTCTAGTTTTCACATAGTTTTGCAATTAAATATCTTATAAATAGAGATAGATCCTAAAAATGGATCTACATCCTTTCAATACATATTTATCAGTATGCTACAGGTTAACTATATTGTGGATGTTTTATCTTCCAACACCCCCATTAAAAATGGGATCTAATGTCTTGAGTCTTGCCGATTGGAGATTTCATTAGGTACATTTATTTATTTATATGCACCACCTTTTTGAACTTAGCATGCTTGCGGTTCTTGAATTTTCACTTTGCGACAACATTTTTTATGACCATTACTTCTGTTTCATGCCGACTATGTGCATTTTGCATCATTCATTTGCGATGCCAACAAGCGGAACTTTCTCTACATTTTAGTTTCGAAGTTCAGTTTAAACTTTGGTACCCTAGAAAAGGGCTTATTATTATATTATATTTATAGTGCTCATCATTAGCAGTTTTCGAAGTAAACAAATGCGATAACTCTCAACTTAATTATTTTGTAGCTCAGTTTGAACTTCACCGAACAAACTTTAGTTTAAAATTTAAAGAAATGCCATTATTTTGGAATGTAAGGTTTTCATTTACTGTGTTTGTATTTTGAACATAATTTTGAGAAATGTTATTTTGTTTTGTTAGGTTTACATTTTTTATTATGAATTTTTAATGCAAATTAAGAATTGCTATCATCTTGTAACAAAATTTTCTGCCATGTACCTATATTGAATGCAATTACTAAAAGAAATGCCTCATTTTTATTTTTTGTGATGTATTTTGAACAATTAAATGAAATTGTATCACTTTCTTATGCTAGGTTTTGATTTTCTGTTACGCATTTCGAACATAATTAATAAAAGAAATGTTCCACTTTTTACTGCTAGTGTTTTTTGCAGCTTGAAAATATTTGTTGCAGAACCCAAGAATACATCTGTGCATCATGTACTCAAAATTTCATTTCAGTAGTACATCAATTTAAATAAAAGGTTTTCTTTGGAATGAACAAAAGAAGTTCAAAAATCAGATGCAAGAATGTGCTGGAGGTAAATTGCACAAGTGCCGAAATAAGTGTAATTACTTTGTAATGTTGGATTTTCATTTGCTATTATGTGTTTTGAAGATAATTGAAAGAATTTTTTCACTTTTTGATGCTAGGTTTTCATTTGCTGTTACATTGCTGTAACATTTTCTTCTATTTTTTGTTAAACTGCATTATTTATAATAAAAAAGTGATTTTTTTAGATTGATTGGGGACCATACTTCCATAATAACATTGTGTCTTATGGGAAAATAGGACTTGTACTTTGCGAATTTTCATTTCACGTCAGTTTTCCGGAACCAGGTATTCGCGAAGTTCAAAAAGGTGAAATATTGTTATTTCTCAAACAGCTCTTTCTTAGCTTTTTACAAAAAGGTTCTTAAGCAGTAATGAATACAATCATAAACATCTATATCCAGAGATGGATATGTACCTGTAACCTTAGCTTTGGGTGGCAGACTTGCAAGCCCCTCTACCAAGGCTGCTAATACATACTTTAATTTGTCTGGACAGTTGCAGAGTATGTTAATTTTTACTTGTAAAAGGAAAGCGTATTAGCAATTAATAAGTAAAAATTGTTCCATTTCAGTAATTATATGGAACATTTGAAATACAGTAAAACCCCATTTATGTTATTGGAATGTACGTTTTCTCACTATTTGTAACATTTTATATGTGTTCCATCAATTTTCCTATGATTCCATATTTACATTATTTCATTTTAAGTTTTCCCGCTATTTGTGTCATTTTACGTTAGAATTTACAATTTTTAAAGCAATTTAGCATGCGATTCCCAACAATTTTTAACATTTTTCGGCTTAGCTTTGCAAAAAAATCCCAACTCTTTTGGGCAAAAATTTTGAAAACGGCGGCAGAGTAGAAACAGTGCCCATAGAGACAGATACATGAACTCTATCTTTTCAAAACAGCACTTGCTGCACTGCTGCACTCGCATTAACGAATGCTATTCTGGAACAGCATACTAGAGACAAATATGAACTTTTTTGGATGAAAACTTAAAACCTTGTACGTAAATCACACTAGCAGAGCATAAGCAGCGTACCTAGATATGGAAATACAGTCAGTCCTCAACTTAAGACTAATGACACTCCGGACTTACAACATTTACAAATTTAGGAATGTGCTCTGGACTTAAGGCGCTGCTTCACACTCAAGTCATTTTCTCCTTAAATCCCTTCTATACGAGTTATTAGATTTCGGATGACGAAAGACATTCAGAGTGATTCCGAGCATAATTAAAACCAGAGGTAGAAGGGAAGGAAGTACAGTAAAAGCCCATTCTAACGGCACCCTTGGGGCCAAGGTCATACCACTAAATTGAATGTGCTGTTAGAGCGAATGGCACAGACATGGTTGGACTGGGAAGCAATTTCGTAGCAGAAAATAGAGATTAGAGGCTCCATTCCCCCAGGATTTTATGAGTTGGCAAGACAACCAAAATATAACAAAGGCTTGTGCAATTTTGCATTTTAGTTTGACTAATTTATAATAGAAAATAATTTAATTATGGTTATATCAAGTGATCGACCCAGCTTCACTGGCCAATTTTTGCACTGACCCACCAGGAAATGTCCCGTTTCCTGCTCGACTATTCCAAGTTGGGCACAGCATATTATATTCCTAAAGCAATGTGGAAATATTTAAATATTTGCTTTCTGTCAAGGATATTCTTCACGTTATATAATACACTGAATAATTTATTTTTGAATTATCATGGGCTAATTAATTAATAATAAATTTTTAAAATGCAATCTGGGAATCAAACCCAGGACTCTAAGGGTACAGATCACATCAATTATCATTACATATTCATAATTTACAGATTATTTTGCTCTTTTTCTTCAAAAATTAAAAATTTACTGGATGAAAATTTACAACTTTCTGAATTCATTTGTTTTTCTAATGAAGTCTGTAGATAGTTAATCAGAAGAGTAATCGATTTTTTAAACAATTTAAAAGATTCAAAATAAGATTTATTACTCTTTGTATTACTTTGTAGAAATCTGCAAGGACAGTTACTCTGTCTTTATTTTTTTTGAACCCAGATGGCACAGTTTCGCCTGTACCTGCCAGAGTGGAAGAAGGTAAACAATGCCAAAAAATACCGTCTTGTTAGCATTGTAAAATTCCTCTGCTGTTAAATTATGCTCATTAATGAGAGACAAAAAAGACCATATTCATCTGCAGCCTCACAATCAGCTGACTGAAGTTCACCTGAGACGTCAAGCTTTCTTATCCCATGACGATGTTTAAAGCCAGATAGCCACTCATCAGAAAAAACACAATCTTCACTCAACTGCATTTGGTGATGAAAGTCTTTTGCCTTTTCAATTACCATTGGACCAATAATTGGGAAACCTTCTGAACGTTTCACTTTAAACCATTCGTATAATACAGCATCCAACTGTTCTAGCTTTGGCCTATGTAAATTTTTATGCTTTTTAGCATTTTTATTAGATTCTGAGTCAAAAAAAACTTTAGAAGTTCCTGTTTTCTTGCTTTAATGTCATAAATTGTTGATGAGCTTACATTGTACTCGTTCATTAATACATGTCTATTTACCCCACTATCCAGACGATTGCATATGTCAATTTTCTGAAGCAGTGTTAGCACCACTCGCTTCCCTTGTTTTATTCCACTGCAGCTGGGCTTACTCATGATTTTTCGGGTATTTTATATGTTTAAATCTTCAACACAATTTTAATAGCAAAAACCAAATTCTTACTTAAGGCAATGGCTGTCACGACTGTCGACACCTTGTGACAACTTACGGAACTTCGTGCGATATGTGTTCAACCATATGCAAAAAATCAATCACAACTAGGGCGACATCTAGGAAACGATTGAAGAACTTCAGCATGCCAAAGATGCTGTTAGAGCGAGTTTGCCTTTAGAACAGGTGCCATTAGAATGAGCTTTTACTGTAGTATCAGTAAAACGTATTTTAAGCACGTAGGGTAATTTATATTTCTGCAGCTTAAGGGTTTAATCCCTGAGAAAATGGTGATTACGAAATTATTTATTGAGACATTTTTCGACTTACTAGTCATTTAGTGCAACAAATAAATACACAAATGTTATTAAGTATATTTTTTTAGATCAAATTGCTCTGCCACGGATAAGTGCCACATTTCATGCAGAGATGAATGGTTGATAGCACACAAAAAACAGACTGAAAACTGTGAGGACATCTTATTCCTGGTGCAATGCTCTTAAAAGGAAGTTAACCAATTGAAAAAAAATCCTTTAATAGAAACCTCTAGTATGAGGTACATTAAAAAATGTGAAAGCCATTGATGATTGGGTGTGTTTAAAGGCTGGGCCAGTGGCATAGCTAAGTTCTCCTTCACTTGGGGGCAAGTCACAGAGATGCGACACCCTCCCTTTGCTCCCTGTACAATTTTCCAGACAAATGTTATGTGGGGAATGTAATGGAGACCCAAGCATACTATACTAGCATTTTAATTCGACATATATTTTAATATTATTATTATTAAAAAGTGTGCTGGTTAAGTAAATGAATAAATAGATATACTCTTTATAAACTTAGCTCTTTTAACACTGATTTTATTGTTAGTCTTACTTTAACAAATGAGCCAGTTTAAAAGTAAAATCAGTTGACCTATTTTTCCTTTTCCCTCAATTTGCACTTTCCTGCAATTTACACTTTTTTTCCCAGATTCCTAGAAAAGTATAAATAAGGGGTTTTACTTTATATGACTTAATAGGAGGTGTAGTGGAGGGCACAGTGTCCTTGGATCTGGATGAGGGATGCCAGCTTCTTTCCGATGCCATTTGGATTCTTACCAGTGAAGAAATTCGTCCGATTGGTATGAAGAACAATGATGAGGAGTGTGAGGAAGATGCAGCAACAGTAGAGGAGACTGCTGAAGAGATTGCTACTGCTGCAGGCCCCAGCGATATGGAACCTCCATCCAAGAAAAGGAAGACCCAGTTTCCTGTGAGTTTTGCTAGGTTGATTATACATTTAAAATGAAGTAAAGTTACGGGGATAATAGCTCAAGAGGCTGATTCATCAGAAAATGCACACACACACACACACATCTTTGTCCTGAATTTCCTTCTCAGCTCCATAAAATTTTACTTTATCAGATCTTTTTTGCTATCATTGTGTTCAACTTTTTTATTTTTGACATTAGTTAAACTCATTTGAGGGTTATATGATCTTTTTATTATTACTATATTATCTGGTTTCCTATAAAGTAAACCTGTATAAGTGATAATTTAATTAGATGTTTTGCAGATGACATCATTCATGTTCCTTATCTATTGTAGTCTTTCAAAATGGCCAACGCTGATGTTTATTGTGCTTTGTGCTCCAAAATAATTGAAGATTTACAGGTACTATTCCTTGTAACTTACGATGTAATTGCCTATTTAGTTATAATTGCATTAGCCTGAGTAAATTAGTTGCAAATGTCGCAAATGATCACATCTCAAATCGAATAGATTAAATCCTTTAAAACCAAGATCGTCATTGACAGTTCATCAAATCCCACGTGGCATGCGGTTCAACCTGCATTGACAGAGACAAAAACAATCAACCAGTTGCAAGGATCGGTAATATTGAGGAAGGAGAGTTCTAATAAATCCAACCCTCACCAGATAAGTGAAAAGTGTGACTCATTGGTGAAACAGAGGAGACAAACCTAGCTGACACTGAATGTTTCGCGACCGTATTCTGAGGTTGTTCAACCAATGAGTAATGACTGTCTCAATCCCAACAATTCTGGCCCAGATATGAAGAATCTAGGTGACAGTGCAGAACAAAACGAGACCCAAGATAATGGTTTCACTCAAGTGAACTACAAGCGCAAACCCTAACCTAAGCCGATCACAGGAAGTGCATCCACTGCTAACACCTAGTGCCCACTAGTTGAAGTCCTGGAGAAAATTCATATGCATGCCTGGAGATTTAGGAAAAACACATCAAAAGAAGATCTCAGCAGGTATTTCAAGGTGAAATTATCCACTAGTGCTGAGGTAGAAGTAGAACAACTGGTGACAAAGGGAGATTATGCTTCCTTTTGTGTGTCAGCTGATGCTGACAACTTAAAAGTGTTAAGTGAGCCAACATTCTGGCCAAAAAAGGTCTCAATTAATAGATGTTTTTTGATGACTTTGACCCAGTGTACCTTTGATGGACCCACTCAACAAAAAATAGTTAACAGTGTTGCACATCAATATTCAGTGCTTGAGAAATAAGTCCAGTTTATTGGAATTATCACTTAGAAATTTGAATATTGATTGATGTACTGTGCATCAGTGAACATTGGCTGAGTGACTCAGAACTAAGGGAATTTCATTTGTACAATTACCATTTGGTAGCATCTTTCTCTCATGTTACATTTAAGAATGAAGGAACAACAATTTTTATTAATAATAATTTTTCATATAAATGTAAAAATTTTAATCTTTCTATGAAGTAGGAAAAAGTTTTTGAATGTTGTGCATGCTCTTTTAGTATAGCTACTCAAAACTTTGTCTTGGTAGCATTATATCGTTCTCCTTCTTGTTGCTATGAATCCTTTATCAATAGACTGGACAATTTACTTGATAATTTGTAGAGTAATAAGCATTTCCTCATTGTTGTTGGTGACTTGTAATCTTTTGGTTGACACCTCTCAGGGTGCACAATTAACAGGTATTTTTGATTCGTATGGTGTGAAAAAATCTACCAACACAAATAGCATCATCATCACAGTCATTATTGGATAACTTGTTTTCTAACTATGATCCTAAGAAAACTAAATCAGATATTCATCTCTTAGATTTATAAGATCATTTGGCTATTTCAGTTGTATTTGAACTTGATACTCTAGCACAAATCAAATCAATTAGTTATGTCATCACTAGAGTTTTTTCACCATCTAACACAGGGGTGCACAACATAACGCCCACAGGCCAAATGTAGCCCACCGACAGATTTTGTGTGGCCTGGCAGGATTTAACTCAGCTGTTGCTTTCCTTTTTCGTAAAAAATACAAGTAAAATTTGTAATGGGTCCTTATTGCATGTGTGAACAAACATTCTCTCTTATCTGTCATCAGAGTTTAAAATACATTCTAAGAACAGCGACTACCAGCATTACACTGGATATAAGTGGTATGGCGAGAAAAATAAACGGCGCAATATACATTGCACAAAGTTTCTCATATATGTATATACATTTGATCTCACTACACTCTTTGCCCCGAAATTAACTCTTCCCTCTGACGCGTGCACTGTGCGTCTTCTACAGAAATAATGCCACTGGACAATATATAGTAACTTTTTTGGGACATATGGCTTAGTATTATTTGTGACATCAGGTTGTACATTTGGATGGATTTTAAATGAAATCCTTAGAGCCATTTCTGAGTAAATCGAATTTTGTTTCAAAATATCCAAGAATAAAGTACCCTTAATTGTTGCACAATATCATTTATCTCATCAGAATATCTTTTATGAATGATATTATCCATAAATATGAGATATAATTTGATTTAGTTTAACCGTAAGGCTGTAGTAAGAGTTTGAATGGATCGCGGTGGAGACATGACATCATAAGGCTTAGGTAAGGTAGCCAGGGCCATGCAAAGGTACTTGGGGGCCCAGATGCAAAAGGGGTTAAGGGGCCTCGTTTATTTATGTTGAGACAAAAAAATATTAAGTGGAGCATTTATTTATGAAGTATTAATTATTACAATTATTTTAATATTATTAAAATATAATTATTACAATATTGTTATGTTTTGATAAAGAGTCAAAACAACCACCTATAATAGACATTATTAAATGTTTCATCAACTTGACACACAGAGGGAATTTACACAAATATGTTTTATGTATTTTATTATTATTATATTTTGATAAATAGTCAAAATAAACAAGTATTTAAAAACATTTCAAATTCTATGCTCCCTCGATTGAGGCCCGCTAGATCGGGGGCCCTGGTGCGGCGCATCCAATGCACCCCCCATTTGCACGGCCCTGAAGGTAGCTTAGCGTACATTGTAATGCCACTGGATGGCATATAGTGTTCAAGAGATATATGGCTTATGCAGTATTATTTGTGACATCAAGCTCTACATTTGGTATGATTTTAATCAAATTCTCTGAAGCCATTTTTGAGTAAATAAAATTTTTCAAAAAATCACCAAGAATAAACTACCCTTAATTTTTGCACAATATCATTTTTATGAAAAAGGCTCTGCAAAAGATGATATATTGCACAAATATGAAATATCATTCGATTTCATGTACACATTGGGCCATAGATCGGCGAACAGACAGACAGATGGCATGGCGAAAACCACTTTTATGGACTTAGGGACACCTAAAACGTGTATTATCAAAATCTCGAAGTTGAATTTTTTCACAATAACAATACTTTCTCAATATACCATGTATATGAGAAAGTAAAACAGTGCAACATCTCCCATTAAGTAAATTATATTTGTTTGTCAGTTCATTTTTGTCGTATAAAAATTGCATGTAAAATTTGTTATGGTAATTACTGAATCTATAATAATGCACTTAAATTTTTTATGTACAAAACTTTCATAGTGTGGCCCACCTATATCCAGTCGAGGTCAATTTTGGCCCGTGTCAACTTCTGAGTTATGCACCTCTGATCTAACATCTCAAATCTCTGTGCTCTTTTAATACAGGAAAACTGGTCAACAGTATTCAGTGCCAGACTTTTCAAAGATAGCTTTAATAATTTTTACTCTAAGTTCCTCTACTTATTCAACTGTGCAATCCTGAAATTAGAATCAAAAGAGACAATAGGCAGCATAAGAGGAAGCAATGGGTCACACCTGAAATCCTTAACTTCTCTGCTATCGTCAAGGAGTGGGTCCACCTTGATAAAGTGTATAACACACATGAAACATATTAATTTCATCTGCATATCAAGGAACTCTACAGGAAATTAATTAATGGAACTAAAAGGTCCTTTTGTAATGAATTATTGATTAATGTCACAAACAAAATGAAAGAGCCCTGGAAAAAAGTAAATAGAGAGCTTGGCAAACACAAGACCGAATTTATACCTCAAGTCTGCAATGGAAATGGTGAATTTATCACTAAACTCCCAAGTAATTATTTTAATATCAATGATAGTATCAATAGAGACTTAAGTAATAAATCTGCATCTAGTTCAATATATTTATATATTTGCAATGAAAATGAGCTAAATCTCTGTTTTCATAGATTAAGTAAAGCTGGTCTAGATGGTACCTAGTAACTTGTTGAAAAAATGCAAAGATTTTATCTTGAAACCACTATTATTCCTTTTAAATGTGTCTTTAAGGCTAAACCTTTCCTGATGCATTAAAGATTAGCAAAGTAATACCAGTCCAAAAAAATAAAGGGAAAAAGATAATATAGGCAGCTATAGCCCAGTTTCTCTTTTATCATAATTTTCTAAGTCATTTGAATTAGTCTTCTTCAACAGACTTATTACCTACCTTGAAAATTTCAGGTTAATATCTGACTCACAATCGGACCATAGATCTTAGATTCAGTTAGAAATTGGCAATCTCACCATTTGAGAGGGAGGAGTTTTCTTCGATGTATCTCTTGGAGGACATCCGTTGGGGCAGTTTGATAGTAGTTTGGCTAGTTCCATCCCAACTAAGAAAACATCCGCATTCAGAAACGAGAAAATTGATCTGCTACGATAGTTCAGTGGTAGAATAGAACATTTTATGTATTCACCATCTATGAATGGTTTTCCTCTCTTAGCGATCTCCTGACTCACTACGAAGCTTGCAATATTAACATTATTGGCATACTGTATCCAATAATTAAATACAGAACTTGATTTTTCAACATTTTTCTGAAGTTCTTCTTCTCTTTCTTGTGTCACCGACAGGATATTTTCTGGCAAATGTGGCATGTTTTGTCATGAAGTGTCTCTCCAAATTTGACTTTTTGTTGTGCGCCAGTTTTTCTTGGCTAATAAGACAGGTTGGAAGGTCATCTGAGTTCCAGATAAACACGAAAGATTCAGTCCATTCGGTTTTAAAGTCACGATGCTCATCTATTGTTTGTCTTAGTTTTTTCTTCATAGCCATGTTGAAAAGCACCCTAAACAATATATTTTATTTAATGCGTTATATAAATACATTATATAAAAAGAAAATAAAAAGAACTAAGTGATTATTCAAAATAATAAATAACAATAATTCGAAAATATAATAAAAATAAATCTCACCAGTAACACGTTTTATTGCAACAGTTGCACGTGAAATAAAACATGCCGCGGTAAATCTCCACTGTCAACGTATCTAAATATAATAAAACCAATATTATTTATATATATTTGAAATAATTGCCTTTATAATAATAATAATTGCCAGGTTGCCTTTATCAACAATACCTTGTAACTTGTAGTAAACTTGGATGAGAAGATTAATGCAGTTTCTGGATGCACCCAGCCAAAAGAGAATACTAAGTTGCAGAAACAGCAAAGCGACATGGACTCCACGTTCGCACAACTACACAAACTACACAAAAAACAACTACACGTGCCTCCCCTAGATTCCCCGCTTTCACATTTCGCCATTGCAAACGTTGCCTTGCCCAGTAGAGGGTGCCCGTGCGCTCACTTATTAGTCACTTTGTTTGGCTGCCCTGCCTACCATGTGCTCAGCCATCCCCTCCACTCCCTCTCTATATCACCTCCACGCTTGCTTTCCCCTCCCTAATGTCACACTTCATGCATCTTAGTGCCACAAAGTTTTGCGAGACCTATAAAACAAATGAAATCACCATTATGTGAATAAAATCCTTTAAAAATTTTATAAATGAAACTATGATAGTTTTATTTTCATTTTCAATTTTACTTCAGAGCCACATGTACGCACACAAAGAGCCGCATGTGGCTCGCAAGTCGCAGTTTGCCGACCCCTGATATATGGTATATAACTTCACACTCAAGTTTTACCGTAATTAAAACAGTTGAGCATCAAAAGCCATCATCACATTTTGTGTAATCATCTGCGTAGTCATTGTAGGTAATTTTAATAGATTCCATGAATGAAGTTTTAACATGCATATAAACATAGGAACTTCTTTTAATGGATAAGGAAAAATAATACAATTTGTTAACTATTCTTAATGATACATTGAGAAATGAAAGAAAATATCCAATAGCATTTAGAAACGAAAGAACAGGTAACAACGGCAACAAAATATGGGTACTGCTAAATTCAATATTCTAGCTTTATTCTTGATTCATTAATATTCATCGTAGGTAAAATATTTACTTTACGAAAAATATTGTACTATCATTTGAACGAAACGGCAATGAGAGGCGTGCTGCCATCTATGGGTGACTACGAGACAACCCTAACCCCAAATTTTTTCTCAAACTTGCATTTAAGCTGAGGGAGGATTTTTTCATGATAGATTTTGACAAAAAACATCAGCTTATATTCGGGCAGATACGGTACATATGGTGAGTCACAGCAGGAAGATAACTTGCAGAAGTCCCCTTGCCATGGGGACAAAATTATACAACAAATTACCCATGCAAATTAGTAGTATTAGCAAATTAAAAATATTTAAAAAACAGTTAAAATACTTCATTTCTAAATGTTTTTATGATATTGATGAATTTCTTACATGTGAATGTTGATACCTTCTTTTCATTGTATTATTGTTAATCAGTATATTGTACTTGTACCATTCCTATACCTACACACTCTATGGTCTCTTGGAAAATAAATATTTATTATTATTAATTATTATTAATGCTTGTCACTTGCCATTACAGGGCCTACAGAAAGAGATGCTAGATGTGCTGCTACCAATTGCTGTAGCCTTAATGCAGAGACTAGAGCAGTTGGAGTCACCATTGCTTTCTCATCTAATGGGATTCCTTGTACATACTTTCAAGGAATACAAAATCGATGTAAAGTACAAGCTTTAATAACTATTACTATAATTAATTTTTAGGCCATCATATGCTTAAGTTTGTATTATAAGATAAATGAAAATTTTTCTTATAAATCTAATGCTGTGGTTTAAAATATTTTGTATCTTGAAAGTTGAAAGGTTCTTCCAGCTTTTCAGTGCTGTTTTCAGTTAGTGCTCATAACATTTAGTATCTATATTATGTTTTATGATGTGCTGATTCACCCCTTGCCTATGCGCAATCGGTATCTAAGAGGTAGTGCAATGAATTGTAAGGGAGGAGAGAAACCTGGTGCCTGCTTTTTAGCCAGCTCTGAACAAAGTGCACCAAGGGGGCCAATGGCTTAACGTCCCTTCCGAAGGATGGAGTGTTGATTTGATCGCGCTCCTCATTTCTCTGTTTCTCATTGGCTTGTCCTTGTCTTTGTAGTTCCAACATGCACAAATAGGGGGCAAAGCATCCTTGGAAAATATCCTAAAAGGATTCAAACCGGGTGTCGCTTTAGCAGATCATGGCAGGACCAACACTCTAACCACTACACCACAGACTCCCCTAGTATTTGTATTGCTGATACTAACTTGTCATAGTGTTTTGCAAACCATCAAGCTTTAGTCGGAATCTCTAGTCCAGTTTCTCTTCTAGTTTTAAAGATTGCCCCTGGGAGCTTAGATCTTATGCAAGATAGAGATTTTACCTGAAAGCAAGAAAACCCAGAACTTGATCAAGATTAATGGCTATTAATAAAACATAACTTTTACTGTCCCACGTGCATTGTATGTTGCACCAATTTTTTAGGTAATGTAATTAGTACAAATCTACATAAATGCTTTTAATTGTAGAGTCAGGGTTTGCTCAGGCATATTGCAAAATGTCCACAAGTGTTTGAGTAAATGATGATGTAAAGACTAAAAATTTGGAAGAACTTAAAAAAACCGTTTATATTTGGAACATTTTTTCTTGTGAGACATTTATTTCTACAAATGTTTTTTATGTTCTCTTATTTGGTTTCTTGAAAATAGACGCGAGTGTTGACCAGTTTATTTTTAGAACAATCCTATTTAAGAAATGTTTCTCAAAATCAGGAACTTATTTGTTACAACATGGAAGGGATGAGTGTTACTTTTGAATTATACTTCAGTTTTTGAGCTTTACATTTGTAGCTATTAGAAGCACATTTCAACTTACAACTTTACCTTATATAGCTTGACTTCTCTGACTTTTTTATTGCCTGCTCTACTTTGCGCAGTAACTCACTGCAATGCTCTTCCATTAATACTATATTTACTCGTGTAACACGCACCCTTGCATGCCATGCACACCCCTATTTTTGGATCAATTCAAGAGGAAAAAATAAATTCATGCTGAATAAGTTGACATCTGGGATTAAAAAACAAGTCAATCTCTTCGCCAATTCCCCCTCCCTGAAACAAGATCCACACAAGTTAAGCATCTTCTCCCTACTATTTACATGACACAATTTATTGGGTGATCTCTTTATGCCGATGCTAGCAGAAATCTCCTCCTTTCTAGTCTCCCCTCTTATGTTAAAGGAGCATCAAGGGCTCATGATGAATTCGGCAAACACAGATACCAGAATGCAACTTATTCCAACAAAAGTATAGGTATAAATTGATAATAAACTTTTAATGACAGAACTGCTTATTTGAGATACAATAATAAATGTAAAACTCATTTAAAAGGTACAGCTTTAATTTAAAAAAAAATATAATGTTATCTCAACCATCAAAATGTCCATCGTGATCTTGAAGATGCACCAATGGTAGTATAAACTGCATGTTTAAAGGTAATCAAATTGAAAGCATGTAAATATACATATAAATGAAATTTTAAAAACTTTCATCTCATCCTTAATCTTCATCGCTGCTATTTTGCTCTCTCAATGAACTCACATCGTCTTGTTCACTGTCCCAAACAACACAGTTTTCACTTCCATCAATGTCATTTGAAATACAGCATTTCTTAAAACCTTTTACTACTATGTCCTCTGGAATCAATTTCCATTCAGTCAGGCTCCATTACTAGATCTGTTTCTTTATTCTACTTGTTGGTGTAGTTTCTTGTACAGCACTCACCATCCACTCTTTTTAAAGTTTCTTCATGTGCACTTTAAAGGGACGATTAATATAAATGTCTAGTAGATGCACATAGACGTCATACCAGCTGAAGTAGTCACAGTCAGTCTTTCCTTCTCTCAAACTTGGTTTCATAGCTAATTAAACGTGACCACGAATATTTGGTAATATTCTTCATCTTCTGCAAGTATAAACGTAGATGCAAGCATGTTACAGTGAATAAACTATCAATACTCGCAATTTATTTAACCTGTTCAGAAATCTTCATTTAATTCCCTTTTTTACTGGCATTTTGGGAAAGAAATGCACGAGGTACATGAGGAAATACAGTAAATCACTAGTTACCTTTATTTACCTCATATAACATTTCTTTGAATCTCATATTCATATCATTACCAAAGTTTCCATCAACCATGTTAACAACATGAGAAGGGCTTGAACAATGAAGAATAAGTGATGTGAAGAGTTTGATGACTGAAACATAAATGACTAACCTGTGAGTGGGTAGGTCACATAAGGATTTGAAGTGGGCTGGGAAAAATTTGAAAAAATTTAAGATCGGTTGACAAAAGTTTAGTGAGAACTTAATACCATATTTACCCAAATCCAAGATAAGGTTTTTTCCAAATTTAAGCTTGTGAAAATTGAGTACGAAGTCATACTGTCAATACATCATGGTCAATTGATCACACATCAATTTGTGGCACTTCAATTCATGGTGCATGAATTAGTCACACGACAAACTCATCATGCATCAATTCATCGCTAGACAAATTTGTCACCTGACAATTTCATCATGAGACATTCGTCACGAGACATATTGGTTGTGAGACAAATGCTGTGACTGGTGTACGGCAGGAGGATAAACGGGTTTGGATGAGAGTCACCCCTTGCCATACACCATCCAATGTGTCTCATGTAATTTGCCAAGAGAATTGTGATTCATTCTGGTACTATCAAAATATAAAGAAAACTAGGGGCCTGGAGCCGCAATTGTGGCACCAGGCCCCTAGTAGGAGGAAAAATTAATATTCTGTATTGGATTTGCTACCTAATCGTAATTGACTCTTCATGGGAGGATTTCCAGTATAGATGCATTTGCCTTCCCCACCCCTACTCTCTGACGCATTCCTCTCTACTCCATCTCCTCCACTCTCCTCTCTTGTTGCCCATATGTACAGGTGTTAGCATATTATAATAAGGAATTTTTAGTGGAAAAGTGTCTTCCTCTGCCGTTCACTACTCATTGTGTATGTATTGCTTTTCAGTGTGTCTCGCAATGAATATGTCGAGAGATGGATTGATGTGCGCTATGTATTGATGCAGGAAGAATTTTTTATACAACGAATGACGTGCGATAAACAGACCATGAGTTTTAAGTAGGAAGTAAGGTTATACATTCAATCAATGTTTTTTAAACATTAGATAGAATAATTGTATCTACTGAAATTTTTCATTGCAAACTTACGATCCAGAATTCAATTAGGTAATGAAGTCTTAATTTTAAAAATACATATTCTTTTTTTCCAAAGAAAAATTTATAACAAACCATTTCAATTAATGAACAAACTAGTATACCTATGTGGAAATAATTTTGGAACGAGAAAAAAGTCTGCTATGACCGGGAATCGAACCCGGGATGCACGTCTTTTTGACGCGGACAGTAGTCAAAAATGTTTTTAGAATGTTGTGTTGTGGGAACAGCTAAGAGTCAAACAAATGCCTACCTACTAGCGCATCTTTAACTATTGTATAATCGTATCACAATAATATTGCCATTGATATCCCACGGAAATGCTGCCTTTAGTGAGCTGAAATAACACTAGGATTAATGTAAGTGGCATTTTTTGTTTAATATCAGATATTATTTAGACCCTGGGTCTGCACTTCTGCAACCTTACCGCTACCACTGTTCAGCACGCTATCTAATGTCCGGCGATTCAACAACGTCCGCTGTTCCAACTACCTCCGCCTATTGGGAATATTGCCGCCGTTCACTGCTTGGCTGCTTGCGAGACTGGAACTTTTTGCTGTCTGCACTTCAGCCAACCTTACTGCTACCACTGTTCAGTGCGCCATCTAACGTCCACCATTCCAACTACCTCTGCCTATTGGTTGCAGCCATTCACTGCTTCCAAGGCTGGAACTTTTTGCAGTTACTGTTTTCCGAGTGAGGGATAGCACAGGGTCTAAATAATTTCCTTAATTTCTATAATTAGTATGATATTTTTCCTAATGACTTATTTACTATACTGAACTGTGTGGAAAGTTAGGCAAATTCCGACTTACGTAAAACTCGGGTTATGTAAAGGTTTGCGGAATGGAACCCTTACGTAAGTTGGGGAGTGGCTGTATATTTTTCATCAAAAATGAATGATTCAAATTAATAGAAAAATGGTATTTAAATTTTTAACTTTAAATAAATTATTTTAACAATGTCACTACTTATATTGAGTTTGTTTCTTGCAGCAGTTGGTTGTCAAGATAAACAAATTTTGGGTTAGGGAAGGGGAAGAGGGGAAGACATTTAAGCCTTAAAACAACAATCTGAGCTCAAGTTGAGACAATTACATTGTCCTGAAAGTAGTTGTCATTAAAATGAAAATACAGTGGTCCCTCGATTAATGATATTAATTGGTTCCACGAAAACATCATTAATTGAAATTATCATTAATCGAATATAGGAAATACATGTTAAAGGCTTAATTCTTTCCAAGAGGATCGTAAATTGACCTTTTTCACACAAAAACAAAAAATAAGTTTATAATATTTAAACACATGATTTTTAATAAATGAACATTATATGAACGTAATAAAGCATTAATAATAATAGAAACATGGATAAAAAATGAATAAATAGAGCATCCTTCACACAGATTGTTTTAAATTTGCCCTTCTGTTGAATAATCATGGAAATGGTGGATTGGGGCAGACCATTTTCACAAACCAGAGCACTTGTTTTTACACCTCTTTCGTGTTTTTCAATAATTTTCTGCTTAATTTCCTCGCTTTCTTGTCTTTCTTCACATTCACTTGAGGGTCTGTTGTTACTGATCTTATTTAAATTTTAAGTCAAAAAACGTTAAGTGAGAGCTGTTTTGATAATCAACGCACATCAAACTGCATTAAACACTGAAAAGCAAGCCAGCTGAGCTCCAAATGCTTATAATAGGATGTTGCTGATTGGCTGAGGTCTGCTGATTCCACTTAGGAGTGCTCCGATTTGGTGAATTTAGCAGCTGCATTATATCATAAACATATCATTAATTAAAAATTTATCATTAATAGAAACAATGGCACCCTATCTGAGGTGGATCGTTAATCGATGGCATCGTAAACCGAGGGACCACTGTAATACCCCAAAATATATGATTTATTAATACGAGCAATTTAAAGATGTAGGTGTAAAAGATGAATAAAATAATATCGTATATAGATAGAATAAGATAATCCTAGGTCATTTTTTTATAATTTTGATTTCCAAAAGAATAAAAGCCTGCATGTTGAAAAGTAGGTAAGGGAGGGGAAGACATTTAACCTTGGGACAAAAATATGAGCTGGAGTTTTGACAATTACATTCTCGTCAAGGCAGTTATCGTTAAAAATGACAAGATTTCTCCTAAATATGTGCTTTAAACGTTCGATATGAGGAAGTTTGAGGTGTAGGTGGAAAAAGATGAATAGAATAAGTGACTTTATTAATTTCTCTATAAAATAGTTCCAAGTCAGATGATCTTAGGTCAAGTTGTTCTGATTTTAGATTCTAAAAGAATAAAAGTCTGCATGTTGAAAAGTCTACTTTTACATGTTACCTAATGAGAAATAGAAATTGTTCCCTGGAGTCGAACCCGGGTTGTTTTTCCAAATATTTTTACACCAATCACTTTTTATATGTGAATCAAGCAATCCTGGGAAATTTCGAACTATTATCTTTTACCATTTTCAAGAAATAAATGATTTAAAAGTATTACCAATCAACACTTGTCCATCATTATAGAGATTATTATTATAAACATTCATTGTCATGGCCAATCCCATTGTTGCTACTTTATCAAAAAAATTCTGAATTACTGAAAATGTATGGACAAACAGAGTGAAGTTAGTAGTAAAAATTTGTAACAAGTAGGGATGTACATGGGTTTTCCATGGTGCAGAAGTGCTGTTCATCAAATTCGCCATAGTATAATCATATACCTTCCAAATTCATAGTTACAGAAAAATTCTAACCTTGATATTGTGATAGCCTTGTTTAGTTGACCCAGTCAAAGCATGATGTTTTGGTTATTTATTTATATGAAAATTATATATACCATATATACCATATATATATGAAGATTATATATAACTACCATATTTGGTTAAAATCAATTAGTTCAGTTCTCTAGAAATGTTTAAAAATATTATTTTACCTTTTACTGTGGTAGCCCTGCTATTTAGCTCCACTTGAAACATCTTGATTTCATTATGGTATGTTGTACAAATCTTATACAAAATTTAGTTGAAATCCATTCAGCTAATTCCTTCCAAATCCTTAATTACTGAAAGAGTTTAATTTGTAATTGCGGCACCCCTGTTTGGCTGATCTGGTCCACAAAAGCTATTTTGGTTTTGTATATATGTGTGCATTATAAATATTAAATTTGGTTAATATTGATGTGGACAGTAGGGTGGGCCAAAAAGGCCGTTTTTAAATTTATATTTTTGATTACTATGCACTGATATGGGAAAGGTGCCATATGGGTTCATGAGTAAGGGAAAAAAGCTTTTTTGAGATGGGACAATATTTAGAGGTGCCATTGGACCGTTAAATTGTAAAATTTACTTAAAAATTGTTCGGAATGGGAGACTGTCAAAATATTTAATTATATTTTTTTAAAATTCTTTGTAATTGACTTAATTACTCCCTGTGAATATTTTTTTTGTTAAATCGTCTTCATTATGCAAAAAACAAATGTTTAAAATAACTCTTTTAAATATCCCACGAAAACTGCATCGTGGTTGGAGAGAGAGGAGTAAGGGGTTCGTGACGTCATCACATTCCTTACGACGCTTACGATCGTACTGAAAGCATGCAGTTTTGATACTTTGTCCTGATATCGTAGCTAAAATGGAGAATATGGAAGTTAAGAAGGGTTTTAAGTATTATCTGGTACCTCACTGCTTAAATACAATGTTTAAAACCCCGAGAAAATTGTTCTTCACGCTATCGAGCTCCTTGGGAAGAAATAAGAAGCGGAGAATATTGTGGTTGAAAGCTATGAGGAGGTACGCATCTGATATATCAGAACATACAACTGCATTTGTTTGCGAAGATCATTTTAATCTAAGTGCTAGTTAAAAGTATGTACGTAATTTTATTTCTTCATATTTTAGTTTATGACTTATGTCGGCATTACATTGACATGATGCATATATTTCTGGGAAATGTTGAAAGAGGAAATTATATTTTTATATTTCAAAGATTAGCATATATATTTTAACAAAACCACCATAATGTAATATACCTATTTTAAATACATAAGATCACACTTACGGAAATCGTTGGGCTATGGGTTTATTAAGCAAATAATTACTGTTGCAGTGCATATATTTAAGTACCAAGTTTTTAAGCAAATACTTCTACAAATGTTACATATTAAGTTAGTTCTGTAATTTAAATATTTTAATAAATTTGTTCACATAATATCCACGACAGCATGGTATTTTGAAGGACCGTGTTTTGCTAAATAAGGGCAGTCATGACACTCCACAGACGTGACTAAATCTTCTTCTTCATCTACAACTACCCTCACTTCATAACCTCTTTAACTTATTCTGTGTTCAGGCCAAATCTTGCCTTTAACAATACAAATTTTTCCTTCTTGCTTCAGTTTAACAAATACAACAGCATTACTAACATAGTCTTTCCTCATTGACCTCAAAGGGAGAAAAAAGCCATAAAAGCAACGATGAAATTCACGACAAGAGACATGCAGTTATTACAAACACTTCTACAGTTTTTCTTTTCACAAATATAGGTAATAACTAAGGGAGATAGACAAAACAACAAACTTCACCACATTTCCTATAGACAATGACTTCTAGCACGGCTAGGATGCTCGTGGGATGCGCTGACGTTACTAAACTTTAGGCAAACTTCTGCTACCTATCACATGTGATCGGGTTCGGCATTAACTCATCCGTTTTAAATCGCTTTTTTTTAAATATCTGTTAAAATTTAACGAAAAAACTTTATATTTGCCTATAACAGTAGCCATACAATACAACTTCATAAAATTTTCAGTAATTCCCTATATATGACAGTCCCCCATTGAATATTTTTTAAATTTAATGATTTGACCACCACACTATTTTTCAGTAGATCCCTATCACTCATCACAAATACTTTAGAATCAAACTAAAGTCAGACAATATCTTTAGATTTCACTGGGGCTCCGAAATTGGGCCAATTACATCAAAGTGTACAGTATTTGGCCATTCTCAGGTTTTTGCTTGTTTCGATTGGGATTACAGGCCGATATTCTTGCCATGAGAGTGAAACGTGAAGCAAGGGTGATATTTTCTTTTTTGAGAGGCAAAGGAGTTGTGGAAGCTACTCTTGAGTTATTAAGACAGGCTGCAACAATGTAACAGCAGCTCAGACCCCACTAGTTGCCAAGCGAGGAGCGCCCTTACTCAGCCAAACTGAGCAACAATAGCTTCTACTATAATGGAAGATCTGAAAATAGTGACGAGAGAGGACAAATTTCAAGTAATTGATAAGAATAAAGTGAGAAGAGAAAGGAAGAAAGCAAGGTCTGCTCTAAGAGAGAAGGAAATCAGAGACTATTTTTTGATGCAAAGAAGAACAGAACACTTGTTCAAGTAAAAAAGGGAAAGAAATATTATAGGGACATTAAAATGGAAGAGCATGTAACTATGCTGCAAAAACCTGATTTTATACACGTAGGACATACTACTATAAATGGAAGACTCAATGCTGCCAATATAAAGGGGAGCATTACGGAATACCTACAAAGAAACAGTATAACCACAGACTACCTTGTTGCAATCAGTTGTGGTGGTACTAATATAAATACAGCGGTTGACAACGGCAGGTTGTTAACAAACCTCTCCAATGGCTGGTATGTATGCTTCATGTGAATGAGATTCCCCTCTGCCATCTTTTGAAGACCATAGATGGAGACACCATGGGACCATATAGCTATGGTGGGCCAATCGGGAAGCAATTAGATGAATGTGAGCAGTTGCATATTGCCACTTTCCAAAGAATGGAAGTGGAATTGCCTGTAATAATGGACAGCAACCTTAGTGCAGACCAAAGATATTTGCTGTGCATTTGCAGAGCAGTTGCTTCGGGCCATTGCCCACCTGACTTAGCAGAACATAATTCAGGAAAATTATCACACTCACAATGGTTAACTACAGCAAACAGAGTCTTAAGACTTTATGTCGCTAGTCCTGACCCATCTGTTTTTCTTTGCATTCCAGTTACCTTCATAATGAGAGTGTATGCTGTTATGTGGTTCAAGATCAGGGGGAACCCTTTGTTCCACAAGGGTACCCGTCATCTTTGGACCCTAATCAAATGAACACGATACCTTCCAGAAGATCTCAGAGAAGTTGTAGACAAAACTATCGAGAAAAATGCTTACTTCGCTCATCCAGAGGGCACACCTCGCAATGCTCACAGATCACCATCTGTACATACGACAACTTTCTCTGCAGCAAATTCTCTGTGTGAGGGAAGAGGAAAGTGCCAGTAACAGTACCCAGTTGCAGCAGTACAAAATTCCTGATCTGCACTTTGACGCTAATGATTGTTCAAATGATTGACTGTCAAAAATGTGCCATCAGTGAATTGGCTCTGTCAAAGAACATCACAGTGAAGGGAATCCATTCCATGATTAAGGGAGAGATGGTCGTGGACATTTCTATACCAAGATTCCCATACCATACACAGGCGGTGGAGAGAGCCATTCATCTAGTAAATGAAGCCTCGGTATCAGTGTATGAGGAAGAGGCCAGAGATGGTTTTGTGAGAGTAAGAATCACCTCGAGACAAGTTATGCCTCCTTTTTGGCACAAGGCACAATTCGTTACTTTGACTTTGAAGAAGCAATAAATGTGCCCCTAAGGTCAGGTAGTAGGGATGGGCAGTCCGCAGTGGGCACGGGAGGATCTCAAGGTGTAGCCACCTCCACGTGGTGAATTCTGGATTGTTTCGAAGATTTGCTTCAGGTCTAAACAAGCAAAGAGCTGCACACTACCAAAAACATCAAAATGTAGAGAAATTGGTTCTATGTGCATGGCCCAGTGGCACCTGAAGATATTGTCTGACTTAAGTCTGATTCATGATGGGGACGATGGGGATTCCTTGTATGGTAGTGAGACGCTCAAATGATAGAATTTTTTAAAAATGAATTTTTATCATTTTATATAAATTGAAAACTTCAGTTTCCCAGTGGCACCTCTACATACTGCCCAATATCAAGGAAAAAATCCCCTTACAAGACCAAATTGCACCTTTTCCACACTAGTGTGTTAAGATCAGAAATACTTTTATTTTTCAACCCACCCTGGTGGACAGTTCAACATGACTATGTGTAAGAAGAAATTTTATTATTGTTTGTATGGTGGCAGCTCTGCTTTCTATATCTATACTAAATGTCTTAATTTTGCTTTTTATGCAGCATACCTCCTTCATACAAAATTTTGTTGAAATCGGTTCAGCCAATTCCTTCCAAATTCATAATTACCGAGAAGCTTAACTTTGGAATTGTGGCACCTCTGCTTAGTCGTTCCGGTCCAAATATGTCATTTCTTCTTACACGTAGTCATGTTGAACTGACCACATCAATATTAATCAAATTAAATATTTATAATGTACACATTTATACAAAACCATAAGAGCTTATGTGGACCGGATCAGCCAAACAGAGGTGCCACAATTACAAATTAAACTCTTTCAGTAATTAAGTACAGTATTTCCCGGCGTCAAGGACGCTCCGACATCAAGGATGCACCCCAATTTTAAAATGCAAAATTTTGAGAAAAAAGAATAAACATAAAAATAAGGTCTCAGAACTTTCACCTACCTTACCAAGATGTTTTGTGGGTGGCTGAGCGACATGTAGATCATCTTGACCACTTATGGTCTGAATTTTTTCTTTTACAATACAGATACACAATAAGTTTACTAGTCCGTTGGCTCGTCTACCCTAGTCTGCCGATATGGGAATGAATTTTTGTGATTACGTATATATTTTTTATTTACTATTTTAACTAAGTATAATTTATACATTTAATTCAGAGGTCATATATAGGAGTTCAGTTTACTATCTAGCATAGATAACCTTCCTCTGGGGTTAGCATAGGCCTATGAAAAATGTAATCTTCGGTCTCACAGTAAATTTTCGAGACTTATTTCAGGAAAAAAATAGCGTCCACGATGCCGGGAAATACGGTATTTAGAATTTGTATAAGATACATACATACCATAATGAAATCAAGATGTTTAAAGCGGAGCTAAAGAGCAGGGCTACCACAGTAAAAGGTAAAATAATATTTTTTACATCTATTTCTAGAAAACTGACTGCATGGATTTTAACCAAATATGGTAGTTATATATAATCTTCATATAAATACATAAGCAAAACATCATACTTTGACTGGGTCAACTAAACAAGACTATCACAATAACAAGGTTAGAATTTTTCTGTAACGATGAATTTGTAAGGTATTGACTGAACCGATTTCAAAGAAATTTTGTTTGTAGGCAAGTATAGAATGGCAAAACGAAATGAACATGTTTAGAATGGATCTAAAAAGCAGGGCTGTCACAATATAAGGAAAAATAATTTTCTGATTTCAAAGCAAGTACATTAGTATACAGTTATACTATGGAAAATTTGACGAAAAGCACTTCTGTACCATGGGAAATCCATGTATATTCCTACTTGTTTGTCTTGCACCATCCTTTCATTAACTCTCCATTGGTTGCATGGTGAGTATAGCATTCACCATGAAAATGAAAACATTGTTACTTTTTTCTGCATGATTTCGACCTTGGGTTGCCATCTACAATGTTCATATAACTCAGATAAGAAGGTAGACGGCAACCCAAGGTTGGATTTTAGGGAGAAAAAATATTTTTGTTTAGTCCATTAAAATGAATTTTGAAATATTTGTTTGATAATATTTGGTCTAATTAATTACAGGTTGGAGATTTGGCAGCTGGTGATAAAAAGCTCTTGGATGATATATTAAGGAATATAAAATCTTTTGAAAGAAAGTAAAATTAATCATTTTCATTGAGTACAAAATTAATGTGGAAGGCTATCATTGGGTGTTGAGAATTGCTGACACTCTTGGTAGAGATGGTGTTTTTGTGATCCTAGTCCTCTGTTTCCATGTCTGTAAGTGCCTATTAAAAGATTATATGAATTATTTTAACTTACATATTTTGGTATGATTTTATAAATAATCAATCATGCATTAATTGCATTAACAACACTTGCAAATAATTATACCTGAAAAACACCAGTGAAGTAAATTGGCATGAAATTCAATAACAGATTCAACCATGATGAGCAAATTAAATGCATATGGTAACCTTAATTTATGTATGATTTTTTGGCATAAAAAGAAATATATTGTTCATAACATTCATGTAAATGAAACAGTTTTGTGATATACTGTATTTTCAGCATAAGATGCACTGGGGTATAAGACTCACTCTGGTTTTTAGAAGATTTTTCAGGAAAATAAGTATTTTGGTTCACCAAGACATTTAGGAAGGGCCATGTCATGTAACATTTCTAGCCGTGATTTAAGCCCATATCTGGCAACATTTACAGAAAATATTATGACGTGATAACAGTTAAATATAATGTTTTAGATAAACTTCATTTGTAAAATAAATAGGGTTGATGTAAAACATAAATAATTGCTTTGAGACTTGTATAGCTAAATGTGCCCTGCGTGAACTCGGCAGTCATATTAATTAAAGCTGTCTGAGTGCGTTGCACATGTCGCATGCATAAATACCCTTTACTGATAGTACTTACTTAAACTTACTTCAAGATGATATTTTAATATAATGGGATAAATAATAAATGGAATGCATATGTAATAATGATACATATGCTCAACTATTCCTTTTTCTTCTGCAACTCCTTTTGCCTTGTACATAACGATTTTTATCGATACAGCAATACATACCAAAACTCCTCTGTTCTATTATCCATCACTTCCTCCTCTAGTGGTGGCCATTTGAGACCAACCTTACAAAGACTGTTTCTCTTATCTCATTTCAGTTTTTCCTCGTTTTCTCCATCATGGATCATTTTTTTCTGTAGTAGGTGGTTTCCATGTGTTTTTGCATATTGAATGACCTGAAGCTTATAGGTATATTGTATATTTTATTGTCTGCCAATTATTCCATTTTGGGAATGATTGTGTTTGTTATTGTCAGTATTGAGAACAGTAATAATCTTACTTATGGTGTATAAGATGCAGGCTGATTTTGGGATCCATTTTTCTGGAAAAAGTGTCTTATATGATGAGAAATACAGTAATTTGCTAATTTTTTGGGTGTGAATATTGTCCCCTCTTACTTTCCTTACTAATATTTTGGCCAAAAAGCAGGGGGACTATATTCGGACTAATATGGTACATTTTTGTTACATGTCTGTGTGGTAGTGTGGTTTCTCTCCCAACCACCTCAGTCTTTTCGATCGTTGACACGGGTGCTTGATCTCTTAACGTGTGTTCACTTTTGCACAAATTAACAGAAGTGTGGCCCTTGTAATCATGGATGATAAGCATTTAGTATTTAGCACTTTAGTGAACAACTCTTTTGGAAATTCTCCTTCAATGATTAAAGTGACTTTCCCATAACTGCATAATACATAAATGGCTTGAATTGCCTTCGTTTTAGCATGGAAATTAACAGCTTGACAAAAATGACATTTTACATTTTATTTACCAATAAAATGTCTATTGGACATTGCAAAAGCAAATTGCATTTAGTAAAAACTGACGTTTCACCTTGCATAATATATCATTAATTTACAACGAGAATTTATTTATTCATTTTTCAATTCACACCATTAGTCTTAATTTTCTTTTTAAGCTCCGTTTTCTGTTAACTATATTCTATACTCACATTAGCCACTGCATTTACAAGCCTCTATTTTAACCAAGTGCTTGTACTGTACTGATGCAGTAAGTTATACGTACTTTAATTTTCAGAGATCGCTTTTTCGAAACAGTTTCGCGTGCCGAATAAATGCCTTCGGGGACTGGATCCGACCCGCGGGCCATAGTTTTCCCACCTCTGCTGTACTTTCCGTAGTAAATTTCAACTTACGCAAATTTCGAGTTACACAATGAGTGCCAGAATGCATTATTTACGTATCCCGGGGTGTGCCTGTATTGACACAGTTGTAAGACAACATATATTTCTGTCCCTCACTAATGTTAGTTTAACTGATAAACCATTTTTCAAAATTGATGATAAAACTAAAATATATATTTATCATATCTTCATTGAAATTTGATATCATATCTTTCAGTCTTAAAAAAGTATTGCTTGCATTATTTCAGGTAACAAAAAAATTACGCTTAGGTTCATTTTTTTATATTTGTTATGTGTAACATTAGTTTTACAAAAAAATTTCTTTCTTTAAGTGTGCCAAAACTAAAAAAAGGGAAAAGACCAATTAAAATTTTAACTAATAACAATATATCTCATTTATAGATACAGAACAGTAATCTGATTTTTTGTTATTCTTCTTGTTATATATATCAAATTAGTTTTCCAATCAAAACTTATTACAACAATAGGGTTGATTGGGTTTTTCACTTTGTTTTTTTATTTATTTCAATATATTTTGATCGGAAACTAGGTACATATATAAACAGCAAATATAGGCTTAAACATATTAGACACCCTAGATTGGATAACACACATTCAAGCAGTTTCCAATAAGGTCAACCAGACAATATTCATAAATCAATCACTGCATGACAAGATTACCATGAGTTCTCTACTCATGCTTTACTATAGTCACGTTCACTCAATTCTGAGATATGGCATAACTTTTTGGGGATCATCATCCCATATGGCTAGACTATTGATAACCCAAAAACGAGTCATAAGAGCAATTTATAAGTTAAGTAAATGCATATCATGCAAAAGAAAATTCATAGAAAATAAAATTATGACTCTTCCTTGTATATTCATTTATGAATCTGTAGTACTTTTAAAAGAGAATTCTCAGCATTTTATCCAAAATTCTGCCATACACAATTACTCGACAAGAAATAAAAGTGATATAGATGTAAAAAGGTACTGCTTAACCCTAACGAAACACAATCCTAGTATTATGTGTTGTATACTTTTTAACTCACTACCCAATGAAATAAAAGACATAAACAACAAATATATTTAAAAAACAAGTTAAATCATATCTTGTAAAAAATGGATTTTATAGTGTTGATGAGTATTTACAAAAACAGTAACAGGGCTTAGGTATATATTATAATGTATATTACTTCTAATTTCCAATATCATCCTATGTATATTTTTGCTGACCTATTCCATGTTTATTTGTAGACAAATGGAATCAATAAAGAAAGAATGAATGAATAACAAAAAATTCTCCAAGTAGAATAGTGAACGTTTCATAAATTAGGCTATTAACATATTTTAAACGATGAAATGATTTTAACCCTGCACCAGTACACCAGGGTCTGTATTACTCTCCCACTTTTTTGTTTTCTACTGCACATCTGATCTGAGCATCACATGTTGCTGGCAGTCCATGTAAATTCAGTACTTGCAGAGCCTTTACAGCCGCTAGATGTGCATAGCTATTGAGTTTAAAGTTGACTATTGTGGGAACATTGCGGAAAAACAAGCCAGAACTACCTATGTCATTTCTTGGAAAGAAACAGATTGAAACATCACAGTTTGCCTTCCATCAGGAGAAAATGCTCGTCTTACACTCCGACCAAATCAAGGTTGTACTGTTCCAGTCTCATCATGATGAATCTGTGGATGAGGCAACCAGAAGCCAGATATGATCTTGTTGTTTAATATGGCAAAGGGAGAAACCGATTCATTTGATCAGCTTTGCCATTCATATGCACTGACAAGAGAAACCAATCGCTGGCCTCAACATGTCTGGTATGGAATGCTAGATCAGAGTGGAGTAAATGCAAGAATGCAATGCTAACAACGTTTATGTTAGCCAACTCATCTTGGAAGAAAAACCGGAACAACAATAGACGCCAATTCCTAAAGGATCTTGGACTAATGCTGGCCAGACCTCGCATGGAATCCCGCTTACTTTGTGTAAGTATTCAGCATCATTTGAGAGAACGCATTGGTCAAGTTTTGGGAAAAGCAGTAGCTTACATAACAACACGTCCAATTGATGGTAAAAGAAAGGTGTGCTCTTTGTCCTTATTCTAATTACAGGAATACGTCGCAGTTGTGTGAAAAGTGCAATCAGCCTTACTGTTGGGAACATGGGGCATGCATTGCATTGCATGCACTTTGCTGAGTAATTAGTAGGGTCAGACAAATGTGTGGCATAAAGACAATGCAAAAACACCTGATTGTTTGTCTGAACGGTTGTTTTTATACATATATGCTATCAAAACCTGCTTTTTTATAAATTTTAATATTTTAGTCATTTTGACTTTCTTGAAGTTTGCTTTTTAAACCTTTTTTTAACTTGAATCGATTATGAAACTTTGAAATGTATTTAAAACTTTTTGTAGGTATCTAGTTTAAAATCAATAAAAGTGCTTTTATAGGTAAATATGAATTATCAGTGTAATTTAAAAAAAGTTGATCAAGACCGAAACAGCTATTTTTTTCAAGTTTTTGTGTGCAGGGTCGGCTAGATCCTGATGTACCAGAATCGTAACTAAAAATAGCAATACCGGTGTAGTGTTAAAAGTATTTATTAGAAAATTATGTATTTAAAAAGTACCACCAACTATAATAAAAGCGACGTAGGACCACCACCTTCAGCAGAACATACTGCGTGATTCGCATTATTGATTTCAGATTTCATTTGTTTCAATCGGCCTAGTTCTTTCCAAACCCCCGTGCTTTCCGTTACTAACCTTTCTGGTTTTTAACATGGTCATTCTGCATGTGAGCCGTAGGTGAACTATAGTAAGTAAAACTGTGCGCTTGCTTAATGCTTCAAAATTTCCGCCATTTAGTCGTATGATTATCATTTGGAGAAGTGTTTGTGATTTAGCTTTACACTATAACCTCCTTATGCGTGTGTTATTGTCACTTGTCAGTGGAAGTGGTGGATAAATTGTTGAATGTGGAGTGCATTATCGAAGTTGTTTTCGAAAACTGTATCGTCTCCTCAATCTGTGGAATCAAATGCTGAGGATAACACCATGGAGCGTATGGAAGATCGTCGTAAAAGTACCATACAGGATTGGGAATCACGAGATTCATACGACACTCGACAGGTCAGTCTTCTTCACGATGTCTTCTTGTTTAAAGTGTATATATCTGCTACTTAAATAGCAGATGTGGGAATTAACCAGTAAATAATGAATGACCATGTATTGTTTGCCACTATTATTGTAACGGAATTGCGTAAA